>JAECWU010000084.1:0-186714 GCA_018150985.1 Chymomyza costata | reverse complement strand
CAAATCAACGAAAAAATCAACAAAAATTCAGAGAGAAGTCATAACTTCTCCCAGATACTCTTTTAAAATTCTGGAATATTTATTCTAAGGCTTATAAGTCTTGTAAGTAAAGAATCGAAATAATAATAATTCCTTAAACTTTATTGACTCATAATCACGCTAAATTTATGTATTAATGAAAACAAAGATTAAATTCACAATTTCCATTTGATTATTTCAAGCGCTCATCCAAAAAAGAAAAAATTCTTTCAATTTATAAAGTTATACACACAAGTTCACACTTATTGAGACATAGATGAACCAAAAGATTAAATACATAAAATTCATTGATTGATTTTATGTCTAGAATAACCTAAAATTATGAAATTTATAGCAGAAATTAAGATTAAATTCATAAAACCCATTGAGGGCTTTAATGTGTTGCTCCAAAAAAAAAAAAAATGTATAAAAATTTATGCAGGAAATCTGCGACAAGAAACATTTTATACCTGTAGCTAAGCGCTTAATTTGTTTGGATATTGTTAGCCCATTTGGGCGCTATTTTTGGTTATTGATCTCCATTCTAATTGAAATCTGATAGCTGGCTTGCCTTTACAACATAAATTGCTTAGTCTTGTCGAATGATATAATAAAAGCCATATACAGTTTTGTTTGCACCAAATAAACGTTAACTATAAACATATTAAGTTACTTCCTTTTCAAATTGTTAAATAGCTATTTATGGCTGCTAACGCTGCGGCTTTATAATTAAGTCGGCAAGAGTTTTATATAAACTACTTCTATTGATTGACTTTATCGTATGTTTTATCAGTACAGCTCTTAAATCAATCTGCCTGCCGCGCAGCGATATCTAGATGCAACAGAACGCATAAATGACATAGCCTATCAATGGACCATATCTTTGGCAGACAACAAGCCAGTGTTGGAACACGTTTAAACATACAACGTGTTGCAATACATCAGCGTAGGTTACAAGTGTTTGTTATACTCGTTAGAAATAAAATTAAGCTGGTCTTGGCACAACCTGGACATAAATAAAAAAAGCATTTAAGAGACTTATGGTAAATAAAACAATGCTTATTTACTGGCTATGTATATATGTATATAAGCTACTTACATTTCAATTTCCACGTAAATAATCAACTCTGAAAAGCAGCTGATTGCAGCAGCGTCATCTGTTGGCATCCTTTTTGCTCTCTCTTGTCACGAGCTCAATCAATCAAACGGCACTTGCAGCTGTCGCATAATTCAATTTTATAGTTTTTTTTTTCGCCGTTGTTCTGCCCGCATAATAAAAAAAAAAAACGTATCCATAGAATTGCGTGTAAAATAAACTATTTACAAATTCAGGCCAAGCTGCACATAATTTGATTATAAATGAAAGTTTTTTTTAGTAAAAATTGTATTCAAATATTTATAAATGTATATACATACAGCTATAAAGCTGTAAAAATATATTTTTAAAATTAATTGCATATAAACTTGTTAGTTTTTGTTTTTTTCACTACTGTCGTTATGGCCAGTGACGTTAGTAGAAAGGCGAAGCAAAGGATATAGATAAGTTAAGAAGAAATTTCGTATATCGAAAAATATAAAAGTAATTTTTTATGTGGTAGAAATAACGCGTGTTTTTTTTAGAGGTTCAAAACTTTTGCTTGGCAACACTGCTTTATCTGACAAACCCATTTAACAGCTGATAGTTGCCTTTTTGATGAGTTCGGTTTGACATTTCATTATGGATAGACTTACATTAGAGCAACGCTTGCAAATTGTTTTAATTTTTTATGGCCCAAATCATATTTAAACATTAATGTCATAAAATTTTCTATCCAATAAAACCAGTTTCATTGATATTAAAAATTTATTTCTTTGTTTTATAATGATTTAAATTTGTGTAACTCTTAAAAAAACACCCTTTATATTAGAAAAGAATTGAAAATCTGGGTTTCTAAATTGGAATTCTAAGATTAAAATTTTAAAAGTTTTTTGACCCCGTCAGTTCTGAAACAATTGTCATAGTAAAGTAACAGAGGGTCAGTCCATTCAAATTTGGAAAATCTTTTATTGGATATTATTTATTATCTAGCACTTTCAGTCAATTTTTAAAATCGGAAATCGTATTTAAAAAGTAAGTTCAGTGAAAAAATTGCATATTAGAAAATACATTTAATTTTAAATATCTCAAGATCCTGACGTGATGGGCCCCGGATTCGGATTCTACGCAGCAAATAACTACGGAAATGATCCTTAGCTTTGCAACAACTGACATGACCCCGGTATTTGTAGGCCTGTGTTATATTATTAAATTATTAGAGGGGGCAAAACTTATACCAAAAAAAAAAACGAAATTTTTTTAAAAACTCATCTGGCAGGCAGTTTGTAGAGTTTTCTTACCCATTCGTCTACGCCACTGTACGTTTACATTGGTTGCGACATCAATATGTAATGAGCGCTGTAAAACAAGAGAGCTGCAAAAACCTATATATTTCGTTTGTTTAAATATGTATTGTTTAAATGCTGAAAATTTGTTTTTAAAATATTACATAACCTGTTAAATTTGTCAAAATAAATTATTAAAAGCTGTAAAGAAATAAGAAGTTGGTAAATGAAATCAATAAATAAATGCAGTTTATAGTTGTTCCCACGCTGACAAAAGGCTTCCAAAGTTGCCTCCAAGTTACGTGTACAGTTGCCTCCAAAAACCAAACCAAACTACAACAAAGCAGCGCAGCAGCTGAAAAGAAAAAAAAAAAAAAAACAAAACTACCCAAAAAGGCAGCAAGAAGCTGCGCCAAGCTACACAAGTTCTATATACTACTAGCTCTGTATATATGTATGTATTGTTGCATATATGTATGTAAGTAAGTGTGTGTGCAGCAGCTGTGGGGCAACTAAAAACGCCGCTCAAGGTTTTTCAGGCGCGTGTTGGGCACTTGGGAGCTGCCGCTGCTGGGCCCTCTGTATAAATAAACCAATTCCCCCAACACGAAAAAAAAAAAAGTGTTAAAAAATATATGAAAGCTGTTAGCCAAACACGCACACACACACACACACACACACACATAGTCAGGTGAAAATGGATTCTAAAAATTGGGTTAATTGATGCTTAGTGTTTTTGCTTGTATATGTGTGTGTGTGTGACTGGGTGTAGCTGTGTGCGTTGGTTATTTAGCGCAAAGTGGCTAATAGTTTTTGCCGCCATCCGCACGAAAACGGAAACCGGAAATGCGCGCAAGGAAATACACCAAAAATGCCCAAAAATGGCGACGCGACGGCAAAGCTGCCAAATAATCCTAGAGCGCGCTTTAAGTGCCGCAAACACAGTGGCGGAACTGGGGGATAGTTTACCGCGTGCTAGCAATGCCTAAAAAATATGTGACTTTCTTAGCACTCTTGCAGCACTCTGCTATTTATGATTTTGATTTCCCCCCTCTTAATTTTGGCCGCATACACCACTGCATACATGCATACATTGAGCTACCTACACATATAATTAGCGTTAAACATTTTGCGTATTTATACACACCGGGACTACTCAAATCCGTGAGATTGGCATTTAGCGTTGCCACTGCTCCATTGCTGGCGCCATTGCCGCTAACGCCACCAACGCCGCCGCCGCCCACATTGGCACCGCCCACACTGCTGCCACCGCCGCCAGTTGTGGCGCCTCCAGTGTCCAAAGCTTGACTTTTGTTGCTGCCATTGCCAAAAAGTAACAACAGCAGCAGCAGCATGATTGAGCATGGCCAGTTTGGGAATGCATTGACTCTAAACGGCGGCCTCCTCATTTTGCAATTTGGTATTTTGGCTATGTGTTTGTTGTATTCCAGCACGGGCATCAACATGTTCCATTGGTTGTTGTTACTTTTGGCTCGGATGGCGCTAATTGTGAATGCTGGTTGGATAAAATAAAATGCGTTAAATTAATTGTTTACAATAAGTAGGAATGTTTTTGAGCTGGTTTAATTGTGGCTTTTTGGGCGTTGCGGCATTTGTTTATGGCTGGCATTATTTACACTTTGAATACAATTCAGTTTATGCAACTTAAAGATACTTTTTGTTTGTATTTTTGTTTTTAAAGTTGTTTAAGTGGCAGCTTCTAATATGATATTATTGCAGCTTTTCGTTTATGTATTTATTTATTGTTTAATATTTATTTAAGTTTGGATAGAAGAGTAATTTAGAGCACTTTTTGCAAATATTTGTTAGCTTCATGTTTTATTGGCATTTAATGCATTAAAAGCATTTTAATGTTGAATTTCACACACCAAACACAGTCTTTTGAAATGTATCTGATAGATACTTTTGTGTCCTTTTATATTTATCTTTGAATTTTAGTAATAAGTCTTTAAAGCAATACAATTTAACAATGTTATGCTGTTTTAAAAATTATTCCAAAGACACTTTTGCAGATTGTTTGCTAAAAGATACTTTTGTAGCTTTTTTCGTACATTTTTAACTTGTGGTTTTAATTTTCAATTTGATACATTGTAATTGTCAAATAGTATCTATCAGATACTTTTGCATTTTTTTTTATATGTTTGATCTTTGGCTGTTATTAATATTGTTAAACATTTAACAAAAGTATAACAACAATAGTTTCGCCTGTTTGTTTGTACATATGCAACATTCTAAGCAAAGTAAGCAGCTCTTCTTTTGTAGCGTTATTTCAAGAGGTGAAGATAGCAAGTGTCATAAAATATTTATCTTACCGATACATTTTTGATTATGATTTAACTTTAGATGCGCGATAAAATATAAATTATAACTGAGATAAGTATTCTTAAAGAAACAACCAAACATTATTAATACGATTTTTATAAAAAGTATCTAAGAGATACTTTTGTATCTTTTCCTGTTTTTGCTCGATTTTGGGCATATTCAAAGTTTGCAGAGTAAAGCTAAACATTATTTAAAAAAATATTTATCGGGTTTAACATTAATTTTGCAAAAGTACCTTGTAGATACTTTTTTAATTATTTTTCGCCTTTAGATGCGAAGATTCACACACATTAAATCTAAGATACTTTTGCGAACTTTTTTTTAAGAAACTATTCAATGAGCGTTTGGCTAAAAGTATCTCACAGATACTTTTGTATCTTTTCCTGTTTTTGCTCGATTTTGGGCATATATTAAGTGTGCAAAGTAGAGCAAAATATTATTTAAAAAATATTTATGTATCTGTCGGTTTTAACTATTAAAATTTCTAAAGTATCTTATAGATACATCTAAATAATGTTTTGTATTTAGATGCGCAAAGTAACATACATAAAATATAAGATGCTTTTGCGAAAAATATTGCTTCAGAAACAATTAAATAAGCTTTTTACTAAAAGTATCTCACAGTAACTTTTGTATCTTTTCAAGTTTCTGTTCAATTTTAAGCATACACACAGTGTGAAAAAACTAAACACTATTTAAACAAATGTTTATGCATTTGTGGGTTGAACAACAGTTTTTACAAGCGTGTCTTTTATTTAAACATATGTTTCGTTGTTGTATTATTTTAGATGATTATCTTGATTATTTAACACATTAAACTTTTTGTTTAAAGTGCATAAATGTTTTTTTTTTTAAGACTTGTTGGATTGTGTATCTAAAAATGCACCTGAGCATTCAATTCGACACTCAACGATTAGTTAAGACGTTAGCATTAGTTTTAGAAAAGTTGCTAGCACTGGGTTTTAATTTTTTTTTTTTTTTTCTTAGCATTTTGTGTAGGATTAACGAGTTTTTAACCCATTCGACCTTATGCATGTAGAATTTTTTTTGTTTTAATGTACACGTCTTAGTAACAAACGCTTTAAATTATCTTTAATTAAGTTGTTATGCTTAATATATGTTGATTGTGTGCATTTTACAGGGGTTATCAATCAAGTTACACGGCAGCGTCTTTTATTATGTTATAATTTTTATTTTTAATTTATGCAAGATGCATGCATATTTATGTGTGCACACTTATGTTTTCTGTTTGTTTTAATTTCAAATTTATAATTTGATGTATTGCATAAACTTTTGTATATATTTTTTCCAAAAATATCTTAAAGATATATTTTGACATTTTTATGCGTTGCATAAATGTTTGTGTATTTTTTCAAAAAGTACCACAAAGATACTTTTGAAATTTATAGTTTATGCATTGCATAAATTTTTGTTCATTATTTTCTTTTAATTAACTCAAAAATACAATTAAATTCGAAATTGTAGGGATATTTTTTAAGAAGTATCTTACAGATACATTTGTACTTTATATCTTGCAGTAATTTTCGTATGTAATGCAGTAATTTTTTTAGTGTAACTTTAAATACATATATGTAATTTAAATTTTTATTATTTGCATATGATTTTTGTATATATTTTTTTAAAAAGTATATCGTAGATACATTGTAATTTTATATACATAGTTAAAAAGCATCTCAGACATATTTGCAATTTATCAGTGTAGGCATTTGTTATAGGATATTTTCAACAACATATGTATGTTATTTATTTTATTTGTTTTATTTGCTTAAAATTTTTGTTTATAATATATTTTAAAAGTATCTCACAGATACATTTTTAATTTATTTTATTGTATTGCATAAATTTTTGTGTATTAAAGTATTCCAAAGATACATGCTTGTTTTTTGTAATTTTTTGTATATTTGTTTTTAAAAAAGTATCTCATAGATACATTTATAACTGCACACTTGAACGCCTTTTTTTGTTCTGCTGCATAACCTATTCTGCATACTAGCAGCAATTACCAACAATATGTCGTCTGCGCGTCTCTCCCTTACAATGTATCTTACAGATACAAATTGTATCTTTACATGCTGTTTGCATCTTTTGCACATAAACATCTTCATTTGTTGCCACATTGCTTTAATTTATTGATTTTCTTCACTTTGTTTATAACATTTTCCACCAAACACACACACACAAGATACACATATAACGTCTTGTTCGTCGCGTTTGTCGTTTATATCTTCTTTCTTTGCTGTCATTCCCTTTTACTTGTAACTTTGTTGTTTATATTTATGCATTGCACTTGTGCACAGCACTTGTGTTGTTGTTATTGTTGTTGCTCGCGTTGTTGCTTGTTTCTAGCTTCGTTGTTGTTGTGTTGTTGTTACATTTATAAATTGTTACAACAATAACAAAGTGTTCGCACATGTGCACACACTTTCTTTCATACACATAACCAGCTGTGGCTACAATTTGTAACTGTAGCGCGTTTTATATAAATGCGTTGGTTTTGTGGTCCTCAGTTGTTCTAGATGTTGTTGTTGTTGCTGCCCAATGTTTACACGCTCAAAAAAGTTTTTGTTGATCGTCAACAAACCATCAAGCATTTTGGACTAGCGCTGCTTTGCTTATCACAAATGTTGGTCCTTGCTGGTCCCCGCTCCTACTTGGCACTCTGTTGAGTTGTTCGCGTAACGCTCTCTATACTCAAAGTGGCTTGGCTTTAGCTCTGGGTCTGCCTTGACTTAGAGTGCCTTTCGATACGGCCGTCTGTATTTGATTTGTGTGGCTCTTGCCTTTATTGTTGTTCTTGGCTATGTGTGTACTTGCGTCTGACATACCCTTGGAAAAACGTGCTCATATGCGGTTTTGTTGAATTTTCCGCAGGCTTCAATTGGCTGCTTTGTTTTTAATACTCTTCACGTAATAAATTGGTATTATCAGTTTTTCAAGGAATTTGTAATGCATGAGCGTAAGTTACCCCTTAGAATAGCACATTGAAATAATAATATTATTGCCGCATATCAAAGTTGTCTATAAGTTATAAAAATAAATCGCCTAAAAGTTTATGTTTAAATCCTGCCTCGGGCATGGTTACACATCGCACTCCCAAAAGTTTTAAGCTAAATGTATTCCAGCGATACGAAGGTCTAGCCTGTTTTTTGCATAACCACCACATGGTGTTGAACTAGTTTAACTTAAATATAAATAACAAAGGACGTACCTTGCTCTTCGCTAGTTGAGAAGTATTTTTTTTTACATTTTTCGTTAGCTCATTGCATTTATAAAAAATTACAAAAAAATCCATTTTTAAAAATAAAAACCAAAAATTTTTTAAATTAAAAAAAAAATAAAAAAATATTTTTTAAATTAAAAAAAAAATAATATTTTTTTAATTATTTTCAATTTTATTCTTTTTTTTAAGAACAAAAGCTTGTTCTGACTGGCGTCTTAACTCTATTCTATATTCATTTTATTGTTTTTAGGGAGAGATAAAATTATTTCTTGAATCTATCAAACTCATTTTTTCTACCATGTACATTTATTGAACGTTATTTTTGGATACCTCTTTTTATTTTTCTCCAAAATGTAAGTAAAGTTAAAGAGTTTTTTTTAGCAATCAACTTACACCTATTTTTTTATATTTTGCTCAAATAGATGGTTTCATTTAAGGATTGCTTTAAAGCATTCAAATCAAGAAATACTTTTTTATACTTTTGTCCTTGCGCTTATCTTTTTCTAAACAAATGAGAAGAATTTTGAAATCTTTAGGATTTACAAATTTTTTTTTTTTAATTTTCCTCAAGAAAGCGATTTTTTCCGAAAAGCGACGAGATCTAGCAAGTGTCTTTCTTGTATGTTTATAGACAAGTTTTTTTTTTTAGTTTAAACTGTGCTCGTCGTGTTTTGACATATCTCCTATATTTAAGCTTATTTTCATCTTTTGAAGCGCTTATCTTAGCAGATATTGAATACTTTTTGATCTTGCTCTTATCTACTTCTAGAGATATGAAATCACAAATAATCATTGCTCGCCGGCTTTTGACCTATTTCCTATTATTTTTAAAAATGATTTTCATCGAAAATGGAAATCTTGCGTAAAAGCGATTGAATCTTTAGAGTACTTTCATGCAATCAAATGAGAAGAATTCTTGAATCTTTAGAGTACTTTCATGCAATCAAATGAGAAGAATTCTTAAATCTGTAAAAGACATTGTTTTGGTAATTCTTCTGAAGAAAGGGGTCTTTTTGGGAAACGATGAAATCCAAGAAAATTAGAAGAATTCTTAAATCTTTAAAAGATATTTTTTTGTAGTTCTTCTGAAGAAAGGGATCTTTTTGGGCAGCGATGAAATCGAAGATTTTTGCTACTCTCTTCGTATTTTAATCAAAGAAAAGAAATTTTTCTTTGAAGTGCCTAAATCAAAAGACTACATTAAAGCTATTAAAAACAGGAATTTTTGGTCCAAATCTACTTATTAACTATCTTTGTATAAATTTTCTGCACTTCTTCCTAATTTTTGTATCCTCTCCTAGCCGAAAAACTTCTTTGTAACCAGATCGTCACCAATAAAGAGAATAAAGTTTTGCGATTTCCACGCACAAATATGCGTTTAATTGAGGATTGATTCTTACTTTATATTTTTTTTTATTCTTACCAACAAAATTTCAATAATTAAAGCATCAAGTTTTCTACTTATAAAAACTCTCTATATTGGATTTAAGGCTACAGAATCTGTTTGCTACAGTAGAAAAAGCAAAGGTGCTTGGTGGGGTCTATCAGGCCTTTACTAGCTTTCAATTCCGGTTCCGATTGCCGATTTAACAATACAGCGTATCGTTATAGCTAGACTTTTCTAGTTTTTCCTAATATATATATTATTTCCTTTAACTCCGGTTGGAGCGTAGGGCCACTTTTTTCTAAAGACTGTATATATTTTGGGATAAGTGATTATAAGAATGGGAATCGCAAACTAGAGCACACATGATAGACCCCATCGAGGAGCTTTCATATTTCTGCCGAAGCAAACTGTTTCTTCGGACTGTTTAGTATTAGCGGTAATCGATACATTTTTGTAGACACCTTTGAAAGTTTTAAAACGATTTTAAACATTTTTGCCGCATAGAACTTATAGTAAAAAGCTTCAAAACTGGACCAATTTGAGAGGCTTTTAAAATGTGGAAGAAAATTGAGAAATTGTCAATTATATCAAATCAAGATTTTGACATTTATCGATAAGCTGCGAACGTCGGTTGTAGCTCTTACACTCAAAAAACAGAGAGAAGATCCTAATATACTTCCTAATTTGCTCAAAACAAGCTTGTTTCACTCTATAATTTAAAAGATCTCTCTATTTTCCTTAAAATAAGAATCAAAATCTAGAACACACATGATAGATCCCATCGACCAGCTTTCATCTTTCTACCGAATCAAACAGTTTCTTGCGACTGTGTAGTATATCGATAATTTTTTTGTATACACCTTTAAAAGTTTTATTCGATTTTAAACATTTTTGCAGCATACAATTTATAGCAATAAGCTTTATAACTTGGCAAATTTTAGTGACTTTTAAAAATGAGATGAAAAACGATAAATTATTCTATGTTAATTTTGGTCAAGATTTCGACATCGATATCGATAAACAGCGATACAATTTAAAAGAATTCTCTATTTTGCCTTAAAATAAACATAAAATACTGTCAATCTCAGCATCAAGATTAAATATTCTTACAATAATTACGAATTGCTCGTTTAAAGCACTTCTTCTAAAAATCATTCTCAAATTAAGAATTTCCGGCTATCATAATAACTTGTTCTTAATGTTGATGATCTATTCGATTTCGGCAATTATTCTTCAAATTATTCCAAACATTTACAAATAAAGAATTTCTGTCTACAAAAAATAAACGCACTTGAAATAAATAATTTGATTGTGAAATTCTTGATTTCTTTCAGTGTATGGTCGTTAAAATGGAGTTGCTCATACGCATGGAAGCACAGACAAAAAATTTTCGTTTCATTTAATAAAATGAAAACATAAATATTTCACATTTTAAGTACTCCACAATAATTTCACCCTTTTGCATTTGGGGTTAAAATGTGAGTTCCTAAATCAGGTAGTACCTGTTATATTATGACGTGAAGAGTACATAAAATTCGGAGCGAACTTAAACTTGGGCTTACTTGCTTAGGTTTCTGGTTTTTTTTTTTTTCTGTTGTTTCAGTCAATTGCCGCATTTTAAAAACGCATAAAATTGCTTTGTGTTTGCTTTTCCATTTTCGCTGTTGTCTGTGCATAAACACAGATACGCACATAGATATACACACGTGTCTGTGTATATGCTTGTGTGTATTAGTATTCCCGAGTTTTTATCCCTTTTTTTTTTGCTTCAGTGCCTGGAACTGGCCTAGGGTAAATTTATGCAAAAGGCGCCTTAGTTAGACCAATCGTTTGACGCGCGTATATGACAGAACGCCAGACAATGCTCGTTTTTCGCTTTTCGTTGAGTTTTCCGCGCTTTTTCCCAGCACAGAGAGAGAGAGAGAGTTAGATTTCGTTAGATAGCTCTTGCCGTCCAGGTTCAACCGTAGCAAATGCAGCTGAATGCACTTCAAGTCACTTTAGAGAAGTGCGAGCCTGGTTTCTAGAGTCAGTACCGCTTCGCTCCATTGCCGCCAAAGGTTTTCCTCCTCAATTTCGTGTTGTTGTTGTAGTATCTGTAAGTGGTGCATAAGTGGTAGAGAAATGTTATTGATGATTTATTTGCATTTGGCATTGATATATGCTAATGTTTTTTTTTTTTTCTTATTTCTCTATATGTAGCTGACTGTTCTGACTGACTGCCTGTCTGCCTGCCTGCTTTCTTTGTGCCTGGGGTTGGGTACGAGAATTATGTTATCTCTTGCCGCATTGTTGTTGGGACTTACAATTTTTCATGGCAGCACCAAAAAAAAAAAAAATTATTATGGCATTTTTTAAGTCATTTTTATTTGCATTTCGTGATTTCTTACAAGACGATAAGCATAAGCAAAGACAAACCCAACCAAAACCCAAACCAAATGTTTCCTTGTCCAGAGTCCGCAGCGTAGCGTATCGTTACCAAAAATGGAACAACGTTGTGACAACTCAAATATTTGATTTAATTCCCTGACATATAATTAATCACTCTACACCTTTTAAGAGCCCAGACATTGCCTCCGGGTCTCGAACTTTTGCTGCCGTTACAGACAACCCCAGACCCAGTCGCTGCTGCGTTTATTTGTTTATAATTAAATATTATTTGGCAGCCCCAAATGAGACAAGACTGGCATTTATCAGTCAGTCACTCAGTCCATGTTTCCATGTTTTTTTTGTTTTTTTTTTGTCTTTTTCGAATTCGTTTCGTTTGGATTTGGTATGGTTTTTTTTTTTTTTTTAGTTTTTAATGAGTTACAAATTTGGTTTTTCAGTTGTTTAATGGCTGACAGCATTATAGATTAGTAAACGAATAGAAACTTTTTCCAGCTCTAAAGTCTGTCATTTACATGTACGGATGGACTGACGCACGGACGGACATAGCCCCAAGCTTATGGGAACTACTTTGTGTGTGTGCTTTTCGTTTTAGTTTTTTTTTTTTTCGTCATCTTTCCGAGTGACCACGGACGGACTCTTATGGACTACTACTTGGTGGTCTTTGGAACTGCGCTAATGTGCGCGCGTTGTTTGTTATATCTTTATGTGAGTTCTGTTCTGTTTTTTTTTTTTTTTCTCCATTTCGTAGCTAATAGTTGTGCTTTAAGGCAAGTGGGGTAACGTTTTCCATGCCGCTCTGACGGCTTTTCTTGGCTATTTGTGGCTCATTTTGGACTTTGGTTTATGAGTGTAAACTTGTCTATCGAAATACTTTGGCTGACTTTCATGTTAAAATTTATCTAATGGAGGATTGGCATTAAGCTTTCAGTAAGTATGGATAAGCATGCATATAAGTCGATATAAATGGAATCAACGAATAGCTTGTTAAAGTTGGAATATCTTAGAGATTCCGTTTGACGCAACGAATAAAGTGAATGCACAAAAGATAATGCTTCATTTAGTATATATTTTTAAATTCTTTTAGAGATGACAAGTATTGGGTGGGTTAAGTGCACTGACTGACATACTAATGCCTTAAATACTCGCGTTCTGATAACGTTGTATGCTAGGCGACTAGCTCCATTTCTGAACCATTTAAATAAGTCAAGACTTAAGTCCTTAAGTATATAAGCTTATTCCCGTCGTTCCAATGTGGAACGTAGGACACTCTTTAAGTACGGGCTATCATCATCATCATCATCAATTCCTTTTTTCCGAATGGAATATAAGACCTCAAAGGGTTATACTCATAATTAGAAGAAGCTACTGCATATCTCCTAGAAATTAATAAGACCTTTTTTTATTAATAATTACTTAAGTGTTTTTTTTTATTTTAAGCCGTCACTTAAAGATTTTCCAAACTTAAAAAATCAAATATCCATAGACTTCTTCAATTACTTTTAAAAATATGACAGCTGAACGGTGCCCAGTAAAAGACTTTTATTCTACAAAAAAGATTTATTCCTGGAATAATTTTTCTCCAACCAATTGGAACTGTTTATATAGTTGCTCCGCGCATTTTCAAGCAAACAAAAAGGGGGAAACCTTTTAAAATCAATTAGAAGAAGAAAATGGGGTTCTAGGTCATTTATTACTACCAAAGAGATTTACACGGAGGTAAATTTTCAACAAATTTAGTATACTTTTGACAATTAAGATTCTCATTATTTATGATAATTCTGCTTCAAATAACACCAAAATTCTTGAAAAAAAATAACTAAAAATCCTAAAATAAGATTGAAGCTCTACAGAGGATAAAATAGACAAGAGATGAAGATTTTCTCAACTTTGAATTCTCAATTAACATTTTATAAAGGACTCCCCTTCTCCGATACAAAAAATTGACTCTTCAATCTTTTTTATAGGTGCAGGTTTAAATATGAATATTCCCTAAAAGACTTTAATAAAAAAACACTTGAATAATCAAAAGCACCTTATAATAATTAGTTGCGCCAAAACAAAATTTTAAGATTAAACTCATTTTCTTATCGATATTGCAGCTAATTTTCAACAAATCTTATCTGCCGTTAAGATTCTCATTATTTTTGATATTAATGCTTGAAAAAAAAAATAAAATTTTGAAATTAAGATTGAAGCTCTACAGATGATAAAATAGATAAGAGATAAAGATTTGCCCAACTTTGAATTCTCAAGTAACATAAGTACACTGATACGAAAAATTTAGTTGGTTTAATTCTTAAAATAAAAACAAAAAAAATCCTTAAGATAATATCAACAAATCTTGAAATAAGATTAAAACTCTACAGATTAAAAAATTGTTATGAAGATTTCCTTTCAGGGAACCATAAATACACTGTTACAACAAATGTAATCTACAATTAGGAATTTTTGCATTTTTTGATATTAATTCTTGAAGAAAAACAAATATTTTATCATAACAAAAAAAACAAAATTCTGAAGATAATGTAACAAAAATTGTAATAAGATTAAAACTCTTATAATGAGTTCATCAAACTTAAGACAAGACTAAAAATTCAAATTCTTAAATTTTAAGTTTTTAATAAAGACGAAATTCCTTATGATAATATTCTTATTTCATTCCGTTCTTGAAATGTAAAGAATTTATTCTTCAATAAAGCTAGAAAAATTTTGAATTTAAGATTGTTGAGATTTTGGACTCGATTTTAAACTTTTTCCAGGACTACTGAAAGCATAAATAATTATAACTACCAGAATATGACACCCATCTGCAAAATCGGAAAGCTACATAGAAATTTTGGATGACGTTGTTATTGACTTTCTGGAGCCCCTAGCTGACCAAAATGCTATTTTCCGCAAGATAATGCTCCGATCCATAGCAAAAATATCGATCGCCTGGCTTGAACCCCATTGAGAACATGTGGGAGAACCTGTTTCGTCGCGTCTACGCTCGGCGGACGCAAATTTCAGATGGTGCAGTAGCTGCGCAGGACAGTTACCGAAGAATGGGCTCAAATCCCACTTTCAGATTTTCAGAAGCTGGTTCTTTGATGCCAAACCGAGATTTTAGAGGTTATAAATAAGTCGGGAGCCCGGACTCAGTATTAACTTTGTGTTTTTCCTTTCTTTTTTTACAAAACATTTATTTTTTGTTCCTTTTTAGAAAGTGTTCTTAAATGAGTTTCGTAGTATGAATTTAGTGTTTTAATGCTATTTGAAGTTTTAAGCTTTTTTTTGTTTATTAAGGATAAGTTTTTAGCTCATTCGGAATAAATTAACGCTAAAAATATTATTTGAGTCACAAATGCTTTTTGAATAACTTAAAACTTAATATTTTTAAATAAAAACAGGTGTTCTTAATTGCATTTCTGGGAGGTATTCTAAATTCTAATATTCTACCAAAATATATGCAATCTTTGTGAAAATTCACTAAAAGCCCCATTTAGCCATATGTTCTAAAATGTTTACCAACTTTGCATTAAAAAAACTGTGAAAATGTCACTTATACATTATGTGACGTCACAAAATCTTCTCTACTTGTTAAAAACAACTCGAGCAGTAGCTAAAAAAATTATTCAATCATAATAATTTGCTTATAATAACTTCCAAATTTAAAAATCAAACAAAGTTAATGCTATTAGTTAATCTACACAGCTAATACGTCAAATTTCTAAAAGTTTTTAAGCAGCTTTTCGTTACTTCTGAAACAAACCTATTGTCAATGAAGATGATTAAACTGTCTTGAAATTCACAAATATTCAGACATAATTTGCTAATAATGATTTCCAAATGTCGAATTCACGCAGAGTTAATCCTATTAGTTAATCTTTACGTTTAATTCATCAAACCCAAATACGAATCAGCTCTGATTCAGAAAAAATTCGTAAAATTTTGGAGATCTGACTAAGCTCTCAAACAAAAATGATAAAAAGATAAACAGACATAGTCTGAAAATGGTTATATAGTAATTCATACATATGTGCTGCTCTTACTGCTCTGCTTGTCTCTGGGGTAAAACATTTGATGGATTATACGAGTAGTAGCTGGTATAAAAAGTTATTTTTAGCTTTTTCAAATTATTCAACTAAAGTCACATAAATTTAAATTTAGTTAAAAATATAGCTATAAAAGGATTGCACGAGCCACTTTATGCGCCAGCGTCTGCAGCTATATGTATGCACAGATGTGGTGGATACAAGTATCTACTATGTATATACATATTTAGATGTACATATACCAAGATATGTATTTTCAGCTAGAGGCGCTGTCAGAGAGCGCGCCAGACTGTCAAAGACGATTAAAAATTCATATGCTCAACTGTCAAATGAGAAAGCATTTAAAATTCAAGTGGTTCACAGCACGCGTAAGAGGTTTCCTTTGGGTTGAGGTTTATTCAAAGTGTCAAATTGGCAAATGATGCCACACGAAATAAACAAAACGCAACATTCTAAAGCAAACTTTGATGCCTTTATAGAGACAGCCATATGCAGAATATATGTATACACCCACGTTCAACTGAATAGGTTCGGCATTACTTTAAATCTTATTTTGAATAGGCAAATTGAGATAAGGAATAGAAAGCTTAAAAAGAGCTGAATATGAGAATTCCTTTAAATATCGAGAAATCTATAAAACTCTAAGCACAAACTGAAGTTCATCAATAATTATTCGTTATAGTCCAATTAGGAAAATAAAAAAAAAAATTTTGAAAAGATGTATTGAATACATAATCACAGCAACAGGCAGCAGCTAGAAAACTGTTTCCATCAAATTTCAAACCGGCAGCATCTGTTGCCTACCTAAAAACCTCTTTAAACCGAATATCAACCAAAAAGCAAAGCGTCGACTTATAAGAAATCTCTTTGTGAGAGATTTCAATATATACAAAAAAAAACTCTTTGTGAGAGATTTCAATATATAAGAAAAAAAAGTTTAAAGAGATTGGAAATAAAAGTAAAGCTCAAAATGTCTAGAGATCTGATCTTCAACAATATAATGCTATTAATATGATATTTTTTTTTAGCTTAAAACAAATTTTAATTAAGGAGGCTCATTATTCTCAACTTCTTCACTTGCATCCAGCTTTTTGACAGCATATTTTATAAGCGGAAGTCTTCGTCTATTACCAATTGATTTTTGCATATCTAATAACAGCATTTATTTTGCGAAATGTTAGATATTTATGTTACTAAAATACAATAATATGGATTTTCGTAAAGAGCCGACATCTTCCAGTGCAGCTCTAAAAAATGTTCGTTAATTATGAAGCTCTAAAAAAAGAACCAGTTGGTATCTCGCTGTAAACCACTTTCACTTGTTTCGAAAAACTTTGTGAAACAAATAGTTTTAATTACCTCATATTTATTAAATTTGGCATTACAGTGTATGTCTAAAAAAAGAACCAATTGGTTTTTCATTTCGGAAAAAAATCGAATGTAGAAATATTTGAACTTTAATAAATATATATAACCCCAAAAAAAAAATTAAAAAAAATTTATAAAATTAAAATTTAATTGATTTGAAATTCATTTTTTTCTAGGTCAATGTATACTCTTATTCCTTCTTCTTCTTGCTTCTTCATTTCGGAAAAAAATCGAATGTAGAAATATTTGAACTTTAATAAAAATATATAACCCCAAAAAAAAAATTAAAAAAAATTTATAAAATTAAAATTTAATTGATTTGAAATTCATTTTTTTCTAGACCAATGTATTCTCTTATTCCTTCTTCTTCTTGGTTCTTCATTTCGGAAAAAAATCGAATGTAGAAACATTTGAACTTTAATAAAAATATATATCCCCAAAAAATAAAAAAAATTTATAAAATTAAAATTTAATTGATTTGAAATTCATTTTTTTCTAGGCCAATGTATTCTCTTATTCCTTCTTATGTAGCAATATTTTGAAATATTTGTAATTTTTTAAATTATTATTTAATTAATTTGAATTCAATTAAAATATACATTTTAATTAATTTTGCTTGGAATAATGCTTGTGTATTACAGTGGAAGATCTAAAATAGAAACTTCCAAAAATTTTCAAAATAAATAATTTTAATAACCTAATTTTTGTTCAACATTGCATTAGAGAAGAAGATCTAAAAAATGAACCACTTGGTTCTTGGATTGGCATATTTGAATTATAATTTATAAAATTTTATATTAAACATTTAACAATTTCTTTGGAACTTTTAATAGCTTATAAAAATTACAGAAGTTTTGAAATAACTACGAAAACTGTTTCGGATATAAAAAAATCTACACAACAAATAATTTTATTCAGAAACTTTTTGTTAATTTTTGCATTACAAAAGAGGTATGAAATAAGAACTACTTGGTTCTTGAAGTAGTTCGCATTTCGAAAAAATTGTAGTGTAGCAAAATATTTGAATAGTAATATTTAAAATTAAAACAACGTAAAACAGACCGTAAATAAAATAAAAACTGACCTGTTTTTTTTTTTTTTTATTTTTAGTGAGCTTATGTATTACAGCAAAAGCTCTGAAAAAAGGACTACTTGGTTCTTGAAAAGGTTCCCGCGAAAAATTTTAATAGCGTAGAAATATATTCAAATTTTTAATTTTTTATTTAAAACAACGATTTTTGCGTAATGCAAGCATTAATAATAAAAAAAAAGACTTCCAAGCATTGACCAATTTTTTTAAACCATATTCTAAGCCAATGTATTATACGAATAAATCTGATATAAGAATCAATTGACATTTTGTGTGGTTCTTGTTTATTTTTTTTATTTTATTTATATAATTATAAAGTAGAAATTAATTCTAAGTTATTAAAGGTTTGTAGCCAGAGTAACGTAGGCATTCAGGTTGGGTTCTTATTCAAAAAATGCTATAAAATATTTTAATTTTATTTTTAATTTAATTTATTCCATAGCATTAATATTTAGGTTTAACAAATAAAAATATATTTTCAGAGTTTAGCTGACAGCTTTTTTTTTTATAAAATGAAAACAACTTGGAACTTTAATTTTTATTTAAGTTAAATCTATTTATAAATGACCAATTTCTATATTTTTAGTCTTAGTTTAATTAAGTTGATTTAAGGGCATTAACAGCTTTAGATTTTTTCCAATTTTCGTAACTGATAACTTATTATTTTTAAAGATTTTTTTTTATATTTTTAGAGATCAACCGATTTGAACCGAGTTTAAAAGCTAGAGCTCAGCTAAACTCTGTATATACTTTTAACTGTATAAAAAATAAAAATAAAAAAATAAATTAAAAATGAAAATTTTTTTTGAATTTTTCAAAAAAACTATAGAACTAGTCTTTATTTCAAGAAAATCTTGAATTCTAGTATTTACAAACAAATCGAATAATTTTTTTAATTACCTAATATTTGTTAAGTTTGCATTACAGTAAAAGATCTGCTTGATAGCTTGAGTGATAATCATTTCAAAAAACTTCTTACTTAAGGCCTATACGCAGAATTAAAAATTTAGCACAGAACGACAAAACTTTATATAAAATAAAAATCCAATTTGGGATATCGAAATTTTCATTCTGCGTATCTTAAATAAGAAATATATTTGTCATTTCTTATTTTTAGAGTTAAAACAACGATTTTCAATTATTTTTTATTTTCGAAGAAATCTTCAACTTTGAATTTTATAAATTTTGCAGGATTTTAAGTTCACACAGCCCTTCTGATTTATGCAGCAAAATACTTGAGGCAGACCACTCCCAAAAACCACCTCTTGGATTTTTAAGATTTTAACACATTTTATGGGCGTCCCAACAGTTTTGCACTGAGTTAAAAAAAATATATATAAATTTTGGGTACATGTTTTTATTTTAATTACAATCGAGCGCAGATAGATAGTATAATAATAAATGGCTGGCTCTGCCTCTTATTAAGATTTAGTTTGGCTCAGTTCAGTGAACTGGTTTAACTTTCGTTAAATTAGTTCTGAACTTATTCAGTTCAGCAGTAGTGTTTAACTGTATGCATATGTGTTTTGTATGTATATAGTGTTGTTACCTCCCATAAGAAATTGATATCATTTATCAAACTGACACATGCACAACACACACACACACACACAGACACAAATTCACTCACACACCCATTAAAAGTTTTGCAAATAAAGTAGCAAAGCCAATGGCATAAAAATAAAGTGCCAGGGACTCGACACACACACACACTCTCTCTCTCTTTGTACAGAGAGAGCGAACGAACTGTCTAATTGAATTCAGTTTTCAGGGGTGCCCGAATTAGAGCTACGTTACATAAATAAACAGAGAATCGCATTAAGGTAGTTCATTAAAAACATTGTAGAGAGATACAACAAAAGTTGAAACAAAACCATTTGCATAATTTAACAACTTTTGTTTTGGCCATGTTAAATACCGAATGCTATAAAAACGAAAAAAATACATTAAAAAATAACTTGGCGACTTTTGTAAAAGCAAAACCAAAAAAAAAAAAAAAACACGAGCAATCAAAAAAAGGGCTCCAAAAAATAATGTAAATTAAAATAAACTTTGTGTGCGCTGCGAAAACCCCCGCAATCATCAAAAATTGTTTGGGGGTAAAATACAAAAAAAAACCCCGCAATAGCAAACAACTACTACTACCGAAAAAAAATTTGGAAAAAGTTACAAGAGAGTTGGGCCAAACTTGAAAAGTTCAGAGTACAACATGCAACATGAATATCAAAAATCTCGTATAACACAGTAAAACAAAAAAAAAAAAAAAAATACAACAAAATATGTTGTATGTAGTAATAATTCCCGGAACAAGTGCAGCACCAACCAAACAACAACAAAAAAAAAGAGAAAACCCATTGAAACAGTTGAAGCGCAACTATCAGGGCCAAATTCTAGGAAGTGCCCCCACAGACCCAATAATACAGCGCACAGTTCTCCACTTGTAATAAAAAATATTTTCAATAATAAAGTGTATTAAGTTGTGAAGTACATACACACACACACACACACACACACATTTCTACAAATTTATATGGCACGACGGCTGCAAGTGAAAATAAATGAAATGTGAACCATGGAAAAGCTTCGAAAAGCAATAAGAGTGAAATTTTTTTATTTTATATCATATATACATATATATATACATACAAATACATACACATAAATTTTATAAAAAATAAGAGTGGAACAAGGAGCTTGTTGCAAGTGGACCTGTGCTGCAGAGGAGGGGTGTGTTGCGTGTAAATATAAATATTTTTTCATATACTACGCACATACACACATAAAGGGTGACTTTTTTGTGTATATTTTTAAAATTAAATAATTACTTTTTTTTATTGTGAAAAATTTTTGATTTCAATTTTGGTTGATAGTACGTACTTGGTGGGTAAAATATATACATACACAATATATATACAACTTATACATTATACGTTATTGCCTTAAAAATTTTCTTTATGTCTGCATTTAACGCCTGTAAGATAAAAATACGATCCAAAAATATTTGATGGGCGGCACAATTTTTTTTTTTTTTTGATATCCTATAGACATAACCTTAGAAATTCTGTTATAATTTAAATTTTTGCACCATTTTAATAGTTATTAAGAAATTAGATTTTACTAACTTCTTTTTCTTTCTTTTAATTTTTTTTTACACTTTAAGTTTTTATACCCAGTACCGTATGGTACAAAGGGTATATTGTGTTTGTGCAAGCCGAAAATGTATGTAACGTACAGAAGGAGACGTCGGAGACCACCCATAGTTACCTAAAGTATGATCAGAGTGACTAGAAAAGTCGATATACCCATGTCCGTCTGTCCGTATGAACGCCTAGATCTCAGAGATGGTAAGAGCTAGAACAACCAAACTTTCAGATTAGATCCCTTATTAATCCATAGGAGACAAGTTTATTTTATTTTTTTGATATCGGGATTACATTATATAGCTCCCATAGGGGTGTTTCAGAGGACCTCGAAAAAAAGCAAAATATTTAGATGGATAATTCGTTTGTTTATGAAGATATCATAACCAAATCTGGCAGTCGGAAGTTTTTTAGAGACTGGGGGTCTGCACTGTACCAAATTTTATCATAATCGGTTGACTATATCATATAGCTCCCATAGGATCGATCGGTCGAAAAAATGTTTTTTGTACAAAATTCGTTGTGTTTCGTTTGTTTGTGAAGATATTGTAACCAAATTTGGTATTAAGAAGTTTTTTAGAGTTCCCAAGCACTGTACCAAATGTGATCAAAATCGGTTGACTATATCATAGGACCAATCGGTCAAAAAATCGTTTTTTTCTACAAAAATCGTTGCGTTTCGTTTGTTTGTAAAGATCTTGTTAGCAAATTTGGCATTAAGAAGTTTTTTAGAGTACCCAAGCACTTCACCAAGTTTGATCAAAATCGTTTGACTATATCATATAGCTCCCATAGGACCAATCGGTGAAAAAACATTTTTTGTACAAAATTCGTTGTGTTTCGTTTGTTTATGAAGTTATCGTTACCAAATTTGGCACACGGAAGTTTTTTAGAGTTCCCAAGCACTGTACCAAATGTGATCAAAATCGGTTGACTATATCAAATAGTCCTCATAGGACCGATCGGTCAAAAAAATTGTTTAGTGCAAAATTCGACTGATTTTTTTTTTTTTATGAAAATATCGTAGCCAAATTTGCCGAATAAAATATTTCTTGGAGGTCTTAGCAATATTTCGGACCTAATTGCAATGTGGTGGTACAGGGTATCCCAAAGTCGTCTGCGCCCGACTTTAACGTAATATATAAAATATATATTTATATATTCTTAGTAATATATAAAAGTCATAATAAATCAATTTTAAAATTTAGATTATCAACTAATTGTAACCAAATATATAGAACAACTTTGTGACTACCTAAGAAAAACACTGAAATGCATAAAAAAGTGTAAGGTACAGGACCACAAAGAAAAAAAATCATGGATTTAAAATACACCTAAGCTACTTGGGGTGAAAATTCTTAAATGTATACTGTTACTGAAACTTTGGTGTCAGTTCTTGGATTAATCTAAATGGAAGGCTAAGCTGCTTTTCAAACGATGTCTTTGGGTACTCTATGAAAAAGGCTTTTCGGGAAGTCATTGTCATGGGCCCCAAATCTAATAATGTACCATGAAGTTAACCTGAGATCACTTCTAGGACTGGCAGGGTCTTGAAAAAATCTTTGTTGTGCTTCCTACTAGCTTTAGAGCTTCTCAGCTAGTGTAATTCTTCAGAAAAACTTTATTATCTGGAATTGTTATAGACGGGTAAAATCGTGCATAGGACGCCTCAGTCAGTAAGTATATGTTGCAAGGATTCCACATTTATTTAACAGAAAATACATTATGACATTTTCAACAAGTGCCTAAGGATTATATGCGGGATATTCTGGCCCAACTGGATATCAAACGCGGAACTATGACACTGTAAAAGATAAGTTCCTATCTGCATTGAGATAAGAAACTCAGAAAACATCGAAACAGCATTGTCAGGATGTCTCTGGAATGGAACTCTCAAGGAAGGAAGCAAGCGAGTGGGAATATTAAACGCAACCTGGCGACGTACAATACTAAACGAATTGTGCCTACACCACATCAGCTGGGACACAGCAAAGCAAACTGCGCCAAACAGAGTCCGGCGGAAAATTCCTGTAGAAGCCTTAAGCTACCTGGAGGAGTACTAAGGGGGAAAAAAAATTATGACATTAAGCCATAATTTCGGCATCACGGTCATACATATAGCAACTGTCGGTTACTTTTTACTTTATCTCAATAATGAATCGCATAATGTTTTTTTCCAAGATGCTTTGCATAAACAAAACACTTCATACAACCGCACAGTAAATACTCTACAATAAATTGGAACGTTATAAGAAATCATGGCTCTATACCGCTCTTCGTTTTAAGGAAATAAGGCCCAATGGTCTCAACCGCCCATAAAGCACACCAAACAGTGTCTACTTGTGGATGTAACGTGATACCGAAAATCTCTTGTGAAATCTTTTCACTTCAAAAGTGAATGAGCCAAAAATGATTGTTAACACGGTGCAGAATTTTGCCATAAAACCTTGGCTTGACTTGCAGTCCATTAACCGAACAATTAGCAAGCGTTGTTAAGACTGTAGTCTATAGGCAATCCAAGCTGAGCCCACTTGACAAAAGCGTTGCCAGATCAAACCAATTTGTGACAGTTTAATCTTGGTCGTTAAATGCAACCTCAAAAAAAAAAAAAAAAATCACCCTTTATATAGCTGTAACAGCATTTGTTGTGTGGTTGTGTGTGAGTATCTGTAGTTGATTCTACGAAATGAAGGCATGAATGTGTCAATGGCTCAAAACGATTTATACAGCATATTAAATTCTGACATCAATGTTTGTTTGTGCACATATATGTATATATGTACACAAATAAAAAGCAATAAAAAAGCGCACACATATACATATGTACGCATATATAGATAGTTATGTATACGTTTGTCAACAAAACAAAAGTAAAGAGAGAGAGAAAGTAAATTATTAGAGCTGCGAAGCTGTATATACCCTAGCATCGATAATTTACAACAGACGTAGGCAGCCATAACCCGCACGAGTCGAAGTCAAGGCCGAAGTGCAAGCCGAAGTCTTGAAGTCCCTATTCGTTAAAAAGAAAAAGTAGCATTACAACAGATTTTTGTTTTTTCCACGCTTTAGTCAGTTTTTTTTGGAACATGTCTGTCTTAACTTCTAGGAGAAAGCTTCACCATCTACTCAATTCACTACAACTATTGAGCTAAGGGGAATCTTTACTAAGATTCCAACTTTTGCGCTTGGAACAGACCGATCCTTGTGCGAAGAACTTGCAAAACATTCTTGACATATTTCATTAGAACTATTCTACCTTGCAGTCGAAGAATTCTTCAAGATTTCACATGAGATGTCAGATACGTTTTTAAAGATTTTCAGTCAGAAAACCCGATAAGAGATGCGATGTCACATTTGTTTTTAAAGATTATCAGTTAGAAACACTGAAAAAAATTGAAAGTTGTAAATAAGGTGTTAAAATGCTGAATCCTTTTGTTCTTTAAAAACATTCTATTTTTTTTCGGAATTTATAAAATTAACCTTAACCAATATTTCAAGACCGCTGTCTTTAACCCTAGTGTCCACACATTATTTTTTATACGTTTATCCACATGCTCGTCGATTCGACGAAGACGATTTTTCATACATTTCATATTATTATGATGCTAGTCGATTTGAGGCTCTATGCTCAACTTAGGAGAAAAGAAATAAATCATCATCAATAGTCGCACAAATAGATGTAATAAACTGTCAAACAGTTGAAATAATCAAAATCGATGCAGCTTCTATAAACTTGTCCAGTGTCCTTGTACTGCGCAAAACAATCAAGACAGCAGCTCAAAGGAACCCCACTCCCACCTCAAGCACTATGGATTGCCAACTACATCAAAAACTTAAAATACCTTTCTTAAGTGTATAAAAAAAAATCGTTGCCGTAGAAATTGTACGTAATGAAATCAAATAAACTGGAGTGATGTGAAGTGGAGTCAATTCCAGGCATGGCACACGACAGCTACAACAATGACAATCCCAGCGATAACAACAATGCCAACAACAACAACATAAAAAACAAACAAAAAACAACAAAAAAACCCATTGCATTGGCATCTAATAGTTTTATATCCGAATACGATAGTATATAAAATTTTTAACTGTAACTGAAATGACAGTTGAAATGAAGTGCACACAAAATTGAAATTCATTTAAGTTTTTACGTTTTTCCGAGTTTTTCGATTTTATAGCAACGCTTTGAGTTTTTTATTTTTTTGTATTTTTTAAAGAATTCGCCGCATTATTTGTATAAAGCTTTAAGTTTGATTGAAGTGGAAGTGGGTTTCATTTTTTCTACTTATTTTTTTGGGTGGTTTTATTATTTGTTTGTGCGTTTCACATTTAAAGAGATTACATGAAATTGAAGTGGTTTGCTCATACATTATTTACTAACGGTATATAGGTACTTGACTTGGAACATACAAACTATGCTATTATATGACCAAAAGGGCGTAACCAATAGGATTTGTCTAGTAAAGTTGACAGCAGCGAGTACTTTTGATCTAAAAGCAATGCAGCAACAATAAGGCATGCTGACGTCAGAATGTGCGTTTGAGAGCGAGAGCTGAAGCACTTTGCAAGTTGTACGTACAGCTAAGAGATTAGGCCGGGCTTAGCTTTCTCTCCTTTCGCTCTCTGCTGTAGAGTAAGTAGTTGTACAATCAGCATGCATTTGATGTATCTATGTGGCAGGAAAACCGCATGCATTTGGAATTTGGTCAGGCATAGCAATGCTGGAGATGTCAGGCGAGAAAGACAGCTGATGCCTGGGTTAACACCTTACGCAAACAGGCCCAGGCTATTCATATGCATATGCTAATTAAAGGCCAAACTGGGTCACAAGACACGGCAACAGATGACACACACTCACATACAGATACATAAAGACCTGTCAGTTGAGTATTCGAGCTATACACTGAGAGAAAGCAATGGAAGTCTGACAGTTGTCATGTGTTGACATAAAAACTTTTGGGTGAGCTTAAGCCAAATGTGGAACTTAGAGAGGTTGTACCTCAGGCATACCAAATTTATGAATCTTGGCCGCTTGCTCGTTTATTTCGACAAGTCCCTGTGTTCGCTTAACTAAACAATTTATATAGTTCAAATGGTCTCCTGTTTTGTAGATTATAGAGTCTCTCAGTTTTTCTTACAATACCATTGCAAGTAGACGGGTGCTCTTTTGTTCTTCTAGAATTCAACTGGACGGACAATTTAACGGAGAAAAAATCTTGTGGATTTTTAGTTCACTGCAGAAATCAAACCAGCTGAACATTCATACATACTTATTTATTTAAAGGGTACAAGCAAGCTCAGTTGACCTTAGATTATAAAAGACAAATCGTTTGGAAAAATAGAACGATGGCTGAATTTGTTAATGATATATCAATAAAAATCGGTTTATACTCTTGATAGAACCAACGAATTTTGAAAAGTTGCGGGAAATTTCATAAAGTCGAATTACCCTATAGCTTGCCTATAATCGAAATCGGAATTTAGTATAGTCATATACAGCTTTTTCTGTTTTGACACGGTAGACATGTTCCAGAAAAAACCGTGCAAAAAAAGGCACAAAGTAAACCCTTAAAATGCTATGAAAATGAGTTAGAAAGTTAGGTTTATAAAAATATTTTTCTGTAAAATTGCAATCAAATTTCTTTTTTTAATCCTGCTAAATTGAAATTGTGCTAAAAATTTTGTTTTCTAGACCGTGTTACTTCAAAATCGTAACAAATGACCGTGTAGAAACAGAAGTGGGTGTATATAGGTGCCAATTATTCCAAATAGGAACATAGGGCCTCAAAAGTATAGTCAGAAACATACTTATTATTTTTGTAGTTGTAGGTTTTCTTTATGTTAACAGAGCACTTATATTTTAAGTTTCATCATCTCTTTGAAAAAGTTATAGGTATAGACATAAATCTCTTTTCTTCTATGCATTATCCTAACAGTCGAATTCTTACGTTCCCAAGTATGACACACAAGCAGTTTGCCCATACAACTTCGCCCTTCCATTTCAAGATCCAACTATTTTGAATGCCTTAGCTTCTAGTTTCTTGTCTGTACTTTCGAAGGTGAAGTCTATTTCCCGATTGAACAGCCAAGTTAATCCTAAAGAATTATAATCAAAATTTTTTTCAATACCTGGAATCCGTTGCCAGGGGTTATAGTTATTTTTTTTTTTCAAAATTAGGTGTTTTACTTAGCCAAGTATAAATTTACATCTGTTTTAAGATCTTACCCTGAAAGAGAGAAGAAAAATTTAAATTAATAAGTGTTTTATTGGTGACAGTCAAAAGTAAATATTTTTTGTTTATTAAGCTTACATAAATACATACTAACTTATAGTATTTCTGAGATATCTACAAAATGTGAACAAAGGTGGCTCTTATTTTTGAATAAGTTCAACAGAGTTATCGAATATAGGTTGGAATGGTTTTAAATTTTTGATTCAGCTCAGTAAAAATCGATTATTAAAAAATCGATGATGCTCAGTGTTTTTTTTTTAAAAACAAACATTTTTTTTAGTATCTATAAATAAAAATAAATTGGATATTTTACCAAGAAATTCTAAGAATTAATTGCAGTGTACTTGCAACTCAGAGCTAACGGCATTCCACTAGTCGCCTATAGAGAACTATCAATCTTATATGCAGCAAAACATAATTTATAACCCGGGGCATCACTCACACACCCACTGAAGCAATAACAACAGCAACAACAACAATAGGCGTGGCAAGTGCGCGCATCTATTCGCAAGAGAGAGAGAGAGAGAGAGAGAGAGAACTCTACAAAGCGAGGAATATGCAACGAAATGTGGCAAAGGAGTGGGGCGCTTTTAATGAGCCGCCAAAGCGTGAAAAAAGCGCAATGTTGCCGCCAAGTCAAAGTGATAATTATGAATGAGCCAACTGTAAAATGCAACAAAATAAACTCGGCCCACACAGATACACCAACACACTCAGAGACAGCCATTACCATTGAGCTGTCAGCCGGTGCAAGCTGATGCGGATGCGACTCTGACTGCAGCAGTTGCACCCAAAAAGCTACGCCCCACAGGTAAGCGGCTTAATCGAGCTAAGAGAGAGACAGAGTGAGAGCGCGCGTCTTTTCGTTCTGGCGCTGTTATCATTAGTTGCATCTTAGAGGCACTCAGCCGCAATGGAAACGCTACTACCACCACTACATACTATACTATATGAGCCAAGGGGCCACTTGGAGGCAACACCAGGAACATGGCAAGTGCATGTTGTTGATCAGAGAGTTAGAGGAATCAGAGATGGCATCAAAGTCGACTCGACTCGACGCGAGTCGCCGTCGCCGACGTTTCAGTATCTCAAAGTCTTTGACTTTTAAAACTCTACTCGTTGGTATTTTATAATTTATTGCCTTGACGATAGTGGAACAAATCTATTAAAATGCGCATATTAAGCCAAAAGCAGCTTAAGTAAATTACGCACTTTTGGAATGGATGGGTTCGTTTGGAAAGGTTGGCGGCTGCTGCTGCCGCTGCTCAACGGCTGGCTCTTGTTTATAGAAGTATCTTTGGATACTCTTGTTGAATTTCAGTCAATGGCCAAAGTTAAAACAAAAAGCTGAGCCAGTAGATTGTGAAATTGCTTAATGAAGCGCTATAAAGTTTTATTAAAATAAAAAACGAAATCACTAAAAGGAAGGAAAAGCTATATAGAAGCATAGATTTAAGTATGAAATGCTAATAAAATAAATCTTGTGCGGTCATAAAGCCTGAAAGATGGCCAGTGAGTAACTAAATGGAATGCTGCAGTAACTCCATACTTGGGGATATGCGTACCCATACTACGTAATTAGTCTGGGATTTCATAATTTGAAGCCATTGTTCAACATTTCAAAGTAAGGCGAGCTTTTTCCAAAAGTTTTGAGTCTGGGAATACTCTGAAAAATGGACTAACTTTGTTTACTGTACTGGTTTATATCTATTTATTCATATTGTTATAGTCTAAGTTCCACAGAAAGTTGTACGATTTTCGAAATAAAACTAAATTCGCAAAAAATTTGATCGGAATAAAAAAATCGGTGTCAGTACCACCTATTTTTGCAAAAATGGGATCCTCGATATTTATACTCTAAGTTCCATAGAATGTTGTACGATTTTCAAAATGAAAATATATTCCCAAAAAATATGATCTTGAACATACGACGAAAATTCTTCTTTCAGGATCGCTAATATCGCAAATTCCTATTTTAAAATTTTTTGGGGTATATGCTCTTACTTTGTTTGACTGATATTTTATGTTTTGAAGGAATTTTGCTAGGTTTCGAGATTTTTAAATCTAACTATTTAATCACTTAATATATAAATGTAAATTTCTTAGCCGAAGGCCTAAGATGCCAGGGCTTGAACAAAGTTACCTTTAGTTTTTAAGCTAATTTGTAACTATCAAAAATAAAATAAAAATAAATAAAATCTAACTAAAAATGAAAAAATAGTAGGTGATACTGTAAAAGTTTGAGACTCGGATTATCTTATAAAACTTTTTCCTTTTGGAAATACGGAAAAAAATATCGGTGTCAAAAGCGGGCGTGTTTTTGAGCAGACAACGAAAATTCTACTTTTACGATCGCTAAGACCAAAAATTTTTCTTTTAGTATCTTTCAAGCCGAAACCTCTTTCGACCTTGAGGTATGCCCATAAGTATTTGAACTGATATATTATAATGTTTTTAGAAAAATTTGCAAGATTTTAAAGTATTCTAGAGACTCGGATTAGTTCAAATATAATTTCCCATATTTTCATACTTTTTTTACTCTAGGCCAAGATAAATAATTTTCTTGAACAGGGGCCGAAAATTCTTATTCTAGGATTGCAAAGACCAATCCGTGCATTTAAATTTTTTTTTTTGGCTTGTATAAACCAAATATACTCTTTTGTACCTTAAGGTACAGAGTACAAATACAACATACCATAACATGGAATTAAGACACAAAAAATAATAATATGTACAACAAATTATTTAATATAAATTTTAAAATATAATTATTTAATATAAATAATTTCATTTGAATTACATCTTCCTCTGCTCTCTTATTAAAAATAATTTTATTTTTTAATAAAAGTTTCTCGTTAAATTAACAATTATTTTAAATGTATGGTATACCTATGGATATAATAAACTTGTTATTAAACCAGTTTATAGTCCGTGTCAGCTAGTTGCAAGACTATTTTCTTTTAATAACTTAGACCAAGTTAAATTGGCTGATTAAGTCAACATTATTTTTTAGGGCTGTATTAACCGGCAAATATATTTGTCGTAGACATTTCTTGGCAGAAATGAGCTTCAAGGCCCTTCAAAATTTTCGCAATCAAATTGCCATCTAATTATTATCTCCGGGATCTTGGGTTCTGGCACGATACAATTAACTTAATTTAAATTTTACTACACTTTTTGCACTATATTATAAGCTTAATTACAAGCTTAGATTTTCCGAGAGAAAATCATTCATTATGTAATTGCTTTGGAACATTCTGATTTGGTCAAATCTAACATTCTCACGAAGAGTACGAACTGCTTTATACTTTCATAGAGAGGACTTGCTATTAAAATGATACTAAACATTCTCAAATTACGAATTTCTTTCTTGAAAACTATCTAGAATCTATTGCTCTTGTTCTTTAACCCTTCTAAACATTCTCAAATTTAAGATGTCTGTCTGGAAAGCTATATACAATCAAATGAACTTCTTCTATATGTCATACTTAAGCTTCTCAAGTTTAAAAGCTTAGTCTACAAAAAAATTCTCTTTAAATAATAATATTATAAATTAAGCAAAATCGCTCTTTATAATTATTATTATTTATTTTGTAACCAAGTTGGGTACTTCATTGATAACACTTATGTGCGAAAAAAGATATCAATTTAAAAAATAATTTCAGTTTGAAATACGTTCCCTTTAAGCTGAGCTGGAAACCCAATTATGAGGAAAGGGTGAAGAAAGCCACAAATGCACTGTAGCACGTGGGGTCTGTCACCAAGACTAATGCACTGGATCTTCATCTCAGTCGTGCGGCCAATACTACTCTACGGCGTTCTGGTATGGCGGAGAACCACAGAGAAGTCCACGTACCTACAAATAATGGAAAAGACTCAACGAAGTGCACTGATGTGCATAACTGGGGCTTTGAGGTCCACTCCAACCAAGGCCCTAGAAGCAATACTTGGAGTCCACCCCCTAGCCAGACTACTAGCACCGAAAACCGCACAACGTCTCTGTGCAGCAGGGAACATGGTCCTTGCCAACTACGGGCACAGCAAAGCTGTAGGGGTAACACACAATAGCACTGACTATATGACCTCAGTAAGCAACTTTTCTAGAACACCCACCCTAATGGGACCTGATGACTGGAAAATGACAAATTTTCACAGACGGATCCCAAATGGAATCCGGTGTTGAGGCTGCGTTATACTGTATAGACCCACCCATGGCGGTATCTTTCAAGTTACCGGACCTACTGTAGCATCTTTCAGGCGGAGGTATTCGCCATAAAGAAGGCTGCAGAACTAGCGCTCACCCTAGATCAGAGCCGAACAAATATTTTTGTTGACAGTCAAGCGGCGATCAAATCCATGATAGCCTTCAGCATCAAATCAAATACTGGCAAGCAGGGACACACTAGATGAACTAAGCACACAGAAGGAGGTTTGCATCTTCTGGGTTCCCAGCCACCAGGGCATTGATGGAAATGACAAGCTCGCAAAGGAAGGTGCCGGATCAAGCCAACCGTCACTTAAGGATCTAAAGATTGCATTAAGGACGATTAACCACCGAGCAGAAGAAGACGATGCAGTCAGATCTGACAGAAGGTGGCACAACACAACGAACTGCAAGATAGCTCGCACTGTGTGCAAGAAAATCAACTACAAATTTGCCCAGTATATTCTGAAACTCCCAATCACTGCCTGACCGCAGCTCACGCTAAGAAGCTAGGCATTACCAACAGCGACGAATGCAGGAAGTGTAGGGAGACAGATGTCAAAGAGACTCTGAAGCACCTCATCTGCCGCTGCCACGCCCTATGCACAAAGAGACTTAAGTACCTAGGAAAACCCTGGGCACCTCAAAAGCTTCTGGCGTTCGCCAAGTATACGCGCATACTCGATGACTGACGTGCAATGTACATCAGCCGCATTCTCCGGTTCCACTAAGAACTATGTAGTCTATGTGTGACTCCCTCACAGGTGTCAACCGGTGTAACTTTTTGCACCTACTATTTTGCAAATTCATTTTTATTTAACGAATCCGAATATTTTATTCGTTTTTGTTTTCGTTTTCCGAAGCACAGCTGATAGTTCAAAACAAAAATTGATTTTTCGTTTTCCCAAATTCAAACAAGCTCTGACGCCTTAAGAAACAAATACTTCGTATAGCTATAAAGCATTTGCTTTAGAGTGCCTTCGGGGAACTAATTTAGCCAGAATTCAGATATTAATTGCTCAAACATAAGGCTTAGCGGGTGAGAGCTAAATGCTACTATTAAGGAAAGCACTAATCGGAACTTGTATGGCATATGAATGTAATTCCTTCGACATTTAAATAACCTTGCACATATTTCCTTTAGCTACACTTGCTTAGTTGGCACCTTTGGGACATCATTTCAACTGCTCAATTATATCGAGTAATGGCAAATTTAAGCCGGAAGAGGCTTTAATATTTCAATAGAGCTAATTTTGTCCATGTGCTCATCATTTTTCGATTATGCCGCCGCCTACTTTGGCTTCATAATTGATTGTCCTCAATTGAACTACAATTTACATTTTTTTTTTATTTTTCACAAATTTCCACACAAAATAAATTGAAAGCTTTGAATTAAACGCATATTGAACCATATTGCCATACAGTTCTGGTACTGGTTCTAATTGCTCCAATTTGTTAGGCTCGTGCGTGCGTATAAATAAACCGCTTAAATAATTTTTTTGTTTGTTATATTTGGAAATCATTTGTAACAATAACAAGAGCGACAACAGCTACTACATGGCCAACATATTTAAGAGCCCTAATTGATATTAAATAACATTACAACAACAACAACAACACACACATGACAACCTGTTACATCAACAAAAGCACAAAAAAAACATTTTACAATTTAACAATGAAAAAAAAAATAAAGCCAGCATAACAAAACTCTCTCATATTATTTTTGTTAATAAATGCAAAGCCATAAATATAGCAGCCGCCGCCCAGGTAGAGAACTCCAACTAATAAAGAAAAAAACAATACAGAACCAGAAAACTTACCAAAACATGGCACAATCTTATAATATAAATACCACTATACACAAAAGGTGAGAAATAAAATATAATAAAAAGCGAGACATACAACAAAACATTAAAAATTAAAGGGGGGATCTCGGGAAACAGCAGGGCCAAAGAGTCTCCTTTGTAAAGCAAATTGGCGGCGTCGAAACAATTTCTCAAATTTCTCAAACGTTTATCATAACTTGATTATGAGTATTAAGATTATTGTTATTCATTTTTTTAATTTATTATTTTTTGCCATATTTGTCCGAAATTTTATACGCACATTACTGGGCCATTGCCTGATTTTAAGCCGTGACTAATTAAGCAATTTTTAGCCAATTTTAGCTTGTGCTCGAGCCATTTTTCTTTTCTTATAGATTGTTTTTTTTTTTTGTTTTATTTTTTAAAATTAATTTCATAAATTCTTTTTATTTGTGCGTCTTTACAATTCGGATTTTTCAAAAGTTAAGCTGGCCAAATATTTATGGCTTTTTTAATGATGTTTATTGCTCTTTGAGGGAGTTTTTTTTTTTTTTTTGTGTGCAGCTTTTGGCCAGATTGAAACTTAAAGCCGGCGGCTTACTGCCGGGAACTAAAGTAGCATTCTTTGGGGCATAAAAAATAATTGTCATAGTGTAAAGCAATTGGCATAAAAACATCGATTAAATATTTAATAGCATGGTAAAATCATTCGCAGAATGACAAAGTTTTGCAAAGTTATTTTTTCCCCTTTACGAAAATAAATCTCATTATTAAAGAAAATACTTAAGCTTCTAGCCAAAGCCAACTTCGTGAAAATACAGCATGTAGTTTATGGAGTTACTTTTAAGTTCTTTGAAAATATTATGTGCGCAACTAAGTTCTGCTGTTTGTCAATAGATGGCTTTAGCAGAACGTTCTGGTCGATTTTGACATACCCAAAACTTCATAAACGAAGCTTAGGCATATGGTAAGCAAACTGCTATGGCACATTAGTGAATTTCTTTTTGCATCATTTACTTGTGGTTGTGTGAAAATGTCTAGTTTTGTGCCAAAAAATCCTCATTTGCGGGAAGTGTTGATTTTCTTGTTCTGTTCGAAAAAAACGGCAGCTGAAGGGCATCGAGAATGATTCAAAAGCAAGGAACTTGGGTTCCTTATGATTTGAAACCAAGGGACGTTGAGCGTCGTTTTTTCGCCTGTGAACAACTGCTCCAGCGACAAAGAAGGAAGAGTTTTCTTCATCGCATCGTGACGGGTGATGAAAAATGGATTCATTACAGCAACCCAAAGAGGAAAAAATCTTGGGGACAACCCGGTCATGCTTCCACGTCACTGGCTCGGCCGAATATTCACGCTGCGAAGGTTATGCTGTGCATTTGGTGGGACCAGGTCGGTGTTGTTTATTATGAGCTGTTGAAACAAGGCGAAACCATCACTGGGGAACGGTATCGAACTCAATTGATGCGATTGAGCCGAGCACTGCGAGAAAAACGGCCACAATACAAGCAGAGGCACGAAAAAGTGATTTTACTGCATGACAACGCTCGGCCTCACATTGCCAATCCTGTTAAAACCTACTTTGGAACGCTCAAATGGGAAGTCCTACCCCACCCGCCATATTCCCCAGATATTGCGCCGTCCGATTTTTACTTGTTCCGCTCGATGGCACATGGTCTAGCTAATCAGCAGTTCCATTCATATGAAGATATCGGAAAATGGCTTGATTCGTGGATAGCCTCCAAAGACGAACACTTCTACCGTCAAGGTAGAGTTCGACTCTGCCAGAAAGATGGAAAAAAGTTGTAGCTAGCGATGGGCAATACTTTGAATGAGTCATTGATAACCATTTTTTTATAATAAAGTTACATTTTCATCAAAAAAAAAACAGCGAGAACTTAGTTGCGCACCTAATAGTTTGTTCAAAATTGCTTTCGTAGTCCCAGATTTTGTTTCTTAAAAAATTATTCGCTCTCTTCATAACCCTTTTATATGAAAAGAACAGAATTACTTTCGTAATCTAAAATTAATCTCCTAAAAAAATAATTTATTTATAAAGCTCTTTGAAAATAGTCAGAATGGAGTCTTTGGAGTTACTTTAAAGCTTTTCAAAAATAATTTGTTCAGAATTAATTTCTTAATTTGTTGCCTTAACAAATCTATCTCTTTGAAACCCTTTTATACGAAAAGACCAGAATTACTTTCATAATTTCAAAATATTTTTCTAAAAATTAAATTAAAAATAGTACGCATGACGTTTGTGAGCTCAGTTTACATATCTTCGAAATTAGCGTGTTCAGGATTTCTTTCGTAATCTGAAATTGTTTTTCTTAATATTTCGCGCGGAATGACAAAACTTCATATAAAAAAAGAAAATCCCAAATCGGATATCCCAAATGGGATTTTTTTTTATATGAAGTTTTGTCATTCCGCGTAAAATTTTTCGAACTGCGTAGACCCCTTAAAATAAAAATATCTCTTCAAAAGCCTTTCTTATAAAACAAAGCAGAATTTCCTCGTAGTCTCGAATTATTATCCTAAAACAAAATGATTTTTCTTCAAAAATATGGTTCTCCTCACGTTGCAGCTGCTCAATGGAGCGGAACCGGAAGGGTTGGCCGTGGATCCTTGTATTCCACGGCCCAGCAGCGATCATTCTTTCCTATACTTTTAATGCTGAAGATAGGAGACTTATTTTTGGTCTTTACGAGTATTCGTCATGCTCAGCTTTCTCAGGCTCGAAGAACATGATGATCCTGGCAGTCTTCCATTGGTTGGAGTTATGAAGGATAAAAATTGGAATTCAAAATTAATGTGAGAAATAGTTCTCTTTTGAATAGGACTTTCTTTATAGGGCTTTCAAGCTACTTACAAGGGAAAAATTTAGTTCTCAGGCACAGAGGATGTGGAACAACACATCACACTGTAGAATCAGTCGCCAAACATGGCCCAAAATCAAGCCAAAACGTTATGCTATGTTCTGTGAACTCAACCGCTTACAGTGTTCGGCAGTTGTCAGAGCGATCACAGGTCATGTGCTGGTCGGAGCATATGCGACCAAAATGAATGCTCCGAGCAATGACTCTAGCATAAGCTGCAAAGACGAGGAAGAGATAGAATCAGTAGAGCACTTCTTCTGTTACTGTGAAACTCTATGGAGACGCAGAAAAAGCACCTGGAAAACTATTTCCTTCATAACCTTGAGGGGCTAGGTCCTAACTGTCCGAGAATGATTGCAAGCTATGTAGCAGCAAAAGGCTGGGACTGGCATTTTTGACTACTTTTCTGGATAATGGGTTTAAATAGAGATTCGTGCGGTATCACAATGGGCCAGTCTAGGATTTTTAAGCCAGCTACCGCTGGAACCTAACCTTACAGGACTGCTTATAAAGTTGTGCCCTGGCGATTTTTTCTCTCTAAACTCTTGATAAGTGGACCATGGAACATCTCTCAAACTTACAGGGATAACATTTTGAAGACTTTTCAAAAAAAAAACAGTAAAAAAGAATACTATGCAACTTTTTATTTAATTTTATAGATTTGAATTATCTCAATTTTTTACAAGTTTGTAAATGTTTATGATAAAATACAGAAAAAATGCGTTACAAAATTTTTTTCATAATTTTTCGCAATCCGGGAAATTTTTTTTTTTAAATTCCTGAACTAATTTGTTTTCTTATGTTTCAACTTTTTTTTACATCTAATTGTAAACATAGGAGTTTCAATTGGAGCTAATGAATTTCCTAGAAATAATTTCATCACTTACGACACAAATATGAAGATTTTTGAGTTTTTAAGGAAAACTACATAGATCCAAGGTGGGAGACAATCTGTAGTACATATGTTCAAAATTCAAGCCTATTTTGAATTTCTGAAATTCAATCGTTTTAAACGAAATTTTTTTAATTTTTGTGTTTTGAGAAAGCTATAAACATTCCTTGCAGTTCGGCCGTTCAGGCCAAATCAGCACTGAATTCATGTCCGATTTTTTTAAAAAATTCACCGCTGATTTCAGGCATGACTTTTCAAAGTCAATAAGCACTGAATTCATAGATTATTGTTACGGCTAAGGTTCACGTCTGAACGCCTAGGACATGCATTCAGTGACAAATGAATGCGCAGATTCATGGCTGGTACTGAAAATCCTGGCATGATTTCATGACTTATTCAGGCATGAACCGAACTGAAGGGTATTTATAAGGCGTAAGTCAGTTATTATATTAAAATTTAATAATATCAAAAGGCTTACTATGTTATTAAATGTTTATTATGTTATAAACCAGCGAACGCAAATAAGAATTATGGGGTTAAAAGAAATTAAAACTAAAAGTGTTTCATATAAAATAACAATCCATAACATATCATACATTTTTAGTTTCAAAAAAACAAATTTTTATTAATAATTTTTAGCCCAAAAAAAAATTATGCAATAAAATTTTTAATAACTCTTATTTTCCATATTTATCATGAAAATAAAGAATAAAAGAAGTATTATTATTAAAACCTATACTTTGGGTCATCATATTTTACACGCTCACATAACAACTATTTTTTTTTTTGTCTAATTATTTGTAAATCACATCGCAACCTTTAAAAAACTTTTTAAAACCAGCATTTCCAAAACATCGATTAAATACATAACACACAAATAAAACAAAAATTTTACGATTTATTAATTTTGACAAATAATTTGATTCAAACAAAAATTGAAGTTTATAAATTCAATCATTATAATTCAACACGTAAAAATAAGTTCTGGCTTATTTAATTTTAAAAATATGCATTATAAAATATTTTTATTACATCATTACAGCTTATTCATTTGGAATGGTAAATTTTTCAACGCCCTCCCAAAAAAAAAAAACCACAAAGCAATCATCTATCAAATTCATGTGTATACAAAGTATGTTTAAACTTGCAATGAATTTAAATCAATGTTGCATGTATCAAATGCAAACCATATCATTATAAATTATGTTGAAATTTATTTTTAATAACACTGGACAGGAATGCACAATATAAATATGATAATATGAGTAAGTGAGTGTGTGGGTTTTTACACTTGAAAACAAAATTTAAAAAAAAAAAAAAAACAGAGGCAACACAAATGATGTAAAGCCATGAAATGTTCCACTAATTTGCGGCCTAACTAATTAATGGACATAACCCTAAACGTCAGCTGCTAACATTCAATGTGTTTTTTTTTTTTCTAACTTTTTATTCTCTTTAATTTTTAATTCTAACCAATTTCAAATAAATAAATTCGTTACACATAAGACCAGCAAGTTTAAACAATTCGTTGTGGTCGACTGAGTTTCAGTTGAAGCTGAAAAATGTTGACAAAATGTGCAGACAGTCAAACTCTAATTTTTCAACTCTGTTACTTCTAATTTAGATACACTGTAGCTTTTATTTAGTAGGAGTATATTAAGTTTGTCTAGAAATATGACATTAGCAAGAAGACAAATTACAAAAAATATCTTAAGAAATCGTTAGGCAGATTTTTGAGTCTTTCACGTTAATTCTAGCATATTGTTGGCCACCTGCGACTTTTTGAGACAGAGACTGTGAAAAATATCTTTGAGATACTTCTTGCAAAAAGTGTTAAATGTTGGATTTTCCAGCTTCTGCATTCACTAACTGATAAAAAGCAGCTAAATGACACAAAAACATAAAAAAGTATCTGTAAGATAAAAAAGTATCTTTAAGATATTTTGTACCTGTGAGATACTTTTTTGCACATAGTGCTCAAACTATATTTGATTGCTACTCTTAAAATCGGTTTAGGCTTTTCTGCTACTATAAACAGGTTTGAGGAGGGGTATAGGAAAGGTGGGGTAGAGGAAGGGCAAAAGGATGAGGCCAGCACATCGAGCAGAATGAAAAGGAAGAGGTGAATAAGAGAAGAAAAACCCCGGGACTGTACTTCCTAAATGGGTTCGTGATACAGTGAACGTTTATTGCCGGGCCCGAAGTTCTTATGATCTTAACTTTTTCAGACAAAGCCTTTGAAGGCTGTGAAAGTTATTTGTACGTATGTATATTCTAATTTTATTAATTTCATCAAAAACCTTCACCAAAAATGCCACCAAATATAATACAGATTACTTAGAGAGTATCTTTTAATCGACCAGTTTCCAACTTGTGTTGTTTCTTTTTTTTTTGCTAAAGTTCCGCGGCTTTTACTAATTGACAATTAAGCAGGAAATAGTTGGTTCATTACACATCAACCCACACACACTCACGCACAGCTAAATGCAATGATTGATATTGGCTTTACGCCTGCGAAGCGAGGGCGTAAGGCGGGGGCATGACATTGAGCGACAAGTTTGTGAAAAGCAAGAAAATAGAAAATAAAACTAACGAAAAAAAAAAAATTGAAATAAAACTTGGTGCTTAACTGATTTTCAAGTGAAACTTTCAACTTATTAAAAGTGCACTTGTGCAGAAGCAACCTCTGTCCTTCAGCAATTCCATCAACCAGGGGGATATACCCGTACCATGTCACCTAGCTAACTGCCAGGGACTCGGGGGATTCTTGACTTGCCTGGCAGACGCGCTCAAGTATGTTGAACACGCGTCAAGTTCCTGAGGCAAAGTTTTGCGTCAACTTTTGCCTGCTGCTGAGGTGAGATCAAGAGACTCTGACTGACTGCAAAAGAAAGAGCGTAAGTGTGCGGAAAAGACTGGGGCGGAGGGGGTTAGCAAAAGGGCACTTAAGCACACGCACAAACAAACACAAACACATAGACCAAAAAGCTCCAAAACAGGGTTGGGGTCAGCCATTGTCAATGCATGTCTGCGGAGAACAACGACAACAACAACAACTACAATAATTCTAATTAAAGTTTTCAATTTGAAGTTTGGCTGTGTTGGTGTCTAAATGAAATGTTATCAGTGGCGCTGAAAACAATGCCCAACACTCACAGATACACAAACGCACACATACCACAAAATGGCCACAATACAATGCAGCTGGCATTGGGTCGATACTCCCAACAATAGAGCTGAGGACTACAATGCGCACTAAGTCTATGGCTAGCCTGATAGAGCGGCGTTAGACACAGAACGAGAATTAGTTAGGAGTGGGAGTGGGTGCAGCAGTCGGGCATGGCATCCATGTGTAATCTAATAACAAATAACTTCGGAAGTATTAATCATATTTTATCTGTATGCGGCCATGTGTGTGTGTGTGTGTAGAAGTGCTTCTCTACTAATTATAAATTTCAATTGTGCACTTGATAACCATGTGTGTGTGCTAGGTACAGTAGATACTAGAAAAGTGGAACCACATATAGTTGAGCTTGTAAGCAAAAGATTGTTGGAAGTACAGGTAAGGCTCAGATGTGCTTGAGAATGAGCGAAAAATCAGTTCATCCAATGTTACTGTTAGCTTAATAGTGGATAGTAGTAGACATCACTGTTGTGCATTTTATCTTGAAGTGCTTGAGATTGAGAAGAAAGTACGACGTTTGATTTTTACTTCTTTAGGGTCATAAAAATCAGTGGAACCATCTGCAGAGTATGGATTAGGCGCTTTTTAAATGGCTATATAGCAGTGGTCGGCACGGCCCTATCTCATGTAAAGGGTCATCAATCTTGAGGTTTTTTTTTTTTTTTTTAATGCAAAAAAAACACAAATATCAAATGAATCGAAAAATCTTTATTATCAATAGGAGGAACCATTTTTGCCATTTACTTTTTAAAGATAATTCCTTTCAAATGTTGGCCGCAACTGCGCCGTAGCTCGTCCATGCAGAGGTTCCAATATTCGATGACGCGTTCGAGCATAATCAGCGGCATTTCGCGAAATTTTTGTAATATAATAGTACGATTTGTCAATGTTGTTCGGGTGTTAGTCTTTGCATGATGAAATGGCAATGAAAACTGAATAAAAACACATGGCAACTTGACAGTACTGACGCGTGATTTATCAAAAAAACACTATTTAAAAAAAACCTCAAGATTTGATGACCCTTTATATAGGGATTAGTGGCGTCGAAACACGAGTTCGAAAACAAGGGGAAAAAGAATGATGGCGGTGTTGTCCGTTGATGGTGTAGTACGAGTCCGCATTGAAAGATAAATGTTGGACTCACTATTTTTTGGTAAAATAATTTCGAAAATTAAGAGCCCAAGGAGACAGCCATGTTCTAGAAAATGCTATATCGAGATATATTTCAAAGATAGCTAGTTTTGCCTCTGGAACTAGTTGTATTGCTTTTCAAAGCAGTTTCAATTAAAATTAAACCATGTTTCAAAGGATCTTTTCCTTTTGGCGTCAAAAACTGTTATCCTAGAGGAACAAAAAGACGTCAAAATAGGGCTGTAAGAAATTTCAAAATTTGATTTAATGATTTGTTTACATTTTAAACAGTTCATAAAATCTAAATTTAACCAAGTTCAAAGATCTCACAGAAACCAAGACCGAAAACGTCATCCTATCCTAGACATCAAGAACTCAAAACAAATTTAGTATTACGATTTTAATAAATTTTCTTTTAGAAAAAAAGAGAAGATTCCAAAAGTAACAGAGCTAGTAAATAAGATAACACAAGCACATGTATTGTTTGTAAAAATTCATTTTATTTTTAAAAGTATTGCTTTTAAAAAAATCCATCCAATATCTGTAGTATCTTTTGAATTTTAAGATTTGTATCGAATTTTTATAGCTGATAAAGCCAATTCTTGCAAGCTACGAGCACTGTTCATGCAGGTTTTATTTAAAAACTTGTTCTTGGTTGGTTCTCAGTGGGGTTTTTGGGTCCGGACCACCCCCAAAAGTTCGAAAAATGGGTCGACAGTTCTTTGCGAGCTGTGAAATTTATATACGGTTCGAAGTGAAAAACCCCCAAAACCAAATCCTGAATCCGCGCCTGGTTTTAGGCCATTTTTATTTATTTTTTTAAAGTTCAGTTCGTTTAATCTGTTTGTTCTAGCCGGCGAGTGTGCACTGTTGTGGCATTTGTGTGCAGAGGCAGACAGTTTGGCTGCGCTTTATTAGGCATTGAATATGATATTGGGCTGGGCCATGTCAGGCTATCAAGCGTGCCTAAGCTACTAAAACTATTGAAGCATGCATGACACACAGATACACACGCACACTCGTTCACAAATACACACACATGACGCATAGCGGCAGCAGGCCTATGTCTAGTTCGGGCTTGCTGTTGATCATAATAATCAGCATAATCAACATAATAATGCACTTATATGCACGCACACAAATGTATCTTGGGTTGGGGCTGCATGTGTGTGTGTGTGGTATATGCTGGGATTGTTAGTGGGTGGTCGTTAGTTTGCTTTAAGCTTTGTGGCAACCAAAAAGTGTTGACAACAACAAAAACACAAAAGCGACGCCACAAAAGCGTCGTGGTGTGCAAGTTGGCAAACAAAACAAATTAATAAGCAGCATATACCAAATAGAGCCAGATGCACAGATACACACACAAAAACATAGATACGAGCATATATACTAAATCACATGCAAACACACATACATATATGTATATACAAAGGCTTTGTTGCATGTGGCAAGTGCACTTTTGGCATACTCCGCATATCAAAAGCTTCACGCTGCAACCAAAATCATTAAAAGCAGTCGCAGTTGACAGCGACGCGGCATGTTTCACTCATGAAGCCACATAAACACATACCGCGGCACAGTGGCGCACCAAGAGAGGGGGTCATAAGGTAGTGTTGCGGAAACAGCGACTGCAGTAAAGTGTATTGCTACAAAATGCATTAGCTTAAAAGGTCTTACTAGAAAGCTTTACGAGAACGCATCTATATTTTGCAGCAGTTTTGGATGCTTTCTTCAAAATCGATAATCAGTTGTTGACACTTTTAACACCCCTTCAAAACCCAATTCCGACTACGTACCTGTACTCTCCACTCACATGCTGCAAAAGCAAAATGGCAATAGCTACTACTCTGTCAAAAGCGGATTTGTTGCCATCCCAATTCAAATAAGCCATCTTACTCACTCTCTTTGCGCCCAACACAAATCAATATTGGTTATTTTTGTATGCATGGATTATGGACAAGCAACGTAGCAGCGGAGGGGACAAAACCAGTGCATGTCAAGCTTCAAGTATCGCTGCCAAAAAACCGTCTGCTGCCCCTACCTACTACCCAGTCCCATACTCGACGTATCCCCCCACCAGCCAAGCCAAAATAATCATTACAAACTTTGATGCTATCCGCATATTAAATAAACTGACAAGCTATAGATAGACACATACACTTAGCGAAATACAGCAATGTATCTTAGAGATACTTACGGGTAAGCTAAGTAGCCCAATGCATTAATTAGTAAGCTCTTCAAGCTGTCTGTCTCTTTACTAAAGATATTTACAAATTTTTTTTAACTCAAAAAGGCAAATTTGAAATTCTGGACAAGGTTGTTCGTAGCATTGCTGGAAAGGGTTATAGGTCAAGCTGAGAGAGATAGAGTGAGCTTACAATTAACTTGGATAGACAGTTGGGATAATAAGAGATACTTATGGCACAGTTTCTCTTAGCTTATTTTAATTGACATTAATTGAAGGATTGTCAAAAGTTTTAATGTGAATTGGAAAGCAATTGTACCTTGGACCGTAAATGCAGCTACATGGAATGGGAGAGAAAATGTTTATTCGTGGAAGTGTGATAATATTGTCGAAATTTATGTTTTAATTGACTTTTAAAGAATTTTTTTTAAAAAGATTGAATTAGCTGTGTACATACAATGGGCACAATATGGAATTTTGTGAAAAAAATATAATAAAAAATTAAAAAAAAATATGTTTTTCAAAAAACTTTCAGAAAATCCGAATTATGAAAGTAGAAGAAGGTATTGTATAATTAAGGGCTAACAGCTGTGTAGAATCTTAAGACAATCGAAATTTAATGATAAAAGATGTCCCGATGTGATTTAAAAAAAAAAAAAATGTTCCCCCAAACGATTTTCTCGAAACCACTTTTTTCGAGGGGCTTCACGATCGATTTAAAACTTACACACAACCTTTATAACATAATTTTCTAGTGAGCCACGTAGGATTATGTCAAATTAATAAAAACTTTTTTTCTTCTTTATTTTAAAACTCGTTTTTAATGATTTTTTTTTAAACTTATGCCATGTTTTTTTATGCTTCAGATCAATGGCGACTTTAAAAAGCTGCAGCCGTGGAGGCCTCTCCGAAAATAAGTCATGTGCTCGTAGCTTTCTACAGGCGCCATTTTATTTTTATTATTTTGGAAAAATTAATTTTTGTAGCTCAAAATATGAACAATATCGTACCCTATTTGGATTTTGAATATAAAATAGTTTCTTTGAAAAAAAAAAAAACAAAAAATTTCCTTCAAAAAACCATGCTCTACACAGATGTGACCCCTTAGTGAAATAAAATGCATTCAACCATTTGTTTATTCATCGAAAATTATCTTTTCTCTTTAGCCAAAGAGAAAATTTTTAAAAAATGTATGTTTTTTAAAAAAAACTTTAAAAAAAAATACTAAGATGGCGCAATATATTCTGGTCAGAAATAAATTTTGAAAAAAAATTTATGAAATTTGCATCATCGTGAAAGTTTTGAAAAATTAATAAATATTTTTCAAAAAGCTTTCAGATCATAAAAAAAGGCAAATTAATTTTTGGGAAAATAAATATTAATAAAAATTTCGAAATAAAAATGTACTGTCAAGATTTGGTATTCTTTGAAAAAAATTTAAAAAGTTTAAATTCCATAAAAGAGAAGTATTTTTAGAAACTATTAAAAAGTTGTAACTTTTAGCTTCGTTTTAAAGAAGTGAATTGGTAAACAAAGAATTCACTTAAGCCAAGGCCCACATTAAAGTCTTTAAAAAAAGAGCCAAGTAAAAACTTTATTCGCTTTCAATCAAATCTACAAACAGACATTCGTTAAAACCAGTTTTCAAATGTTTGCATGTTCTCGTTGCTAATCCCACAAAATGCCTGCACATAGCCAACATCACATCAAGCACCTTTCATCAGACCGGTGAAAATTCGATACCAATTAAGAGCTTTGTAGCTTGATACCGCTCTACAGCTACTCTGACTACTTTTAGTCATCCAGCAACAAGTGAGCTTTTGAATTGACCCTTTTGCCTTGATAAATACATTCATATAGATAGTTGGGAAATGGCATGCTCTTAAGCCCAGCGCCATAATGTGCAGTGTAATGTGGCCAGAAACAACATTTTCAGAATCCTTCTATCCAAGAACATGAACAAAACTGAAAACTGATAATGATTCCGGCTAACCTCTGGCAGCAAAATGTAAAACCAATAAAAGCAGCTGAAAATGGAGTAGCGTAGTGAGAGAGACAGAGGAGCGAGAGGAAACCAGAGTGAACCATAGATATAACATGTGCATATTAAAAGCCGAAGCCAAATGTTGGCAGCAAAAACGTAACCAAAAATCAAATGTCCCGCATAGACAAACATTTCATATATGCAGCAGCAGCAAATAGATAGAGATAGCTAAAATTTGCCACGAATATTCAAAGGGGCCGACAAAGTGTGCAGCGGCAGGGAGCGGAGAGGGAGCGGAACTTGTATAGAGATACAAATACATGCAGCATTGGAGCATCATTAAATATCATTAACACAGCAACATACAAGCAAGCAACAAGAACAAGCAACAACAACAACAAACAAAAACAGCAGCAGCAATCATTTTGTGATATCATTAACAAGAGAGCAAAAAGCAGAAGGAAATAAATTGGATGATGGTTAGAGGGGAAGGGCAGCAGGAAAACAGCTAGCAAAGCAATTGCAAACGGATTCGCAATAACATAGGGCAAAACAAAATGGCAGCAATACCAAAAACAACATGAAAACGAGCGCAATAAGAGCAAGCAAAATTATGAAGAAGTCACATTTAAGATACTCTATAGGAGAGTGACAAAAAGGTTATACAATAGAGCGCCTTAGTTTGTTCAGAAAGCGAGAGAAGAAAGCGAACAGAGGTTTAGTCGGCGGCTTCAATTCGTTTTTAGTCTCAGTGAGTCAAGCTTCGGCTAGCACTTCGGCTATGGTTACACATGCCTAGATCGTTGTTTTCGATTCATTTATCATCATTTCTTGTATCTTCCATTGGAACATATGGCCTTCGATTGCGATGGGTTGTAAATATTCGATAAAAATAATAGCCAAAAATATATTAGAATTGCCAATAACTTATCGAGATATCGATAGTTAAAAGTTGAGATAAATAAGCTCGTCAAAGCATAAAAATAGTAGGGGATGCAAAAACGGTTCTACTAGAATGCGTAAGTGTGTACAGAAAGAGATCACACAAAAACCAAGAGTATGTAATGAGAACTTTGCATCCGTCTCTACGGCTAACTCTTCTGCGACGAAAGTTTGGATCGTGCTGTGCACGGATCTCTTCAATTGCAATACGTTATGGGTATTTATTTTTTCAGATTTCCGATCTTTTAATGAGTTATCGGCAACAAGTTTACAAATTTAAGGGTGAATGAACCTTCGTATAAAAGAGTTTTTTTTGGGTAACTTTTCGAGAAACACGAAAATTACAACTTTTTTTTTTCTTAAGCACTGTTTTCGAGATATTTTGGAAAAACATGTTTTTGGGCACTTATTTCAGTTATACGTCAATATCTCGAAAACAAAATTTGGTATCGACATGAAATCGAAAGGTATTGATATGCTCTTTAAAGTGATACATAATTATGTACAAATGAAGTCAAAATTATTGAAGTTACAGCCAACCAAATTTGAAAAAAAGTGTAATTTTCGAAAAAAATTTCAAAAATAAAAAATTTTCGGTTTGCTTTTTATTAAAGGCTCATACGCAGAATGAAAAATTTAATTAATCTTTAAATTCACTGAGAAAAAACAAATTTGCGATCCTTTTATAGAAAAGTTTAGATTATTTTTGTAGTCCACTGTGTAGTTAAACTCGAAATCTATCGATGCTACTAACGATTTTATTGATTGTTTTCGTTTTAAGAACCTATCGAAGGATTTTAACGGACATAGTCTATAATTTTAATATGTAACAAATGGATGACACGATTTTAGTAAATTTTGCAACTCTTTACCCTGTACAATGAGTCTATTGAGTTTGTTCAAGTCGACAAGAAAAAGTAGCAGATCCCCAAAAACATGTTCGTCTGTCCATCCCTATAAACGCCAATATCTTACGGGAAACAAATTTATTTTATTTATTTATATTTGGTTTTTTGTATAAGGGGCATTGTAAAACAGCAGCAAATAAATTTTAATTAATTATTACTAGCAGTTTTGAAGTTTTTCGTTGGGAAACTTATGCGAAAACGTACATGGCTTATAAGGCTATAAAATATATTGCATTTTTCAAATTTAACTAACTTATAAAAATAATGGCTTAAGGCGATAGTTGCGCATTCTTGTTAAATTGGTAAAATGCTGTAACACTTTTACTACTGCTCATAGTAAAATAAAGTAGCCAGCTGCAGCAACCGGAAGAGTAAAAACTTCCCTTTCCAGGAAATTTTTTAGTGGTCTTAAATTTTTTAGGCTCAATAAACAAACAGCTGATCAAGTAAAATTAAGCATAACATAAACATAGTGATTTTTAAAGATTAATAAAACTCGACTTCTGAACCAAAGAATGCTTAGTTAGCTTTAATTTTGTTACGTCACGTTTTTAACTAGCTTGTCTTAAGTCGTGCACAACCTTAGTGAGAGCATCATAAGAAAAACACGCAATTGAGTCAAAAACGGAAGCAAATGTGTATACAAAATGTTTTTAATTAAACGCGGCAACAAATGTACTCTTCAAGTGCTCATTCATGCCCACAACCCAAACCCTGACAATAGCTTGTGTTTTAAGCTGATGTAGTTTTGCTCTTAGTATTTGATTCATTCGATTCATTCATTTCATTTTCATTTTGCATGGCACTAAAAATGATGAACTTAAGGTTGAATGCTTTGGCAGAGGAAGCAAACAAGCATTACACGAACATACACAATTATGTTGAGATACATTTGTATCTCACAGATACACACATCAATTGCATTAACATGTTGCGGACAAACAGCGCGTTTTAGTTACTTAATATGGCGCATATGGCTGATGGAACAGTATTAAGCAACTTAATACAGATACGTTGCGAGGGTTGATTGAAAAGTAAATGAAAGTGGTTAGAGAGCAGTAAAAATTGTAGTTTTGGCAGAAGCTGAGAATGTAATAAAATTATGAATAATTCAATTTCTCATGAGCATGAGATTAAAAACTAATTGAACGTTGTTTATCAGAACGATTCATCGTAGATTACAATTTGTAGGTCTTTGGACTCGCGAAGCACAATTTTTATATGAACATTCCACGCTTAACAGGAAAAGCCTCCATCCTTCATACCTATGTGAGATCCACGTAATGACCTAGTCATAAAGACGACCGAGTTTTCTGAGGTCGCAAGCATCTTACGCGCAGGAGTGTAAAATATATTGCATCAATATTTGAATGTAAAAAGCTGTCTGCCAGGTGGATGCAACGATCAAACGCACTCACCAACAAACATGGTCATGTTCCCATAGCAAAGGAGTTCTTGGTGATGCTTTATTCAACTAAGGAGGGGACCTTTTTGGCGTGGGAACTGAGCTTAGATTTACTGAAAAATACACGAGATCAAGGAACATGAATAGTGAATTTCTTTTGAGAATGAAAACCGAAAAGGGTTGGACGAGGCGGGATTTTCAACAACAAAAAGATGTTGGCAACGGAGTTATCGAATGTGGATTAATATTAATCATGATAGAATCGACCCCAGGGATTTATGGTGGGCACTGCTGACCTTAAAGCTACTCAGCTCTCTTACCTTTCGGTAGCACATTTGGAATTGATTATGTTAACAAAAGAATGACAGAAGACGAGACGACCTTGAACAACCATCGATTACAAACAGACTGCCGCAGTCTAGATTTCCTAAGCGTTACATGGAAACAAAGCCAGAAGAAGAAAAGCCGGTAGGGCGACCCTCGCATCACGTTTAAGGAGTGTATTGAAGAAATAGGGAGAAAAAGAGGAAGATCTTTTGGCGAATTGAAGAGGATGGCGAATAATATTGTAGATAAGAATGGAGAAAGTTCACCGTGGTCCCAGGAGCACACAGAGGTTTTTGTCAAAGAAGAAGAAGACAAAAGAACGAAAAAAAAAATTTGAGTTGCGGACTGACTTGATGTACATTTAAATGAAGAAAATCGGCAACGAAAAAAATATTTCCAGTTTCAGTTTCTTTGTCTATACTGTTGGAATTGAGTTCCGATCCACCAGATACTACAAATTTTGCGCTATCAACTTTTTTCAAACTTGGTTGACAACTCATTTTTTTATGTCATCTTTACAAAATTTGAAATTGACAGTACGCTGAATTTTTTATGTGCATATTTACCAAAAAACGGCTGAGTTAAATTAATTCTCAAAAGTTGTTAATCAACAAAATTAAAAAGTTGTTTTTGCTTCCCTATGACCATTTAATCCGCCCTCGTGCAAATGGGCGCTATGGCAAAGCCTGGAACTGGCAGCAACTGCTGTCAACAGACGTCCTTCGCTTGGTCCTCAACTCCATCAACGTCGACGTCGACGTTGTTTTAGTTATTTTTGTTGTTGCTGTTGGTGTTGTCGACTTTGTTGTAGTCTCCTCCGTTCTCTGATATGTTATGTAATTGTTGCCCGTTGTTGTTGGGGCTGTTGTGCATGAAAATCCTTTGATATGATTTCACATAATAATGCTGCATATGTGTTGAATGTATTCTCTGGATATGTTTTCATTGCAGATTATAAACAGCAACAACAACGCCAACAACAGCAACAAACATAATAAATGACAGCAAACATAAAGCAACAAAAAAAAAAAAAAAAGAGCAAAAACTTTTTGCCATGATTCGTATAATTGCAGCGTGAATAATTACATCAAAATCAACAATAACAGCAACCATAAAAATTTAAAACAGTCGGGGTAACGCGACAGTTGGATACCCTGCAATTATTCACGCAAAAAAAAAAAGAGACATTATGGACAAAATACTGCATTGAAACGTTGACAATTAAAGATATATTAAAGGAAAATGGTTTTGGGGTTGTTTTAGGAAAATGTCACCTAGTTGTTGCATATTAGGTTCACATTACATATGCAAGGTAGCTAGGATGGCTCTAGCATCCTTCCATACCATTTGGCCTCAACCAGGCTGTGATAAGCTAAATTAACAACAAACTTCAAACTGGTTTAGGAGCCAAGAGTCAGAATAAGCCATCTCGGTAAATAAAATATTCTCACCCCTCGATGGATCTCCGCATATACAAATATCGACGGTGAACGAATCAACTGATAACCTAGCTTGCGATGGTCTTATGAAGTCTCTAATAAGACCTTAGCCTCTTTGTGAAATTGGCAGACTTAACACCACCTACGAGAAGAGCGGAGATAAACTAAACTAAACTTCTTCTGCTCAAGAAAATCTCCCAATTGGGCAAGAATTCCCACTTGGAAATATCTGAGCAAAATGGGCATCCCCTTGCAAGTTCTATGTGATTGAAGAAAAATCCTTCCAGCTCGTAGGTTCGGTTTGAGTCTGAAGAAGTACTGCCTTCTTAGGCGGATATAAAATCTTAAGACTCAATGTCAGCCGACAAGAAATATTTCAGATAATTAAGTTTCGCAAATTGTCCTGATTGAGAAGCTTTAGAGCTGGTAGGCAGTATGAAGAATTTTTACCGTGACGAATTTCTATCCACGAAATTCTTCTACGAGTTATCCAAATTTAGTATCTCGAGTTGATATGGTCTCCAAAATTTAGCTGTTCATACGAACATAACCCAATCGCTATCCGTAGATTCATTTTGATTTAAACATCTTTTGTACTGACATGCCTCTTACCGCCTGTCATGTACATTACAATAATCCATAACACTCTTAAACCTCGGGGTACAGTGTATAACAAGACAACATAGCAGCTAAAAGCAGCAGCAGCTTCAATCCAATTGAATCAAGTGCAGGCAAATAGCAACTGTCTGAATATAGATACAGATATAATCATGCAGATACAAATACAAATACATAGCACAATAAAAGATAATGTTCACTCATGTTTGCCTGTATCTATGTGTTTGTCTGTATTTTATGTGTATTGGCAACAAATGTTGTTATTTATGCGCTTGAAAAAGTTTTTAATTGATTTAATAAGTAATGCGATTAATGACAATAACAAGAGCAAAAAAAAAAAAAAAACTTTTACATAGAGGGGGATTTATATTCCAAACAACAACAAAAATTATTGTATCTGAAAAAAAAAAAAAAACAGCCATAAAGCTTAAAGTGCAAAGTATTTAATCATGTGTTTATCTTTTGAACTTATGATGCATCACAAGTTGCAGCTTATCGGAGACATATGCAAAGATAAACAAGAGATGATGGGTCGCTTATTAAAAAACTTGCATTAAATCCAATTTGAAGAGATGAAACTGTTGTAAAGTGAAAGGTAATCTGTTTAATTAGAGTGAATTGGAGCAAAATTTTAAGATAAAAGCATAACGTATTAAGAAGTAGTCAAGTTTTCGACTTAAAAGTGATAAATGTATTCATTGAATAAAATGTATTGATAATTACGTAAAAAGTGTCAAGAGCTTTGGAAATGCATAATTAATTAAATAAATTGTAGAATGTTTAAGTGTACGAACGTTGATAGCCTTGAATCAGGCGAGGGTCTTGCAAGTTTCTCTATAAAGTATTTGAGTAGCCATTTTTACATCATCTTAAGGCTTTAGTTGATTATCTTGAGAAAAATATCTCTTTTTCTTTTTGTGAACTTCTTTTTATCCATTTAAACTCCTTGAAGGTATATTAATAAGTTTAAATAGTGTTTTTTTTTCAAAATGTTTGTTTTATTATTCATTGCAAGACTACGTTTAAAATATTGTTAATATAATTTGAGCTTTATACAAGTTTTGAATCTGTCTCGTAAAGAATTTTAGTGTTCCTGATATTAAATCACCACTATTTTTACGTCATCTCAAAACTTTTGTTGACGATCTTTAGAAAAATACATACGTAAACCTTTTTTTTAAGAAATTAAGCTGCATAAATAGCTCTAAAAAGTTTTTGCATTATTAACTACGTATGTATTACGGATTTGTACAATAACTTGATTTCATTATCTGTTTCTTTGGCAATTATTTGACATGTCTAAGTTTCATACAAATTCTGAATCTGTTTTCAGATGATTTTTAGTGTTTGTGCTGCAGTATCAATTTTATTTTTCCATCATCTCCAGACTTTTGTTGATCATCTTTAGAAAAATGTGTGCTTATCATATTTTGTGTAGGACTTAGAACAATATTAAAATATTTTTAGCTGCATAAATAACTCAAGGTAGTTTTTTATTCTATTAACTAAATATTTATAATGGTTTTATCCAATATGTTTATTTTATTATCCGTTTCTGTATTAGCTTTCGAACATTTTTTGATTTATCCAGCCTTATGAAGAACTTAAGTGTTTCTGATACCAAATCCCTATTATTTTTACGTCATCTCATGACTTTTTTTGATCATCTTTAAAATAATACACGTCTTAATCCTTTTGTGAAAGTCTTGCAAAATTTTAAATATTTGTTGAGCTTTGTAAGTAAATCAATATTTTTGTGGCTTAATAAATGAACATTTATTCATAGTATTTTTATCCAACAACTTTATTTCATTATATGTTTCTATATGTGCCTTTGATAATTTTTGATATATCTAAGTTTCCATGTAAGTTTAGTGTTTCTGCTACTAGATCGCTTTTATTCATCATCCTTTCTCGATCATCTCAAGACTTTTGTTGATAATTTTTAGAGAAATATATATTTATTATCATTTAAGCTATATGAAAGAGGAAGAACCTTAAAAATGATTTTACTTTTTAACTAAATATTAGAGTTCTCCAAGAAAATTAATTTTATTATCGGATTTAATTTTAGCTGCTTAATAATTTTTTATATAGCTGAGCTTCATACAAATTTTGATCCTTAATTATGAAGAAGTTTAGTGTTTCTACTACTACATCATCTATTATTTTTCCATCATCTCATGAATTTTGTTGATCATCTCTAGAAAAAATATACGTTTTTATCTTTCTGTAAACGTCATAGATTCATTCACATTCTTTTAAGCTATATAAATACCGCAAAATAGTTTTAGCATTTTCAACTAAATTTCTGAAAAGGTTTTTGACTTCTCAACTAAATATTTTACTCTACTGCTATATCTTTTACAGCATTTAAATTTGTAGAGACTTCAATATATAATATAAAAATTTTTCTTTGATAAATTATTTTTAGGCTTTAACATCTTACTACGACACTATATCGTGTTAGATAACGCCAAATTTTCTTTTAAAGTAAAGGGCCATTCTCTTTTTCATAACACATTTTGTCATTTGCGATAACCTTGTATCATCTCTGTCAGCTAGCCGACACTACTTAATGACATAGTTGTGACAGAGACATTTACACTTAATTAATTTTACATTAAAAAAAAAACCTTGATAGTGTATCGTATTTATGCCATGTAATGCCTCAAATTGCCCCACATTTTTTATTTAACCCTATTCCGTGTTTTTCATTAGACACCCACCACAACACCACCTACAACTTGACCAGGTATTATGGTTAATCATGTCTATTCCGTCAAACCAATGCTATTTAACCCATAGGGCTTCCGTTTCTGACAAACGGCGAGTCAACATATCTAACTTGTCCAAAGACACACACACACATTCTTTGGCAAATCCCAATGCATTTGTGTTGGGGTCTTTTTTGTGTCCACTATCTGCATTGCCATGCTCGTTTCTAAACAATGAAGAACTAATCCACTGAGCATACAAAGGAAAATACAACTATAAAAAAGTATCTACTTGTATGAGTGTGTATCTTTGTTTATGTCTGTGTCTATAACGCCACTTTATGGCTGCCCTTTTGCAACACAATTGCAGCGTTGCATTCAATCAACAAACTTTTTGAAGCACAACAATACAGCTAAAAAAGATGCTAAAAAAGATGCAATATGTGTGGCTCCTGTTGGAGGTTACCCGCTAGTTCCACTTCTCTATGTCTCTGTCGTTGGCTCTTTGAATGATTGTGCAACAGCGGAAGATATGAAGCTGGTATATCACCAACAGCAATAGCAGCGACAGCGGCAGCGGCAGCGTTTAATTATGGCAATCAATACACACACTGGCATACATCATCTCATAGATACATACTTACACGCACATCATCTCCTGGCTACATCATCTCATATACTTTATAGTTACATATACACTTGCACAAAATGAAAGCAGTTTCAATGGCAGCTATGAAACTTTATTGCAATAGAAAGCGCTTTAGTGGCTGTATTTGAGTAGCTGTGTATGTGTGTCTTTCTGCAGTCAGATGATGACCAGTCATTCCCAGGACACTATCAAGTGCATGTGTGTGTGCCATATAGTAGTGTAAATAAAACTTGATTAAATTCCATTGGTGGTACCAATTTCCACTATTTTATTGGTCTCCAGCTCACATGAATTTGATGCCTTACAAAAGGGAGCGACAACGAGGTGGCTCAAAGAGAGCTGGCACAACAATCAAACATAACCTAATTAGAAGATGTTGGCGTTCTTCCTCTTTCTTTCTCTATATACCCATATAGCTTATGTATGCTGCAAAGTCCCCTTAAACAAACGTTATGCCCCCTCTCAATAAAGGAGACGCGCATTTTCTTTGACCCAAACACGCACAGAAACCAACGCAGATAGTACCTATGTATATACGCATATGTACAAACAGAGTTTTAAACAGAAACAGGTTTATATGTGGTCAATCAAGATAACGCGCTTATGACAGAAGATGATGTGTACCAACTTGGTAAAAGTTCCTTTATGTCTTTTTTCATTTTTGTATTAGTTCGTTTTAGGCGCTCATTTGATAAATGAAAAGATAAGAATTGCCTTAGAGGTGATTTCAAATAGAAGTTGAAAATGTTTCTTTGAGATTTTAGGTTATGTTTTGTAATACTAGTGCAACGTTGTAGGACCCTTAGAAAAGAAAGCTGAGTTTAACAGAAAGATTTCTCAACTAAGTATCATCTCTTCGTCTTTATCTTCTCGTCATCTTGCTAGCCCATCATCTACTTCATCTTATAATTTTGTCATCCTACTTTTTAACTCATCATTATCTCTTTATCTTATTGCATAAATTTTCATACAATCGTTTTTTATCTCTTCATCGTTTTGTAACAATCCGAATGCTATGCGATACATTTACCATTCTTATCAATATTTCGTCATCGCATCATTATCTTTTCATCTCATCCTTTTTTCGTTTTACTTTCTACTCTCATCTTTCATCTTTTTATTTCATATCTTCATGGTAGTCATCATATTTTCATCTCATTATTTTTTCATCAAATTGTTCCTCTCTTATCTCTGTATCTCATCAGTAAGTCTTCACCACATCATCTTTTCGTTTCACCATTATCTCTTCATCTCATCATCATCTTTTTGTATCTGAAAATTTTTTAAACTTTTTTTTTCTCTCCCATCTTATCTCTATCTCTCCAACATCTTTTTGCCTCCTTATTTTTTCAATCGAATTTTCCTTCGTTTATCTGTTTATGTCATCATCTCTTCGACACATCATCTCTTCGTCTCATTACCATTTCTTCATTTCAACATCATCTTTTTTTTATCTGTAAATTTTTTAAGTTTGTTTTTACTCTCTCTTTTCATAGCTATCCAGCTCAATTTTTTCCTCATTATTTTGACTGTTATAAAAGCCCAGTTACGCATTTATTCGCAATACAATATCATGATTTTTAGCAACGCATAAGCTTTGTAAGCCACTTCTACATAATAGACGCCATAGTCCATATATTTACACTGTATTAATATTAACTTTGGTACATACGTGTGTAGTTGTGTTTTTATGTGTGTGTGTGTCTGTGTATATATTTGTGTGTTGTTTGAAGTGCCGACAATCAAACACACACTCAAAGATTAATCCTGACACTCACTTTCAAACTAATTACATGGCTCTTAGGCAACGCCTACACCCGTACGCCCCGGAATTTCCAACTCCCGTTCTGTGCAAATTTTACCCGGGGGCCAAACCAAATAAGCTGACCAACACACGCTTCACTCAACCGTGTTACGTCCCATAATCAGGTTGTTGTTGTTGTTGTCGCCACTGCCATTCGCCTTTGCCTCGATGTTGCATGTAAACATCAATTGAATGCAACATTTGATTGGCAATAATTGAAAATAGTTGTTGTACATTAAGAGCACTGGCTGATAGGCAAGTTGCGGGGACAAGTGGCTACTATGTGTTTGTGTGTGTGTATCTGTGTGTGTGCTTTGCCTTTTGTATTGGTTGCCATAGTTGCCTTTGTGTATGTATTTTATTAAATTCACACCCAACAGGCGTTGCCATTATTGTCCTACTCTTCGTCAGCGCCATAGCCATCGTCAAGTCGAACAACATCGTCATCATCTTTAACAACAACACCATCATCTCCGTTCTCATCATCATCAAGAGCTTCTTGTGTGCGTGCGCTTGACCAACACCCTGGTGCTACAACAATGACACCACAACAACAACAATAAATGTGTAATGATAGCAGCCACTACAACTGCTGAACAAAAATGACGCCTCCTACGCCGCCTCTGTGCCGTGCTCCCAGAGTTGGGGCAACCTTGTCCCCGCAGCGCCTTTTACATGCAATTTCATTTAACTGCTGTGAAAACAAATGAAATGAAGGCAACGCTCAACTGCCACTGACATTGTGGACTCTTCCAACTCCAAGCCTCTCGCACTGATGCTTGCTGCCACTCATTGCTGCTGTTCCGGCTGCTGCAAATTGCTTATGCGTATTGCTCACTCCTTCAGGCGCACATTCCCAGATCTTCCTGCCTCACAGCTCCACTCCAGCCACTCTAGTCTACATCATGCCCCATTGAAACTCGCTCGCATTCTGTTTTATTTGCGTTACATGCTGCTTTAGTCGCATTATGAGCACACGCAGCTCACTGCGCTTTATAACTTGCCCCCGTACGCTGCCACGCCTACCTACAGTACTCCCCACTGTACCGCCACCACCTCCACTAACGCCCACGCTTACTCGCTCGTTTGGTCATTTGTTTATTTCATCTTTGTAAACTGTCATTACTTTGTCATGGGGAATCTCTAGGCAGCTAGTCCGGGATACGGATACGCTGCTCTGTTCTTCTAATTGGACTGGCAAACATTTTTATGCTTTTCACACGGCCATTTGCAGCCATAGCAGTTCAAGCTCCCTTTGCTCTGTCTAAGATTTGCAGTAATATTTTAGCATTAAAAGATGATTAATTGACAGCTCTTATCTAACATTTGTGTTATGATACTCACTATATTGGCAACAGTTTTTAGCCGAGCTTAAAGCCTTGCCATACTTTTTTTATACCATTCGTATTGACCATAAACAAACGTTCTTTAAGATTTGGTTAAAGACTTGCCCATTCAAATGATGGCCACAAAACTTGTTTTATTTGAGTGTAGACTCTGAGAGTCTTAGATAAGTTACGAACTACGCTGTATTTGCATATAGAGCATGGAATGATGAAGTAGTTTGAAGTTTAGCGGACTCTAGGGTCAAGCACTTTTTCGTGGGGTTCACTTTGGAGTTAGTTGCTGGGAGCAAAAATGGTCTTGTAAACGCTAATAAAACGGCTAATAAAATGTGTTTTAATGGGCTTAATATGCATAATTGAAAACTTTTAAGTGATTATATAGCAAATACATATTTTCAAAGTTATTTATTATTATTTTTATTGGCAGTCATTTGAAGAGTTAAAACAAAAATGCCATGACAATAAATGGAAATGGAAGATAAGCCAATGGAACTTGGAAAACTTGTCTAGAAATTTATGAGTTGATTGGGATTTGTAGAACAACATTTGGGGTCAATTGATTAGCGGCTCTGTAAAATTTTTTTTAAAGCGTCCTAATAGATTAATCGGAACGTGGGGGTGTGACGGAATTGTCTTAGATTGAAGGTCTTGAAAAATTTTTTAGTTTATTATCCACGCTCTTAAAGCTTTTTTTGTCATAACGACGAATTATTTTTGGGAGTTATCTTAATGAAAATTAACGAGTTATTATTCTCTTAGAAGATTGTAGAGTCTGTTTAAAGAGATAAGGAAATGCAGTTGTGCAATCTTTTACAAACACAGCCGAAGTAGCTTTAAAGTCGTGAACACTTTCTTCTCTATGTGCTCAAAACAGGTCATACAATTTTAGGAGCTAGCTATTTTAGTAGGACTCGATCTAAACGACCATTCATCAACCACACAAACAACATATGATGCGAATTTTGATTTCTAAAAATTTTATTTTCTTTCCGTCTCGATGGCAGATTCTTTGTGGAGGAGTTCAAAACTTCAGAACTGCTTGTATATGAAGCAGTTTAGAATCTTTAAACATTCTTATGCAAGTCCCAATAACTATTCCGAAAACTGCCATCTCGAAACCCTTGGTTTATAATATTAGAGCTAATCGATTATAGAAATCGATCAAGACGACAAATGGTCCACCCACACGAATGACATAGAAGATGCCTTTAAATTTTTACTTTCTTTCCGTCTCGATGGCAGATTCTTTGTGGAAGAGTCCAAAAATTAGAACTGCTTTTATATCAAGCATTTTAGAATCTTGAAAACGTTTTTATGCAAGTGCCAATAACTTCCTGAAAAACTGTCATCTCCAAACCCTTGGTTTAAAATATGAGAACTAATCGATAATAGAAATCAATCAAGATAACAAATCGTCCACACAAATGACATGGAAGATGACTAAAAATTTTACTTTTTTTCCGTCTCGATGGCAGATTCTTTGTGGAAGAGTCCAAAACATTAGAACTGCTTTTATATCAAGTATTTTAGAATCTTAAAACGTTTTTATGTGAGTCCCAATAGCTTTCCTCAAAAGCTGTCATCTCGAGACCATTGGTTTAGAATATGAGAACTAATAGATAGCAGAAATCAATATAGACAACAAATCGTTCACGCTTTAGACATGGAAGATTTCTCTTCCGAAAGTTGTAACACCTTGAGCTAGACAGTTGGATTATGTAGGAATGAAAGGATTGAAAACATCAGGCTAGCTTCTTCCTGAAAATGGTACCAATTCATAGATTATGGAACCACAAAAAATATAATATCTTTCTCTCACAAAATCTTTTTTAAGATACCGTCATCTAATGCTCCTTAAGTATGCACACAACTCTAATTTAAGTTCTTACTAAGATTTATTCCAAAGACTATCTAAGCTTTTCATTACGCCACTTAGCTCTCCAAAAACCCGTCTCAAATTAACTAAGCCCTTACATAAGTTGCAATTTGCCTCTTCTTACGACACAAAAAGTTGTCTACTCAAAATATCTTCATGCCACATGGGGCTACCTTAGCTAACTTAAGTAGAGTTGCCTTGCAAACAAAACAATTTCATTCATACATTTGTTAAAATCACTTTGTGTCAGATCTTGAGTAGATCTCTTGATGTAAAGTGCTAACAAGCCATTCTTTAGTTAGGCCATATCTCGTTGAGCTCATCAGTCAACGCCTTAGCTTCAGTTAAGCTGCCTGTAATTCTTTGGGAAAAATGATCTTTTGCACACATCTGTCATGGAGCTGGCTTTTGTAGGCGGGGGGCTGACGCTACTACCCACTGAAAAAAAGCCAGGAACTCAAGAAGTTGAGGCACATTTTCACTTAGTTATTACTTACTTTTATTTGCTTATTTATGTCTTCGTTCACGCCTTCGCTTATTTCCCATTTGTGTATTTTGCCTTTTGTGTGTTCTCTACGTGAGTGAGTGTGTGTATCTGTGTGTCTTGTCAATTGTTGGCGGCTATTGACAAATATTACGCCGGCGTCATGCGGCTCAAACGTCTGTCCAAGAACTTCGTCTACTCCAACCCAAGTCAACACACACTCCCAACTCCCAAACCCAACTGACATCATCTGACTGTTCATTGCTGTTGTTATGATTATTGTAAGCCATTGTCATGTCCATGTCTCCGCCTCTGCCGCTGTGACATGACCAACAACACGTACAGAGTCCTGACTCCAAGCAGTCGTATAATATTTGCATGAAATTACATGGATAAGAATGGTTACAGACGTCGACGATGATGATGATGACTACATAGCGGTTCGAGGCCAAGACCGGCCCTTGGTTTATTAACATGCTCCAGAGATTAGACGCCGGCGATGACAGCGCCAGCAATGCCAGCATTTGATTTCTTAACCAAGAACACGCTTCTGTTCCGCCTCCCTCCGCCTGCTCCCATACCGCACTTGGCTAATCAGCGCAAATAAAATCACAAAAGCAAAATCGAAAGTAAAAGCAGACGGAAAAAAAAGCATAAAAATAAATATCGTATAAGAAAGAAAAACTCTATAGAGCGCACAAAACTCCTCCATAGCTTGGACGCTGCGGGTTGTGCGACGAACTGCAAAAGACGTCAATCAGGAATGTTAGCGGGAACAAAAAAAAAAAAGAAAATTTGATATGCCTTCTAGGTTTGAATTTATACAAGAATGGTGAATTTTCTGCTTTTTTTTTTTTTTTGGTGCTGGGGGGTGTTATTGATTTGTTCCTTGTTGCAAACTGATATTTGGCATTTGAAATGCGAGCAATTTTACGCTTCGCATAGGTGGTTGCTTCCCGCCACGGGTTTACTTTGGCTTGGTCTAACAACAACAACAAACCTAAACCAAAACTGTCGCCGTGTGTTTGTCCTTGCCACTTTACTTTGATGTATGTTAAAAATCCGAGCAGCGGATTAGCCGCTCAACGATTTAAGTGATTGTATATCTTACAGATATACGATTTCGTGTGGTATTTTATTTGGATCTTTTACTTTCTTTTTTTATTTTGGCAAGTGCTGAGATTTAATAGCTTGATTTCTGCAGCTCTCTGAATCCTAAGCTACTAAGTGGCACACAGGTAAAGTTTGTGTTTTATATTCTTTTTTGGGGCTAGAGTTTCAAGTGATTTGTGGTGCTTGAATGCTGCAATGTTTTTCTCTTCTAATGCTTGACAAACGCCCAGAAGTTGTCAGCAGTTTTTATGGCTTTTAAGTGAAAACTTCCTTTTTTTAAAGCTGCAAGAAAATTACAATTGTTAAGTGCTCAAGTTGAAGTTTTAAAAAAAAACGAGGGTCGTCTCTTATATTACGGAAAAGATATTATTCTTATGTTCCCCGTTTAAATCAAATATCCGTCGGAGTCGGCGTGAAGTTTAACATTTAAGGACTTAAAATTTTCAATGTATCTTATTTCCTTCAGATTCAATGTAGAGTTTAAACCTTAAAAAAATTCGGAATCTATTGATAAAAGAGCACTTTCCAAAAAGAAAAATAATAGATTTTAGAGCTCGAAGCTCAAACCACTAGTTTTTGGATCCATGAATTCGAGCCTAAGGTCAAAAAAATTTCAGCACGTCAGGGTTCGGACATAACCTTAAAAAATCCCATAATTCGAGTTAAATGGAATTTTAAGTCAGAGCCCCCATATCTTGCGGTATTTTGAACCTTCAATTCGAATTCAGCGACCCCAGAAACATATAATAAGCATTGTTGGGTACCCGTACTAAAAAAATGTTCATGATGTTTTCGAAGGTACCATCACAACCCTGACGTACTCGGGGTTTTCTTGTTCTTGCATTGGATACAACCTCCGTACCCAAAACTACTTTTCCTAATGCAAAATTTGTGACAACAAAACACTTGTTTTCCTTGTCTTAATCAAAAAACAAACTCTTTCGATAAAAAATGTTTGCTTTTGTTCTATGCTTTCCAAAACATCAAGGCAACCAACTTAAAGTAACTAGCTCAACAATTGCTTGACCCCAAGCAAGGATTTATTCAATAATTAATGTTTATAATAGCCCAGTGTTAAATTTTTGCTTCATTCAAAGCATAGTTAAACTTCAGCTCAGCTGTTTTGTGTCCCAAAAAAAAGGGTTTGCAATTAAATTCAGCAGCTCTACCCGGCACAAGAAAAAAGGCAAAGTTCTTTCAATCAGGCTAATCAGTTTCAAATATAATAAAATATGTATAAAGTCGAGTTGTATGCGAGCTATATAGAAATGAAATGTACGCACCTTTTGAAACAATGCTGCAGCGGCCCAGGTCCAATGCTTAGCCATGCTTAACCCAAAATTCCAGCAAAGTTAAAATAAACAACAAAGCAATTAGCAAAAGGGACACACTGGCAGCAGCAAACAACAACACTGTAAAGAAAACGAAAGAGAGAGTGAGTGAGTGAGTGAGTGAGAATATTTGCATTAGTTAAGGGCGCAAAAAGGCATAAATAAATAAATACAATAGAATACAATGGTCACCCATAAAAATACACGGCACAAAGAATGCGAGAGAGAAAGCAAGAACGAAAGAAATCCTTTTTTAATTTCTTTTATGCGCACGCCAAGTTTTTCTGCTTCTTATTTCGCCGTTTATTTGTTCTATATTTACATGGACGTCGACTAGGTCGCAACAATTGTAATTTATATTTGTGTTTATAACAACAGTAGTACCCCATAAATTAGAACCACTTGCACGCTGGAAGCTTGGAATTTGTTATAACAATAACATTGTACTTGTGAATTGTTTTTCGCAGCATTGTAAACATGGGCGAAAAAAAAGTGATGCCACATTTCGCTACGAAATTGGCTTACAAAGGAAATTGAAGGATACTTGCTTTTTGAAATCGGATTACAAAATTTAAGTTTATTTAATTAATTTTAATAGCAGCTTATAGGTTTTATTAAATTGTATTTATTTCTTACTATATTGATAATTTATAATAATAGTAAAATCAAAAAATACTTGCGTTTAAAATTTTTATTTTTTTATTTCTTGTATTACAACTTATTGGAATAAAAAAAATGCATTTTCAAAAGATGTGGTCAAAAGTGATGTACATATATTATTTTTAAGTCAAATTTTTGAGAGCAGATGAAAATTAAACATATGACTAATAAAATGGACATCTTGAACGCGTAAGCCAACGTTTATTTATTATTCATATTACATTAAAAATTGAAGTTATGGTATTGCTTTAAAAAAAAAAAAAAACTTCATCTTAACAAAAAGTAATCCGATTTCGCTTCAACAATGAAAACTATTAATTAGGTTATGAAAATTAGTTCGAAGGCAACTTCTTTATAGTTTTATAAAAATGTTAGAGTCAAGTTAGTTCTTAAGTAAGTTAGTTAGTTAGGTTTTAATTTATTTTTCATGGGTTTTTTGTTAAATTTTTTGCCATCTATAATATTATATATATTTTGTACAATAAGTTTTATAGAAATGTTATTACCATTTAAGTATAAAAGGCTAGAAGCCTAATCTCTTCATATTTAGTATATTCGATCTCACAATGTATATTTTTAATTTTAGAGAATAAATAAATAAATAAATAAATAAAAATAAATTAAAAATGTTTTCTAAGCTGTATACATTTAACTCATTTTTAGATAAATTATTTATTAAATGCTAGATAAAGCAAAAATTATTCACTTAAATTAAAAACTGGTATCATCTTAGCTTTTGATGCTACTAAACTATTTTATTTGTTTTTTTTTTCAATTTCACGTTGTAAATTTGCTAGTTACAAAATAAATAAAAAAATAAAAATATAATAACTTAAAAAATAAAAAAAAAAAAAATTTGTATATTCTTTTTAATATTCATTATATTAAACAAAAAGAATTTAATTTTTAAACCTCGAAAAATATATCTGGTTTCTTTTTAACTTTTCGACAAGTCCTTTGAAAATCCCTTTGTCAAGTCGAGGTGAGATAGAAAAAATTGTGTAAAATATATACGTAAATTTACGTTTTAAATTTCGTAAAAATATTTCAATATTTGTTTTTTTCCTGACTAATCGATAAGTTCTGTAAAAAATCGATTGCCAAATCGAGGTGAGTTAGATATCGTGGAAAGGTCGACATGACGTCACGAGAATACTGCATATGAAATTGAATTTTTCTGCTTCTTCGCTGAAACAATCAATAAGGAATCTCCCTTTCAGTCAAAGTCTTTTTAGTAAACGAATTTTTATTAAGTCTAAAAATACGACTTTGTAAAGATCCATATATCCATAAATGGATTGATTTTAATTGAAAAACTTTATGTAATGTATAAGTTTATCTTAGTTTTGTGATTTATTTTAAACATGACCCGAAGATCTCCAAGCTGAGTGCGTTTAAAGTTTTAAAAGAACCATAATTCTTCAGCCCAAATCTAGATTTCAAATTTTGCCCTCAACAGTATTTCCTTTCTGGACAAAGGAAGACAAAACTCACAAAAACAACTAGCATTCGATAAAAATCCTTTTTTCGCGTTCTTCTCATCAAACCACTACTGTATTCCATAAAGTGCTCGTATATGGTTGCATTTATATCTTTGTGTATAAGTATGCTCCCTCCTTGGTTTGGTTTTTGATATTTGCGTTGGCAAAATAAAGTTATAAAAGCATAAAAAGCATGCGTAAATAAAAACCAATGCCGTTTGCCAAGTAAAACAGAAACATACGAAAATCATTTCAATAAACATTTGCCACAAACTGTCGGCACCTACACACTCCACCCACAGCCAGAACTCATTCATGCTACCACCAGGGAACACGCACGCGTTCGTTTCTATGATAAGTACGCGTGTTTTTCGGTTTTTCGGTTTCTGGGCAGGACAGGGCAGCTCCTTACTTGCGTTGGTGTTGCACATAAAATTTCATTGATTACATTTGTTTGCTCAACGGCGGCGCTCTGTTAAATGGTTTATACATACATATATATGCTGCATATATATATATATGTATGTGTGTGTGTGTGGGGTCTAGATCTATTTCCTGTTTACATAGGCGTCGTATTCTTGGGCCATGGCTTTAATTTAGAGCAACTTGCAGGCACACGCAATGGTTTCTCAAAACACTTCAAATTCAAATTCATTGCCAGGCAAACACGAAAATTCTGCGTGCATACCCAACGAATATCTATATAATTTTTTCCTTTTTTCCTTTTTTTTTGAGTTAAGGGTAGCACATTACAAATACCTAGAATTATGTACGCCTAAAAATATTTAAAATGCTATTTATATGCTAATACTACTCCGTGCTACTTTTGGTTAGCACTCGACAAACAAAAATATAAATGTTCTATGAGAACTAGCAGGGGCAGGTCTTAGTGTATGCATACTTTTGTGAGTGAGTGTGCTTGTAATACATTTCACAACTGAAAACTGTTTTCACTAAATCCTCATTAATTAGTAGCATTTAAAACGGCATTTTGTGTTGTTGTACGGCTCAAAGAAACCATGCCGCCAGCGGAGTCAACGTCATCATCATAGCGTCCCCCCTTGCGTCCCTTGTTCATTACTGCTTTGCAGCAAGGCTGCTAAAGGCTACTTAGCGTTTTAGTTGTAGGCAGACAGGCGCGCAGGCACAGTGGGCTGTATGCCATAAAAATTGTGTAAAACTTTAAGCAGTATAAATAGGTTCATTTTTTTTTTTGTGATGCACATGCTAATTTTAACAAGCACTTGAGACATATTATAAGCGTACTAATAGGGTTAATGTGGCTGGGAAAGGCATTTGTCTTAAAACTGGTTTCCAAACTTTTAGCATTCCTTAATGAAGCAATAAAAAACGCGTAAAAAATAAATTTTTGGGACAGATAAATACAAATATTCAAATTTTTGCATATGCGAGCAAAGTCCAGAAAGTGAGTGCCTTCTCATGAGAAACTCAAAATACAAGGCGACTTTTTATTATAAAAGGTGCCATTCGCTCACCTTCGCAAAAAATAGTATTATCCCGGCGTGAATCGTAAAATATTGGAAAAACGCGTGGAAAACAAGATCTTTCGTAAGAAAATTGGAAGTTAAGTTGTTTAGTTTTGATATTAAAAATGACTTTCAAACATTTGCAAGCCTTTATAAATTCTTTTTTTGATTAAAAGAGTTAAAATAATTTAAATGTAAAGGGTCTCACTGGATAAGGTACTGGAAACTGCCCCCAGCGATTTTTGAAAACTAATGATGCAGTTCGATGCATAATCCAAAAAAAAAAAAAATTTCGTAAAATTTCAGATCTTAAACTTAACCCGTTGCGGCTTAATTTAAAAAAAACGTGTTTTTCGTTTTTATTTAATTGTGACTAAACTACTGAATATTTTTGAACCATTTTTTTTTTTTAATCTAAGTTGGCAATAGGGCTATTTAAAAAAATATTTAATGTTTTTTTAACCAAAAAATTTTCTTAAAAAAAAAATGTTTTTCTTATTTTTTTTTTAAGTATGTTCCTGTTGTTTTTTTAAAACACGTGTTTTTATACGGTCTTTATTTGGTGTGAATATGAATCAAATCGATTTGGTGGAGCAATGTTAAAAAAAAAATAAAACAAAAATTGTTTAATGTTTTTTAAAAAAATTTATGAAAACAAAATTTTTGTTTTATAGTTATTTATCTCGATTATAGCACAATCCAATTTTAAAATAAGATCTAGTCGCGTATATATCGCGAACCAAATCGGGTACGAATTTTTAAGAACAAAATTATAGAAAAATCGCCACGTAATGAAATTAGGTATGTTATGTGTGAGATGATCTAGGAGATCCTTCTATAGACAATCGTTCTTGAGATAGAGCTTGAAAAGTGGGAAGTGCTTTAATGCGGAAATTGCATAAAAATGAATTTTTTTGAGTTGCACTCTGAACACTTTATCTCGTGATGGGTCAGTTGTATGAAATGTATTTTGGGTTTTTTAGAGAATTTTACGCTCTAAAACTTTTTAGAGCATTTGGAAAAATATTAAAGCACGGATAAAATGTTATGTACTTTTAAAATTGATCATAAAATCTCTAACGTCTAGTAATGTTTATTATGGTGACCATGCGAGCTGCCATCACTAAAATAAGCATATCTTTTAAAATTTAAAGAGTTACTAACTTATCGATAACTCGATAAATAATCGGAATTTTGCAATAAAATTTGCGTCTCTACCACATATGTAAAAATCATTAAAATCGACATATATTTTTTTTTAATTACGATTTTGGACATATACTTATTTTTTTTACTTTTTGGTACTAATTTTTTATATATGAATGGATCACAAGCCAAATCGATTAACTCCATAAAACTAACAGTTGAGAAACATTAGAAACAAATAAATTATTATTCAGTGACTTTTGTCTTTTATTTGTCATTTTGTCTTTAAGTGGTGTTCATTTTTATTTTTTTTGAGATTTTTATTATGAATAGTAGAAATTTGGCATCTATCAAGCAGTTTGACTTCAAAATTTTGCAAAATTAAAGAAGTGGAGTTAATCGATTTGGCAATTGAGCCATTCATATAATAACCATTTCGTTTATAATGTTTAATTAACATTCTGAATATAATTTTTAAAAAACTTTATGCGAACACTGAGCAAATATTTGAATTCAGAGGTTTAAAAAATTTTTTTTTTATAAAATTAAAAATATGTAGCAAGCAATCTTGGTATATTTATTCTATTAGAAGTAGTTTTATCTAATTTTTTTTGTTAGAATAAATATTAGAACAGTTCCAATAATGTGATACTTTTGAAGATTGATTATTTTATAAATTTTACATTGTTTTTTATATTTAAAAGCTTTTGTTAAAAAACAGCCTGAAAATATGATAAAACCTCCGTAGTTTGAATATTTAAATGCAGTTGATAAAGTTTGCTTACCTACTGATAGTTACCAAAACAAAAATGGTTACCATTTTGATTTGCTTGCTTTTATATTATTTTATATTTGACAACAATCCCCAAAGAATTCGAAAAGTACACATTATTATTTACCGCAGTCATAATTTTTGTTGACATTATGATTGAAATTGCGTCAAAAGCTATTTTAACAGCACGTGCTTATAATTATTATACTTTTGCGTGCTGGTTCAAGGTCAAGCTTGGAATTTGATATACTACACATTTACTAAACTGTAACACTCCAGAGACGGAAAAATATGGCTAAAGTAAAGTGATTAGGTAAATACCAACACCAGTTTCCAAAATACTTAAAACAGGTATTTTCACTGCTCCTAATGAGTGTGCACACACATACAATTTTCATTGCATTTTCATAGCTATCTTAAGCACTGTGCAGTGGTATTAAGAGCGCTCTCCCACAAATGTAGGCAACACAAAATGACCGAAAAAATTTATATAGTATATAAAACACAAACAAGAAGAACACTTAAAAAATCGTCAGTTCTGCCCTTTATGCCGCTGCAGCATATAATAAAAAAAACTTAATGCCATAGGGCAACACTGTCAGGCGTTTTGCCTGCATTTAATAACATTTAGGAAGAAACAAAAAAAAAAAAACAACAAGAGCAAAAACAATGAGAGAAAAACATTCCAAATGATATGGGAAATGAAATAAAGTAGAGAATTTTCCAAGCGCACACAAAACGCATTAATTTCATTCACACTTATGCGCAGTTCAAAAAGAAAATATTTTTGTGAGAGTATTTTCCTATATAGCATGCAATAACGGCACGTCGTGTTGCTAACAATAATATTTGTCTAAAGTAGAAAGAAAATAAAGAACTACAAAAACAACTAGGGTTAAAACTATAGACAGAGAAGCCATCAAAAAAAAAAAAAAAGAAGTAGCCGCTGCATATGGGGGAGTATGTTTTGTTGGGCTGTCTAGAGCCGTCTAGGCTAGGTTCGGGTCTCCAACAAGGTTTGTTTAACAATTGAAAATACAACAAAAATAATGCTCCACCAAGTGCTGGGTTGTTCAAACTTTGGCCCTATCAAAAAAGCAAACGAAACAAACTAAAATAACATATAGAGAAACTTTGTTGAAGATGGCGAAACAGTGATACCCTAGTAGAAGTCTTCGAGTGCCAGAGAAACTAAGTGCATTAAGTTATGTATGGCCCAGTTTCAGATAGAGCAACTAAATAATTGTAATATTTTTGATTTAAAACGCCTTAAAAGAGAGATTTCTGGTTTTGTTAGTACAGAAAAATTTGAGAAGATATGCTCCACTTAGTTGATTATGGCGACAGAAAACAAAAAAATTTTCAGAAGGTCAAACCAAAAAGCGGTTGTTTGTAAAAATTCAACTAAGGAGACACGTTACCTCTTCAAGGAACATAAATTAGAAAAACGTTTTTTGAGAAAATAAAAATTTAGTATCCCTAAAATGAAAGACTTGTTTCAATTGATTTAAAAACTTTATAGCATTAAGATATCTAAATCTTTGACCTTCTATGTGAATTTTGGCGACTAGTAGTGCAGGAAGCTTACTGCATGCATCCTCACGAATATGTTGCACTTTGATTTTAGAGGACCTACTGAAGAAATTTAAAGAGAAATTTCACGAACTCGTTTCCGAACAGCAACGAATTCATTTTTCTTCTTAAAAACAATTTTCGGGATATACTTTGCACTACTAAAGACATTTTACTAAAAAACAAGAAATCCGTATCGAGATCGCACAGAAATATTTTCTATATCGCTATCAAGGAGTTTCACTTTGATTTTTGTTAATAATCAATTTTCTAATGGCATAAAAAAAAAATGCTACTTACCAAACCACTTTCACTTACTACCGTCGTCTTTTTCTTTTTTAAATATTTTCGGATAAAAGGTTTCTATATGTGTCACTATAATAGTTCTAGTTTCGACTTTCTAATATTGACTTAAAGCAGAGGAATTCGTTTCGAGAAAAAATAGTTCTACAGAGCAAGTTCATTCCAAGTTACTTGATAGCCGTTACAAATGTAGAATCTACCTACGATTTTTCACGTAAAGCCTTTTTGGGACGCTGGTAAATAATTTCTCTATCCCATTCAAGGTGTTTCAATTTGAACTCCGTTACAGTCTAGAACTTCTAACGAATTTTGACTCAAAACAAAAAATTCAAGGTGTTTCTATTTGAACTCTTTTTGACTCAAAAAGCTTTCTGAGCAAAAACTGTTCAAGAGACTTGCCTTGTTAGTTGTTAGTTTTTTTTGTTGTGATTTTTCAACTTATAGTTTTTGTTGGGGCACTCTCACAAAGAGAGTGGGCACAGCGACCTGAAGATCAATTGTACGGTACCCATTATTAGGACAAAAGACCTTCCTTATGAAAAGTAGTGTCTTTCGTAGGGATTCTACGTAGATGGGATACGGTGTGATCCGTTCAGCTCCAAATGTGTGACTGTCTCCCACACTATCGCCGGACAGTCACATAAGATGTGTTTGGACGTCTTGTCGTCTTCAAAACAAAGCCTGCACTCTGAAGAGTCCGATAGACCCATTTTATGTAAGTGATAAAACTCATAGAATATTTTCTTTGCGGATCCAGGATTTAGTCTAAGGGGAGGTTCTTTACTTCGAAGTGTATATATATCAAAGCTCGCAAAAGACTATAAACCCATTTTTCCAACATTTGGTGGGGTCCGTAACCGAAACCCCCAAGTGCATCCGGCTCTATGGTTCGCATAGAATTAAAACTTAGTGAGATCTCTCTACTTAAATATTCCACGAAGTTCTACAAAAAATTGTATTACCCCAAGTTTTCCAAAACGATTTGGCTTTTTGGTATGCCCACAAAGAACTCTCTGCCTATCAAACAGCTTAGCAAAACAGCACATACTCTACTCCAAAAAAGAATGCTCACAAAAAATTGGGATTTACCTAAGACCTCGACTCCGCCTCCACTAAATACTGGTGTGCGCTTATGTTTGAGTGTGTGTGTGTGTGTGCGAGTGTGGAACGGCAGCAAAAGTCTGTTTGCATTTGTCTCGCGTTGCCTTGATCCCTAGACCCATTAGTGCAGCGGCAAAACTGCAGTAGCTGTGGCAACCCCCAACCCCAACAAATACTTGCAACAACAACAATGACGACAACAACAAAAGCTGGCTACTCGTGTCATGGTGTTTGGGATTTTTCAATGTGTAAAACTACCTGTCGCCATTGTTGTTGTTGTAGTTGTTGTAGCTGCCGTTTGGTGTTATTATTGTTGTAGCTTCTATGGCTCTGTAGCAGCTACTGCCTGCCCCGGAATCGTGTTGAGCCCGGCAAAACTATCTTTTAACACGCACAACGCATTATACGAGCACCTTGCATGCACACGTAGTAGTCTACAACAACAACAACGACAACTGTAGATATAGCACTACAACAACAGCAACACCCGGTTTGGTCTACTGCCAGAAACCCAACGTATTTTCACCGAGTGTTTTTCTAGCCGCCACGTGAATTTCATTCTTGCAATGCGTCGCGCTTTGCCCTTTGGCCCCTCCGGAGGAACCAATGCTTTTGGCTGACGACATTTGTTGTAGTGCCTCTTGTTGTTGTTGTTATTGCTAGGGCAATGCTACCGTTTGGTTGCAAGCAAGGAAGCCAGGCCAACCAGGCAGCTAGTGTGCCCAGCTCAGTGGTGTAGTTAAAAGCTTTTGCAGAGGGGTTCACAAGATGCGTTCTATTCATCAAAGCTATATTTTATGGCGCACAGAAACAAGCAGAAGATTGGTTTTCTGTTTTACTGTTTGGACAAATTTTTGGCAGGTTTTTTGTCTGAAAAATATTTGAGATCATTCACATCTCAATAGACGACATCTAAGGTCTCTTAATGTAAATAATTCTATCAAACTTTGAGTCATTGACGGGTTTTTAATCCTTTATTGGTTTTTTCCTTCCGTAAAAGCTTTCACATTCTTCTTTCTGACCAATTTTCGTGTTTTTTTTTTGGATAATTTTTGTACCAATTTTACTCAGGAAAAAGAAATGTTTCTATGGAGTATGTTCGAAGTTGTAAAAAGAAATGTATCTATGAAGTCTGTGCGGAGTTCTAGAAATCTTTCTAACAGTAGGTTTCACAAGTTTTCATTCAGAGCTCATGTTTTTCATGCCTTTTTAATTATTTTTAAATTTATTTCCATTTTCGAAAAAGTAAGCCTCACATATTAGACTATATCTCGAGCTTTATCGATTCCCCAAAAAAAGTATTATTTAAGAATCAACAAGATAATATTTAAATACACCTTATTTTATTATTCACGGTAGATACGTTCCAGTGTAAAAAAAATACATGAAGTAAACCCTTAAGCTACTATAAAAATATATTTGAAAGGGAAAATGCTTAACTCTTAAAATTTTTTAAAAGTTTGGGTTAATAAAAATATATTTTTTTTTTTCAATTCAATCAAACAGCTTAATCGTGCTGAATGAAATGAAAAAAAATTTGTTCTAGACCGTGTTATTTCAAAACCGTGTTAAAAAAAGAATTGGGTGTCCTTTTTTTTAATTTTTCAATTTAAATTCTTTACAAAAATTATCCAACTGAATTTCTAGTTTAGTTAAACTGAATAGCAATAGAGCTCAGAGTAAAAGATAGCGTATCCAGAGTCTGGCGATTTCCAAAATAAATTAAAATAGTTTGAGATAAGGAATGAGCAGTGTCCAATATATTTAGGCTTTGCTGATTCCAAATTCGGCTATCAAATTTCACATGTTGCAATGATTTTAAAAATATCGCTTTTAAAGCACGAACTATTTTTGGCACTACCGAAACTTTTAAGTGAACTTGATCGAGAACATTAAACCTACCAAGGTAAAACTAGAAGTTCATGAAAAAAACGTCAAAAAAGAATTAAGTGTTCCGTCCAATTTTTTTTTTTTTTTATTGTAGACAATTTCGAAACTTTTATTTCTTTTTTTGAAATCCGACGAAATGAAGGATATTAAAAAATTTCATAATTCTTTTATACAGATATTGCTGATACTTTGATCCCCTGCCCAACTAAGCCACTGTTCGTTTTAACTACTACTACTACACTTTTTTCTATGGTCTGGTCTGTGACTCGGGGGCTACGTATTTTGGTTGGGCTTTGCTCGCATTTGCGTTGGCTTTTCTTTTCAGTTTTTATTTCTGTTAAGTGAAATGTGTATGCACCAAAACCATTGGAATAGTTGCTTCCACATAGTACTGACTCTCGGTTCAACTGTCGGTTCTGTTCCTTAAATAAATTTAGCTTAGTTTTTGAATGGTTTTTTGCACTTGAGAGGTTTATATTTTGCTGGTGCTGCTGGAGCTGTTGCTGCTGCTACGGCTGCTTCTTGCTAGTGGAAACGCTTGGCAGTATTAGATTTGCATCAGTTGAGTTGGTGTAAATGCATTTTCCAAGGGTAATCTCAGTTTGGCATATTTGTAGATGTGTTTCAAGTGTGTGTGTGTTTGTGCGTATCTGTGTGTGGCGTCTCGCTTTCAATGTCTGAGTACTATGTGTTGCAGCAATTGCTTGGGCGTTGCGGAATGCTGTCAAGTGTCTTGAATTATGCAGAGTGTTTTCAGCTAAAACTTTTCCCTATTAATTTCAGCTAACTCTCTTTCAATATAGCTTGATGGATGTGTATAAATTTGCGATAATTTTAAAGTTGCTGGGTAACTATATATCAATACGTTGAATATAATGGCATTAGTTATCTGACCACGCTTGGTATAGTGGTGAAAATTTACGAGTTTTAAGCTGAAATGGTTTAAAAGCTTGCCAGAACTTGAATTGTTAAATTTATCGAGCTTTTTTTTAATATAAAAAGAGTTTTTGTAAGCAAAATGTTGCATGTTTTATATCAGATGAGTCAAACAAAAAGGAATCTGGCAAATTTTCAAAGATTTGCTTTATGCACCCTCCTATTTGCAATCATCATCTTAAATTCTTTTTTTAAAAGCGCATTTTCGTTTTAAATATTCTCCAATCGGAGGATATCCAAGTTGTTTTTTTCTCTTAAGTTAACTTAGGAATCTTCAACCAATTCTTCTACACTTTATTGTAGCATTCCGCTTTTGAGAAGCATCATCTTGAATTGTTTATCTTTTATTCTGAAGTAAAGATGTTTTTTTTGTCAATTTATCTTCCATTAAACCTTCTAAATGAGTACATTATCCACAGCATTTAACTTCAGTGTGCGCAACTACTGTTGCACTTAAACTTCATACTCACTATCTCGAATTCCTTTTTTAAGAACTGATTATCCTTTTTTTTAATTCTTCATTCAGAGAATACTTTTCAAACTATACAATTTTATCATTATTTGTATTATTCTTTAACTTGTTTTTTTTTCTAAAGTAAAAGCAAATCTCTTAAATTTGATATTTTCTCCAAACATTTTTCAAACTATCTTCCGTAAATCCTTCTAGACAAGTACGTTATTCACAAACCTTAACTACAGTATGCGCAATAACTATAGCATCCAGCCATTTACAATCATCTTACATTTTTTCTCGTTTCCCTTCAAACCTCACTATCGTTTCCATTAAATCTCTCATGCTGAATTAATTTTCACACACACAGCATTTGTATAAACACCTTCATATTCATAGCTGCTGCAACATTTATATCTAAATATTTATAATAACAATTTTTCAGCGTAAAATTCTTGATGTCTTCATATCGCTTCCTTTTCATCTAGGTTATCTGTGAAAAAAAAAAAATGGTACGAAAGCAAAAAACTTGCCATAATCCGCAGCATTTACCTAACAGCAGATACTTTTATGTGTATCTTGAAGATCTTTTAGCAAATCTTTTGCTCGATGACAAATTGCTTAAATGCAACGTTGCTAGTTGTGTGCAGCGCAGTGTTGCAATTTATGCAAAGAAATGCAAAAGCAAATAAACGACAAAACCAATGGACAAAACGACAGATGCAACTACAGTGAAGCACCAGCAGCAGCAGTAACAACAACAACAGTGGCTACTTTTTTATGCTGCCGCAAAACAATTCAACATGTATTTTTTAAATGTTGGTCATAAATTTTTGCGCACTGTGCGTGGCATAGCTTGGCGTGTTCGTTTTGCAGTTTTTCCAGCATATTTCCGTGTGGCATGCCTCCTTTTGTTGCAGAGCGCACTTGCTGTTGTTATTGTTGCTGCTGTTGTTTATGTTTTCATTCCTTGCCGCACTCATACATAAATACATGTTGCCTCACTCCCTGTAAGTATTTCATAATATATCCAGCAACAGCCTGGGTGGCTGTCTGTCTCTATGTATGGTGGTGACCAAAAAGCGAGCAGCTCGCCCTAGGTGCAAAAATTACCAAGCACAAGCAACACCAATACCAATCTCTAGCTACAGTTCCAGTTGTATGCTCTCTCTATACGCCTTAGGACAACGCAAAGCCAAACCAAACTCCCAATCCCAAACCCGAAGCCCCAATCCCAAACCGTGCTCGCATATTTTGAGGCATGGCGCATTGCGTTTCCAAGCGCGCTCTAGTACCACACACAGACACACACGCATAGTCAGTCGGTTGGTCGGTCGGGTCCGTGGGTTACAACTCCCCTAGGAGTATTTATGCGGCTCGCAGGCAACATACATTTTTACCAAGCTCTTCGGTACGTTAACTTTTTTGCAGCACTATAACTTTGGCTGTCGCTACCGTCGCTGATATTGCAAACACGCTCTTTTCTCATAGACAACAAATATCGTATATTTTTTTTCTATTTTTTTTTGTTCATGTTTGGGGTTCGCATCTTTTGTCTATCTTTTGTAATAAATTCTCTATATATGTATATATTTTAGATATACAATGGACACACTCACTCATATCTGTGGTTTCTGGCATGTAATTTGAGCTGTATATTCAGGTAGTCCTCAGACGGACAGGCAGACATACAATCAAGCAACTTTAAGTATGCCCAGCTAATGTTCATCAAGACTGATAAGGTCTTTGAAAGATACACTATACCCAAAGGCAACAGAGTGCATAATGGTTTTTTGGCAAATGTATGTTACAGGCAAAATATGAGTCGAGGTAGTCCTGCTTTATGAGTCTTCCATTTGAGACGCTATCAGACATGTTACCGATTTCGTTTAACAATGATATTTCTTCAGTAATTTTGACCGTCGAAAATCGGAACAAAAGTGAGTATATGGGGAGATGTGCATTAGTATCGAAATCCGTAATAGTGAATGCCTTGGACGATATCGATAATTCCTGCAAATAAGACGCTAGCAGGCCTGTCATTTTGACCTGTTAACATGGAAATCCAAATCCAAAAAAATCGTTATATCTGGGAAAGTATCCATTCGACTTCCAAACAAGACGCCAACAGGCCAGCCGTTTTAGGTTGGCATGGAAATCGAAATCCAAAGCAAATCTATATACATATCTGGGAATTCCTATCATTCCATCAGTTATTTTAAATTGAACGAAGACTGTATATCTTGAAAGATGGGGGCACACAGTTCCTGGTTTGTCCCACTTCAGCTATTCATTTGGAACTAATAATGTCTTATCACTATTAAACATCTGTGCCTATGAACGCATTGAAACCCCTCAGAAAATTCTCTTAGCTAAGCACTAAACTGCTTTAAATATTGCTAAAATTCGAAATCGTTTCGAGCAAAAAACATTTCCTTAACAGAAAAGATCTTGCGACTTCTTAGTGCTAGGAAGATAACAGATTAAGCTGCTTTAAATATCCTTAAAACTCATAGTCGATTTAGGAAATAAGACACTTAATCTTCTTTTCGCCTTAAGGCTAGGCTCTTGAGAGATTAAACTGCTTTAAAGCACCTACGAGCAAAATAAGATTTCCTTAACAGAAAAGCTTTTTCGACTACCTAGCGCTAGGTACATAAGAGATTAAGCTGCTTTAAATATCCTTAAAACTCCAAGTGGATTGAGGAAAAAAGTTAGAAAATCTCTTTTTCGCCTTACGGCCAGGCGTTGGAGAGATTAAACTGCTTTAAAGCAGTTTGAGCAAAAAAGATTTCCTTAATAGAAAAGCTCTTTCGATTTCTTAGCGCTAGACACATAATAGATTAAGCTGCTTTAAATGTCCTTAAAACTCCAAGTCAATTTAGGAAGAAGAAAGTTAATCTTACGGCTAGGCACTTGAGAGATTAAACTGCTTTAAAGCAGTTTTGCCTAAAATGATCCAGATGTCCCGCTAATACACTCCTCCTCAATACTATAAATTCCCCAGCATATGCTCAGTTCATTATTACAGCGTAATCCACTGGTCGTTACTAGCCTATCTGTAACACATTTTTTAATCTTCCTCTTCCCATGTCCATTTGCATTTGGCAAAAAAGTTTTGAAAATTGTTTTCTCAAGCCATAATTTTCATATTGAGAGCCAAACTCCTCCTGGCCAGGCGGCAGCCATCCGTCCGTCTATTTGCCTAATATATCTTCATAGTCGCGGCAGTTTAAGGCCTGAATGCTGCCTGTGCTATCTGCCTCGATCTCTTCAGGCCCATACGTTGTCATCGTCAAATGTCGAGATTTTCAGCCGCTTATTTCTATTCTATTCCTTTTTTTTTTGGCTTCCGCATATAATTCTCTGCTGGCTCCTGCCACACTGTCTGCCGCTTTGTTTGTGCTTCATATTTACGACTGAGCTCAGTTCCATTCAGCATAGTCAGGAGAGACTGCTGTTGGTCGGGGCGGGCTGTTCCAGTAAAGTTGCATGAGAGTATGAGTATCTGACGCCATCATCTTTTAAACGATGGCAACAACGGCGGCGGCAATTCCTCAAGTATTTTAGCTGCTGTTTGTGCTCCTGGGTCGAAGATGATGACGCCGATGCAAAGGCCCATGTCTACGTCGCTCCACTTGAAAATTTGGCATCAAATGTCAGCGGCCTTGTCCCTTGTTGCTGTAGTTTGGGATGTTGTAGTTGTAGTTTTTACTCACTCACTCTCTCTCTCTCAAGTGACTGACTCTGGGTGTCACTTTGTGTGAATTGTCGGCATCGAAAACGTTCTATTTAAATGAGTTTTTCAAATACTTGTGCACGTACAAAACCTTCTTACTCATACTACCCATAGCACTCCAAACCAATCGAAATGTCGGCGGCAACATCAACAACTATTCATTTATGTGTGCTCGCAGAGACTTTCTTTATTTTGTTTTTTTTTTTCTAGTTCCCAAATACAACGCCTTCTAGCAGAGAGTACGCACTAAGTCGTATCCGTCGTCCAACAAAAGTCCGACTCTGACAGTTGACAGCTTCCTTTACTGCAACCACTATTTGGGTTCTATTTAAATTCAGCCTTTACTCTACGAGTAGAGACTCAACTCATCTCATCTCAACTGAACTGAACTCTCAATTGAATTCATGCTATGTCATTTTTAATGAATCACTTAATTGTCGTCCAATGTTGGACTCGTTTGCTTGTAGCACGTTAGAGAGAAGTTTTTTCAAGTGGCTGGAAATACTTTAAATGATTTTTGGTCTAGGTTTTATGGTTAGATGTATGACCTGCTTTGGGAGCTGATAGCTTAGTAAAAGCAGACACTTTGAGAAGCCTTTTTTAGTTACTGATACTTTCTTCATAACTTGTATAGCAGCTGAAGTATCATAGGGATTATATGGTTTCAGACCATTTCTGGATTTCTACAGTCTTTTCTTCCAATTAAACTAGCGAACAAAGTGAAACGTATTGTTTTCTCCTAACGTTTTTGGGGAGGAAGTGCTGCGTCTGTGATGGAGTTCTAAGAACAAAAATTAAGCTGCTACATAAATTCCATTATTCACTCCATATGGTATAGTCATAAGATCCCTTACTCAACACTATAGGGTGGGTCATCTGTTGGTTTGGTTGTTAAACAAATTTCGGAACATACTCGTCCAAAACGAATGTTCTTCGACATGTGACAAGTTCAAAACTACTCAATTTTAGTTATGGATCGTTTAACAACCAAACAAGGAGTAAAAGTGTTACAGGCGTACTATAAAAATGTTCGTTCTGTGAAAAAAACATTGTTGAGACCCATGTTGACTAGTCGTCGGAAACATTGGCACCCCATCGTTCACAAGAATTAGAATGCTAGGACCACTTTACGTCGAATTTTTATTAGATGGGAGAACAGCCAGTTATGCTTTCGTTAAAAACTAAGACATCGAAAATTACGATGTTCAACGGCCCTGCAGAGCCATTTAGGCGAAATTATTTTTCATACATAAATAAGTAGTTTCAAACTTGCAATTGGTAAATAAATTTTGCCAATTTTTTTTAAAAATATACGAATAAAATGCAATTATCAATAAAACCAACAGATGGCCAACCCTATACTACACAATTAGTTAAAAAAAAAATGCTGCTGAAGACTGAATCCTTTAGTATGTAATATTTGAAACCTTCGACGTCCAGTGATATCGAAAAGCGTCATCTTCTCAATTCATAAACGTACCTTTTCAGAGATTACAGATATTCTTTGCACAGATTCCGATATCATAAAATTTGAACATTTTGGATATCAGTGGTTTATCTATTAAATTCTAAACCTTGCTTCATCTTTTAAAATCAAAACCTTGCCTTTTTTTAAAGATTAAATTTTTTTAAATTCTAGCCTACATTTATTTCCGATAACATTAATAGTATTGATCTATTGCATCAGAAGTATCATCTTTCTAAGCCGTTACCTCATATTTTAGACATCGAAGTATTATCAAATTAATTTTATTATTTATCTTAGAAATATTCAATCTTTCAATTCACATATGAACCTTCAAAGATTACAGATCTATAGATATATAGCATAAATTCGTTTCCGATAACACTCAATAGTGCTTTTCTATTACATCAGAAGCGTCATCTTATCTTTTCATCATCTTTTTAATTTATAAGCTTATCTTTTCAAAGATTTCAGATCTATAGATCTATAGCCTAATTTCAATTCAGATAACTTTCATTTTGCAGCAGAATCTTCCAAGCTTCATCTTTTGCAGTCATTGAGTCATCTTTTGAGACAACACGGCACTTCAATGCTATTTTTTATGCCATTGCATTACAATTTCGCATTTATCTTGCACTTTTTATGATTATTATCCTATCGTATAGTGGCATCTCGACTTTTTTATTTTTAAAAATCTTCAGCTACTTAGCTAGTCAGAATATATTCTTCTGCTCTAGCTGACAACTTAATCTGAGCTCTAGGCTTTCATCTAAGCCGGCTTTTGCGTCAACATTCCTTGCAATGTCTTTACAGAACCATTAGTTAAACCCCACAAGTCCCAAATTCCCAAAGCAAGTACCGTGCAGAATGTAACAAAAAAAAAAAAAAAAAAAAATCCAACAGCAAAAACTCTAGAAGATGAAATTACTCAAAAAACTTCAAGTGTCGTTGGTTGGCGTCAACATCTTTCTGTACTCTCTACAACTTTATAGTGCCTTCATTTATGCGGCTCCTGTTGTTGTTGTATTGTAGTTGTCGTTGTCTTTGTAGATGTTGTGCTTCCTCCTCTCTGGTTGTTTTAGTTCCTCTGCTGCTCCTTTTTGGCATTGCCTCGACACAGTCAACAGCACTTTGGCGACTTGTCGGCCGACCAAACCAGGCTAGTCAGCCGGCCAGCCAGCCAGCCAGACAGGCCTCTCTAAGAAATTTAAATTGTTTTCAACTTAATTTCGGAACCGTCTGTTCGTACTCAGGACCTAGTATACAACACAGTATTGTAGTTGTCTGTCCGGCTATGCGTGTGCGCATCTTCATTATAAAAACTTGGCACTCGTCCTAACAAACATGCCAATGTTTAGTAGTTGGCGTCGCTTCTGACGTCAGGCCGTTCGTACGTCCGTCCGTGACGTCTTTTGACTTGCCACATAAACAAATGTAATGAGGCCTCGAGACCGCCCTACAATGCAGCAGCATATTACAAAATATTTTTCTCGTCGGCGTGCTACGCAACACACTTTGGGATCAGAGCAAGACCAAGACCAAGTTGCCAACTTCATCATGTTCCACGCATGATTCGGCATAAAATTTCGTTCACACCATTTAATTTTTTTTTTTTTTTTTTCGTTTGGTCACAATGTTGTCTCTTTCCGACACTCACTCATTTGTGTCGTTTTTGGAACGTGAGTGTTATATTGTTGACATTTCCAGCTCAGCGGCAAATTGTGTGAATTATAGGCGGCACTATACATATATATTTAGTTGCTGACTGAATACTCCGAACTTTGCGCCGTAACCCCCTGCATGACTCTTGGTATTTATGGCAGCAAATGACAGGCTGGCAGCAGGCATGACAATGATGCCCCCCAGTTCCCCATCACAGCCAAGAGCATATCGTATTGCCTATAAGGTCAGCGCGTTGCAACAAATGGGCGCATGCCGCTGCTGAAATTTTTTGGAGTCACGGCAGTCAGCCAAGTCACTGTCGGAGTCGCGCTAATTAAGTGCAACAGAACATACGATTTTATAACTCAAAATTTATGTTGGTTTTATGTTCTGGTTTTTTTGGGGCACACTCTCTACGACGTTCGTTTGCGGGTCGTGATCAATCAGCATATCGATATATTTGATATGTAATTAAGATGAACGTGCCTGCTGCTGTGCATCTAACTGTTGTTATTCCTGTTCTGTGGGTTCTGCTTTTGAAATTACCCCTGGGAGTCATCGGTACGCTTTTTGGAAAGCTTGATTTTCAGCATAGCTGCATTGTGATTGCATTTTAGTGCCACATTCGATAACTATACGGTTGCATTTGATTAGAAGCTGCAGCAGCTGTGGGATCACTGGCGCCCCCTGAGCCACATACCATTATAATCTTGACTCATTTGTGTTATCGTTGTTTCTAAGCGTTTCCTCAATTTTTTTTTTGATGCTACTTTTTTAATTAGCGTTGGCCTTTTCAGCGTGTTAGCCAAATTGCATAGCAAAACTTGAGTTTCAGTTTCCTTTTTAAATTCAACTTTAATCCTAGCAAGTCAGTTTTAATCCTTGTGCCGGCGCTACACTTAGAATAATTTGAAAACTTTAAGCAGAAAGAAAAAAAGAAGCGAAAAACGCGCATAAAACAAGAATAATTTGCTCGCTTAAAATGCAGCTGTGTTACTGCCTCTTCTGAGCCCCCCAACTCATCAAGCTCATGCAACTTTCCGTAACACTTCGGGGCAATTGTAGCTCTAGAAAAACTTTGAAAATGTCACTTAGCCGGCATCTTAGCTGCGTTCGCTTTTAGCCTCGCGATGTCCACTTTATGCCTACGGTTATCACATCATTATTCAAGCATCAACATTTTCCTGGACAGCTTATATTTATGCTCTTTAAGTAGCGTAGGGTGTTATGAGTTCACCAAAAAGTTGGTTTATACTAGATTGAGTTTAAATATTTTTTCTGGTATTTTCTTCTTGGGATTTTTTTTTGTTATGTATGAACAGAATATATATGTGCAAAGTCAATCTCTTTTATTTTGATACATTTATTATGTTGATACTAGGCAATATTAACCTGAAAAATTTATATTTCTAAAATTTCGATTATTAATCGATTATTTACCTAAATATCAGTTAGGTAGAGTTTTCTTTGGCAAGCTATAACTCTGAAGCTTGTAAAGACTTTTGAAAACATATTTTTTCAATGAAATAAAAAACTATAAATCCAGAAAAATATTGATTTTTTTAAATAAATTTTTTTTTTAGTTTTGTTAAATTATTTTTTTTTTGCTTTAACAAATAGTTTCATTATAAAAACAAAAAGTATGTATGCGTCTTTTGAAATTAAAAAAATTTGCTATAATTTTTGAATCTTTAGAAAAAAAAATTTGCCATACGTTTAAAAAAAAAACCATTAAAAGAATTTGCCATACGTTTAAAAAAAAAACCATTAAAAGATTTTCGTTTTATTTTTTGTATCATTGTTCCAAAATGGATTTGATTCATATTCACACCAAATAAAGAAAATATTAAAACACGTTTAAAAAATTAATTTTTTTTTTAAGAAAATATGTTTTTTTCCATACATTTAAAAAAAAAAAACATTAAAAAATTTTCGTTTTTTTTTTTTTACATTGTTCCACAAAATTATTTTTGAATCATATTCACACCAAATAAATAACGTATAAAAACACGTGATTAAAAAAAATTGTGATTGACATATTTAAGAAACATAATTTAAAAAAAAAAAAAAATTTCATATTTTTTTAAAAAATGTGGGTTAAAAAAAATTTAATATTTAAATTAATTAAAAAAAAAAGACAAAAAAAATTAAATATTTCTTTTTTTAAGAGCACTATTGCCAACTTAGATTTAAAAAAAAAAATGGTTCAAAAATATTCAGAAAAACATGTTTTTTTTTAAATTAAATTTGTTTTTTGACCTGTTAATGGAACTGCTTCATTAGTTTTCAAAAATCGCTGGGGGCAGTTAACTTATCCCTTATGTAGTATTATGACAAGTTTAAATTTAAATCTGTTTTCAGAACCCACCCTGAAAAGAAAAGAAAAAATTAAATTAATAAGATATTCTGTTGTGCCTGCTTAGAACAAGTAAAATTTGTTTATTTCCTAGTCTTACAAGAGTTTATATACCAAATTTGAGGGGTCCAACTATCAATAGAATAAAGATGTTAGCAATATAAAAAATGTATGGAAGTTTGTTGTATGGATGGCAGGACCCAATGGATTGAAAGACGGGAATAGATTGAAAAAAAAAAACACCCATTTAACATTTAAATTCTTTGAAAGAAAGGAGTGCGTATAGGGCTCGTAGACATTCTTCTGGCAACACTTCAACTGTGAGAACGAGATCAGACTTCACTTGTGTTCTCATTTCTTACTTAAGATCCGCTAACAAACTTCGTTTCAAAAATGTTTTTATAATACAAAAATACAACTTAAGTAATGCAAAGCATTTAGAAAAAATATATATTTCCGACGCAGGAACTTGTTTTACTCTACCCACAAGCTCCGTTAAGGAACTTTGTACCAAAAAAAAAAAAATATTCTCACTATTGTTCTGGATTCCAGTCTACCCGCGATAATCTCAAGCACAATTTTTGTTGCATTCAACTTCGAACTTTATCTACTCCAAAACCCATGATGCAATTTACAGAGCATCTAAGCTTCGGCTAGCCAAACAGCTTACTCTATATTTGCTTTTGCCTTTGTCAAAGCTAAAGTTAAGCTACTTGAGCGACATTGTTGAAATCGGTAATTTGCTTGCAATAGCAACAACAAAAACAACAACTACAACAAGCACAGACGTGTCCATAAAAAAAAAGCTCCGCGACGAAGTAGAAACAAGCGTAGAAGAATGGTTCGTTCGAGCGATTGCCGACTAACGACTTGAAAATCCTTATTAATCACAATGCCAGAACCAAAGCCAGTGCCAAGTTGGTCAACTTGTCCGGCTAAAATACAGACACATGCAGAGTGGAGTGAAGTGTGTGTGTGTACCCAATGCCAACTTGGGGTCTACTCATGTGGTTGACCATAAAAAGCCAATGCTGATAAGCAAACGGGCAACATGGGCAGGACGACATGAGCTCTCTGGCTCTGGTCCACAACTACTCATTTTCAATTAATTAATCCAACAACATTCCTGAACTATTATCGCGGCATATCTCAAATATTTTCTTTAATTACGACAAAAAACAAACAAAATGGATGGCAGCAAAAAAAAAAAGGAAAAGGAAAAAAAAATTGCAAGCCCAAGTTCTCTTGGCCATAAAGACGACAAAGACGAATGCGTAAAAATGGCAGAAAAAAAAGTTAAGTGGAGTTAAGAAAAAAATCTGACACCTCGAACAATCAATACATCATCATAAGCGGCATGCAAAAAATAAGTACACTAAATAAAAAAAACCAAGGGAAATACTATATACCAGAAATAACTAAGCAGACACGCACACACAATTACAGGCACGACAAGGAGTGTGTGTGTGTGTGTCAGTGTGTGCGTTGGCATCTAATGTAAAAAATTTATGCCATTCAAAATTAGCAAAGTGTTATCTAAACGCATAAATTACATGCACGTACAATGTGGCAGGCAGCTAGTAACTTGTGGCAGCAGCAGACGCGGGGGCATGTGCTCCCAACATAGGCAGGACGGCCAAAACCAAGTCAGGCCAAAACCAAACCAAGGCAGTGCGGCGCATGCAAATTCTGCGAGCTGCGTATGCATGTGTGTGAGCGTAACTGTGTGTGTGTTTTCGTAGTGCCTGCGATAAGTTGAAAGACGTTGCTGAAGAAGCTGCCACAGCAGCAGCAGTGAATGTGTGTATGTATCTGTGTGGCAATGCGGCATAAACGATGCCAACAACTGATTGTGACGTGAACTAAGCTCGTAATGAAAGCATATACCAGGGGGCCAGGCCAGGCCAGAGCAGACCAGACCTGGCCAAGCTAGGCCAAGCCATGCCACAACCAGCCTAGGCTCTAGACCCAGGCCAAGAGACTGCCAGACAGCAGAGACCAGACCAGTCCAAACCAAGCCAAGCGACAACCAACAGCGCCGCCAACAACGACCATGGCCAAGACAAAGTACAAAGACTTCAATAGACTTCAACGCAACAAAGTATTTTGTTGCTGCCGCGCTGCTGTTGCAGCAGTTTCTGCGGCAGTTGCAGCAACTGCCGCTGCTGCTGCTGGACTCCCAACTCCGAAAAGCCGACGACAATGAAGCCCCTTAGAAGGCGGCACGGCGCTCGCTAGCTGCATTTTGCCAATTGGCGCAGCCACCATGTGAAATAATGCTGCAGCAGGCACAGTGGGACAAAAAATTAAAACTTAGCGCAAAAATGGGCAAGTTGCTTTGTTTATTAAAACCAAGTGCTTCTGAAAATTTAAGTTTGTTTTCGATTATTTCAGTAATTTATTTCAACATCGATGGGTTTACACAAATAAATTTTTTTCAACGATTTTAATGAATTTTTTTTGTTTTTGATTTAGGATTTGCTTTTAATTAAAAATTTGAGCAAACTGCCTAGAGATTTTAAAATGAAAGCTTTAGGACCGATGCCAAGAATAATTCCCTGTTAGGTAACGCTTCCAATAAATAATTTTCTATGCTTTAGAATTGATAATTAAAAAATAATTAATTTAAATTGATTAAGAATTTAAAAAAAAAAAAAACCTAAAATTATTTTCTAGTTTAACTAAAACAATAAATTTTAGCGTTAATCCATTTCCACTTAATTATTAACATTAGTAAGCCTGCTTTTATTACACTATTACCAATTTTGTCATAAAATTTTCACAACACTTAATTGCTTTGCTAAGCCTTATAAAAGCATATAAGAAGAAACTTAAAAAAAGCGGAAAACATGCACATTTAGAGACATTCCAGTAGAGATAAACATCGTGTTATCGTTTTTTTGGTCATAAAAGCTTTAATTACCTGTTAATAACATAAAAAAAAAGCTTGATAGTAAAAGGCATAAAAAGTTGGTCTAAAGATTTGTAAGGCTCCAAAGGTAGTTACTGCGGAGCTCATAAATTTTAGAAAGCATTAACCTAATAGAATAAAGTTTGTGCATTTTTTTTACAAATCATTTCATTTACAAAGGAATTTAGTACTTAAAAGAAATTTTTCCGGTAACAATTTTTTATAGTTTTGAGCGAGTTTTAGAGTTTGGTTTATCTTACTGAAAAGTGGTTAACAGAACTTTTTATACTAAAGTACTAGTAGATTATGCTTTAAATTTACAAAATTTGGTAGCTGTAGCTTATAAAGATATAAACATAACATCTATAGAAACTGACTGGCAGGAAGAAGCGGCACTATTCTTTATATTTTTGTAGCTTTAAAGCGATTGTAAAATTTTTTTGCAGCATAACATTTTTAGTTAGATGATGATAAAATTCTACTACATGTGTGCGAGGTATAAAAACAAGCCTTATAAAATACGCTTATAAGTATATAATCAAAAATATACTCGTTAGGTTTCTCTTACTTTTCCCTTATGTGTATATTGCATTTTCTTCTTCTTAACTATTCATAAAATTCGAGATTTTGAAATAACCCTACAGCACCTAGAATTAAAGCTAAACTCTAATTTTTGTTATTTGAAAAATATCACACAAGACCATCAAGGAACCTAAAATTTAATTACAATTAAATTAAAATCAAGAATAATTTTAATTAGTCATTTTTTTTAGACAATGATTTTTTAATTTCAAGCACAAAATTCCTGAAGACAAGCTAAAACACGTCCAGGCACAATAGCCGTCAAAAATTGACTGAACATTCAAAATGGCCGAAAATGTCAATATAAGCGACAGTCATGACAACCAACATAACGCTCCAAAAAGATCGAAAATCGAACATCCGTAGCCCGCGAAAATTCAAAATTCCCGATACTTTTTTAACAAACCTCGTATATTTGACAATGTTTTCTATTATTTTTTGATAACCGCAAGAAACCCCGCAAGTAGAGGTATTTTGGAGGTCATCTCAGATTCTTATGTTTCGATTCAGAGATCCCAAAAACATATAAGAAACATCGCGATCAGATCACGATTTTCTTTTTTTTTGGAATGGTTGCATAATTAATTAAGAGTAACTAAAAAGAACAGAAATATGATATCTGTATCTCTACAACTTTTAAAAAATTTAAAAAATCGGAAACATAAAAAAATAAGCCGATAGCTCTGCTATTTTAAGTTACTACCCCTTCCTTTACAATAAAAAGAAAAATTCCTTTCAATTTAAGCCATTTTTTTGACCCATAAAATAAACATTTGAACCACTGTACAACAGTACGCATTGCAGTCAAGGCACGACTTTATGTCTAAGTTTTGTGGCTGGGCACTTAAAGGCACACACAAAACACAAGGAAAGAAGATATAAGCACGACATAAATGGTACTTTATATCTGAAAGATATTATTTTTCAACAAACATACACACAAAGTTTATGATTTTTTCTAGATATTTTGTCATCTTTATTATCAGTTGAAGCAGCTGAATTCAAGTGCAGCAGTTGCAGTAACAGCCAAATGGCATAAAGTAACCAAATAAGCAATGGAATTGGCCCAGGTGAGTGTCATACATAGCTCTGTTGTTGCAACTTGCTGTTTGGTTACTTGCCACAGCCAGGCAGGCAAGGAAGCCGCAGCAACTGGCTAGTTGGCCAGGCTCTTAAGCAGTTGACCAGAAAACTTTGTGCCGCTGATGTCGTCTACAGCACAATGGTCAGAAGAGCAACAACAAAACAAGCATGGTGCCAACAATTGTGGCAAGGGCAAGAAGCATACCATGTGGCACTTGTGCACAGAAGCGCGTACACTTGCCACTTGGCGTCTACTTGGTCTTTTGACCAAAAGCTGTAAAGGAGTAAAGGTGTGTGCACCAAAAAGGGGGCAAGTTCTAGCAGCTTGTGCGTCATATTTACGATTTGCTTGGCCATATAAACAACATTATTTGGTGGAACCCGTTGCTCGTACAAACAACCCTATCTAGAGCTGCATGGGCCCCCCTCCTGTCATAAACTAGTTTTACGCATAGATACACACACACTTACTCCTAGAACTTGACATATGTATGGAACTATATTAATGCGTAGCGCTACTGACTTCAGCATTTGGGAAAAGCATTGGAAATGGTTTATCTTTGGCTTCAGAGCCGGAATGTGTGTGCTTTGCGGTTGCTTTTGTTGTTGACTTAGGCGCAACGCCAACGCTCTTCAGCTCTGGAGCTGCAGCTACTAAAGTCTATGGCTTCTACTGCTTCTGTCCAACCAACAATCAAATTGAAAACCACAAAAACGAAAAAGAAAACCTGAGCTGGCATATTGCCGCTATTGTCTTTTATAGTTTCCTGGAACGTTTGCTGCCGCCCTGACTTCATCCATATAGTGCTTTGGGTTTTGGCTTGAGTCAACTTTGGGATGGTGCAATACTCTAGAGTATTGTGTGGTTTTAGCTTTTTTTTGTTGTTGTATTTTTTTACTATGTCTTTAACCAATGCTTGGTCGTGTCGTTTGTCTTCTTCATGGGTCTGACTGCACAGTGGTACCTGCTGGGCTTCCTACATGTTTGAAATATGATTTAAAACTTTTGGCGAAAACTTTGAAAAAAAAAAATAAAACAGTACAAAAATCGGTAACGTTCAAGTCGAACGTGACCGACTTTGATATGCCCAAACTATTTTTTTCAAAAACTGTATTTATGCTGGAAAAGGAACAAAAGCAAACAGCCCCAACAAACTTTTAAAAGTATGTTTAAAAACTGAAAATAGGAAGAAAAAAATTTTCACCTATGTATCGATCGGCATTCTTATTTTTGAAAAATTATTGGGTGCAGTTATTTTTCCTTATGCAGCTAGAGCCTTTTAAGCTATTCGAAAAAATTGGGGAATATGAAGTAGTTCAACGACAAAAAGTTGCCACACTTTGTTTATAAAGCTCACATGAATATATACCACTCTAAATAACAATATTTAAAAATAATTAAAAGAAACTTTTTAACTACTTTGACTGCAACTAATGTCTTCATTTGTTTAAATTTACTTTCATAGCTCTTAAGTTTTCAGACACAATAGAAAGCCATTGCTGATTCCAGAAAAAAAATGTCACGGAAAGTTCCAAGTTTCAGGCACAGATCGATTCGATACTAAGAAGTGTAAACATGTCAGTTCAATTTTAATATAATTAAGATGCCTAGAAACCCACCTGAACAAAACCGCAAAATGGAATGTTAAGGGGGTTAACCTCAGGTAGTTGTTGACTACTTACTTCTGCGAAAAACCACAACATTCTATGAAGGTTAACAAGCAGAGACTACTCTGAAAACATCACGAAATGGAAAGTTGGAGGGGTACATTTACCTACAACTACCAGGACTCTCCGCTGTGAAAAACTACGGAATTCTATGAAGCTTAACTAGCGGATATATCAACTCGATTAATCAAACATCTTCCATCTTATGATAAAGTTTGAAACCCCCATCACTTAAGTCTCCAAAATGGATTCATTCTCCATGTAATCGTAACCATAATCACAAAATTTGGCAAAGATCCATTTACCCTTCTCTAAGCCCACTCCTGCGGAAAACAACGAAATACTGGGTGGGCTTAAAAAACTGAGATATCAACTTAATTCAACAAATATCATCTACTTTCTTTTGAATTTGAAATATTCCATCTCTTAAAGTCGCTGAAATATGGTTCCTTCTCCTGGCTCTGCCTGGATCCACTTATGGGCTAAGCCATATAATTTGGGGGTTTAGCCACCAAGATCGAATCACCTCTCCTTACATCGACTATTACAAAGTTCAGGGAGGGTTAATAAGCAGAAATATCAACTCGATTTAACAAACATCATCACATACGGAAAACTACGAAATTCTGGAAGCGCTGCAAAGCAAAGATATCGACTCAATACAACAAACATCATCTTTTTAGTCATTTCCTGCTTTTAATATTCCTAGCTCTCATCTCTTCGAAATATATTTTTCACCCATGTTTCATACTTACTTTTGTATTCAATACATTATTTTTCTCAACTTCTATAGAGTATCAAAGTGCCAGTTACAAAATTTCGCGATATTTTTTTTTAATGTGTCTATAGTGACCCACTTTAGTTCAACTTGGCTGTTGTCTATTAGTCATTACTTATATTAACTAATATAATTTTGCGAACCATAAATTTTTGTTATTTTTTAAGACCACTAAGCATAATAATTATTATTGTTAAGCTTCGAAGTGTATATATATCAGAGGCAGCAAAAAACTGTCAACCTATTTCCAACTTCTGGTAGTGGCGGCCCAGAACCACAACCTCCCCGTGGATTCACCACTGATTCAATCTAATACCATACATAACGCAACGTTTCTCAAAGAATCTCGATGCACGATGTCTCCCAAGTATAACGATCCCAAATAATTAAGTTTATATAAGCCTGAAGGCCTATGTTGCTCTGGCTTTAAAACTACTTTTGTTCCCTAGAATTAATTCTAAGTTACAATATTTAAATAAATAAATAATAAATAAATAATAAATTAAGTTTATTTTAGGGAATTAGGCCGACTTGGGAGCTGTAAGTTTAGAAGCAAGCACAATAGATGTGCAGTACAGCTTAACTAAACCAAAATTTTATGTCCAATCTCTAAGGCACCTTATCTGTATGGCTTGGGACTGTCAAATCCATTAATGACCAAATATTCCAACATATTCACGAAAGAAATACAAAATTTTAATGCAACCAGCACCTTGAGCGATTGTACTAGGGGGTTCATCCACATTCGTACTTCCCAGCTCCAAAGTGGCCATTAAGACAAAAGATGTTATCCTAGACCTATACGTTTGTATAAGCGCCTGGATCATGGATACTATGGATACTATTAGAGCTAGGATAACCAAAACTGGACATTTAAACGCCTTACGCTAAGTTCCTTATTGATTTGAATAATATTTTCTCATGCATGGGTAATGAAAAAAAGCAAGACATGTATTAAGTTTTAATAAAGGGGTTTGAATGTAAGTTGCACCTTGTGGCACAATATTATGAAATCCAGCGCTATTGCAACAATCCATATAAGCAGTTAGATGCAAAAAGATGGCTAAATCGATTGTCCTAATCCTTTTGGCGGTGAGTGTTGACCTATAATAAGGTTTCTTCGAAAAAAACAGTAAATTTTTTTTTAAGAAAGCCCTAAACCCTTGCTTTGTCATTCTCTGAAAGAGATTCCAATTAAACTGATACCGTAAAATATGGTTAAGCGAAAACTTCTACAGAAAATTGTTTTGACTAAAAAATGTCTCATTTATTAATTAAGGATGCTTTTATGATTGTTATTAAAAAAGAATGCAATCTATGCAAGAGAGAGAGCACTCACACTCACAGTAATTCTCATGTTGTACTAAAACAGCCTTGAGACATATGGCACTTAGAAACACTTATTTTAAGCCATAGTAGGCCTCAGGTCTCATAAAAATTACCCAACGGAGAAGCTAACATAAAAACCGTCTGCTCATAAACTGGCTCTTGTTTAATGTCCCATATATATAAAACTTAACGGCAACACCTACTACATCTCTCACTTTGGAGAAAAAAAAAAAATAGTAAAATGTAGAAACTACAGCTACCTACTACTACTACTACTAGGGAGCTATTAAATATAACTGCAGCTTATGACTTAATATGGTCTGTCAGTCATTGATGGGTTACATTCCATAAAAACGATGCCAGCATAAATAAAAGAAACATAATTTACACAGTTTTTGGGTTTTCGGGCTTATGAAACATTCATAACTGACAATAACCGAAAAAAATATACCAGAAACTGCACATATAACAAATTACAGCAAGCCCAAAACCGCGCGGGTATCATTAAAAATACAAAAAAAAAAAAAATTAAATTTAAAGTAAAAAAAAAAAAAAACAGAAATCCATCCATGAGAGCCAAGTCCAAGTCTGAATCCAAGTGCAAGTTCGAGTCAAAGTCAAAAGCTGTAGTTACCAACTGGCGCAGCAGCGTAACGAATTTTTATTTGGCTTTGGCCAAAAGCCGCCAACTTGGTAGACTTGAAGGTCTTCGACCAGGGATGAGCCGCAGCAGCAGCAGCAGCAACAGAAAAAGCTGCAAACAGACGTTGTCCAAAAGAGATAATACAGTTGATAATAATCCCAGCAATGTAACTCAATCTGCTTCTAAGCCAAAAACCAATGCAGGACACGCCGCGACGCTTCACTGTATATAGGTATATGCCCTGGCCAACTGGTATGTGTAGCGGACCAAGTTAAGGCTCAGTTCCAGACCAAGTTACTAACCAAAGCATACTAAAATAATGTGCATGAATGATGAAATGCAGCATAAGCTGGATGGAACAGCCAAGTAGAGACACTGAAAAACTGGACTTGGTTGTACATTATTCTATATACTGGCGCTCAAGTTCTGTTTGGATTCTTTGGCAAGCTCAACTTGGCAGTTGAGAAGCGCAGCAGAGACGGCGACGTAGACTGAACCGGCAATGGCAGCGTTTCGACGATTTTGGACATTGGGACTGAACGACGCCTGCTATTAACGTCCAGCGCACACATGAAACAAGATATTTTTACAGTACTACTTACTGGCCACATCTTTTCCTTCAAGTCGAGACGTTATTATTGCCAGAAGCTCGTCTCTTTTGTTGTTGTTGCAAGACAAGTTTGCCCTTGCCTTTGGTTGTCCCCACCCCTTTCTGCCACACTCTCTGTAAAATGTATGTAAGTTTTCGTGCTTGATGGCACTCAGCTTTGCCACTCGCTGAGCTCCAATATTCCCGCAGTCTTTTTTATTTTCATTGATGCACTGACGCAAGGTATCTTAGCTTTTGGGATGCGTTCGTAAGCGTATATATGTTTTGGATTAGATAGAGCATTCATACACATATGGTTAGTCTCCACAGCAGAAGCTTTCGATGAAATGATTACTTGTATCGATGAAACGATCGACGAAGTTGATGCAATGATCTGTCCTATGAAAAATCGATCGATTATCGAGACGATGAATAAAAAATCGAAGTACGAGGTATACTCGAAAACAAAAATTGATTGTAATTTTGAATCTTACTATAGATTATATCGACGAAGCGATCTATCCTGTAACAAAATCTATCGATAAAATCGAAAGTTAATTCTAAATTATAAAAGATTTGTAGCCAGAGCAACGTAGGCCTTCTCTTATGTTATATCTTGAAAAAAAAAAACAATTTCAACAAAGTTAATTGTTTTCATTTCGAATCTTGGGATCGATTATATTGAAAAAGCGATCGATTCTATCGTGGAATAAATCCATAAAGCTACATATCCCCTTAAGAATCGATTGGTTATATGGATGAGACGATTGATGATATAAGTGAGACGATCAAGCATTTAATCTATAAATAGGTACTCTCTTCTACAGGGTGCTATCGATGAAACAATCGAATTTATCGATTGGGAGGGCCGATACTTGATGTGCAGGAGCAGCTTAGTCTACACAGCCCAGTGAGTTTGAAATTAATTAATTATTTTAAAATTCTAAACGATCTGAACCACACTTTGATTGTCTACCCCTTCGCGTCTTCAGCAGTGCTGAAAATCAGATGTTGCAAATATCGATTATTTTTTTGTTTATCATCGTATTGATCTGCCTGCTACAGGATACATATGCGTCTTGAGTCTAAGTGACTTATTCAGCTGAACCCTATATAGTCCATTGCATCTTCTATATAGAGCTGAAAAACTATCTTTGGCAATATAGATAATTCATTTTAGACTTGTTGGAACTATCGATTATTTTTGTATATCATCGTATCAAACTGCCTGTTACAGAATCAGAGTCTTGGGTCTAAGTGACTTATTCGGCTAAATCTATCTAGTCCTTTGCGTCTTCTTTATAGAGCTGAAAAACTATCGTTGGCACTATCGTTAATTCATTTTAGACTTGCTGGAACTATCGATTATTTTTGTATATCATCGCATCGATCTGCCTGCTACAGGATCTGAGTCTTGAGTCTAAGTGACGTGTTCTGCTGCATCTATCTAGTCTTTTGCGTCTCTTTTTTTAGAGTTCAAAAACTATCGTTGGCACTATCGATAATTTATGCTAGACTTGTTGGAACTATCGATTATTTTTGTATGTCATCGCATCGATCTGCCTGCTACAGGATCAAAATCTTAAGTCTAAGTGATGTGTTCTGCTGCATCTATCTAGTCTTTTGCGTCTCTTTTTTTTTAGAGTTCAAAAACTATCGTTGGTACTATCGATTATTCGTTCTAGACTCCTATTGACAATTTTAAGATCATAGCAACTGTCTTTTACTATGGATAGCACTAACAAACTGAAATCCTCAGATATTTAACAAAAATATATTGTATTAAGAAATATTTTTTGAATTTTCACCCGAAAGTGTATTTCAAATTCGTTTTCCACTATCTAACTATTTTTTACAGGTTTCCACTGTTTCTTTTTTCGTTTTTTATGTGGTACAAAACGACACACGCTGCATGCGGCCGACGACGACTACGCGACGACGTTGGACCCTGGCTCCGAAGTTGAGTTTGCTTTTGGATTTACTTTGGGCTTGACTTCGACTGCGACTTGGACATGGTTGCGGTTGGGTTGCCTCTCTGTTTGGGGCCGCCGGCTCGTGTGAGTAATAGGCGGCGTTGCCGGTGTAGTAAATGAGCTTACCAGGTGATACCAAAACACAAAAGAAATTATAGTAATCAAATCATTTTTATGTTAAATTATGATCGACAGCAAAAGGCAGGCAGGCAGGCAAAGGTAAAGGCAAAGGCAAAGGTAAAGGCAAAGGCAGTACGCAGAAAATGTATCTGTAAGATACACATGAGAAAGAGCTGGCAAGACAGTGTGATAGAGATGCAGACAATTCGGTTTGGTTGGTAGGAGATTTTGCCGTGTTGTGTAGTGGTTTTTTAATGAAACTTTATACTAAATAGCAAATTGTTGTTGCGGCCATTGCAGTCTTTTACTTTATTGACGTTGTTTTTGTTGTAGCTGTTGTGATTGTTGTTGTACCTACCACTAGCTATGGCTAATTATCTTTTGGATTGCAACAAGTTTATTAATGTTTATGTGTTGGTAGGACCACGACAACGACAACGTAGACAACGATGATGACGACGACGACGACTATGTAGTAGATAGATACTATGGACTGACTTGAAGATCGGCGGCGCGTTGAAATTTATTGTTGTAGTGCTTCATTGAGGCGCGGCGCATTTTGCGCGATTTTAAAAGGTTTCAATGAACATTTATTATGATTGCTGTAGAACCGAGCAGCAGCAGCCGCAACAGCATCAGAGCTAAAGTTGGCCTATACCGAGAGTAGTACCTGTCCACTTGGCCAGGCTAAGGCGAATCGAATTGACTGCAGTTTGCTGGCTCTGGTGTTGGTTAGCTGGCTAATAATAAACATGTTTCTTGTTGTTGTTGCTTTTCTTTGGCTAATACTACACTATACATATATCAAGTTTGCTTTGCTTTGGTTTATTAAAATAAATGTTTATGTTCATGTTGCTCTTTGGCCCCCCTCTTTTACCACTTTGCTTATTGCACAGCGAGAAAAACACCTTTAAGTCTCCCAAGTGCTCCAAAAACAACTCACATAAATTTTTAAGCACAAATTGCTTTTGAAACACGGTAAATGCGCTCAATTTGTACTTAATCAAAGAGTGGGATTAAAACGTACGTAAAATAAGTACAGGAAAAATATAATGATTAGTAATCAGCCATTAAGTTTTCCAAACTGTCAGTGGAATATCCTTAGCCCGTTTGCCTTAAGAAACATTAAGTATCTGCGCCATATATTTACAAAAGGGGAATTCTTGTCTCAGTTGATAGGAAAGCAGAGTCGGGGAGCTATGGTTTGCCAGGAATGAGTTGTTTTGACCAAAATTCAACATTTTTGTTTATGGGGCTCACATTAGTTTATTAACATATCTTCAGTGAAATTTTTTTCACTGTTTTTAGATGATCAGGTGAAAGGATGCATGGTTTGCGACAAATCCAACGATTTTCACCAAAAGTCAACATTTTTGTACATAAGGCTCACATTTAAAACCTTGTTTGGGAATATATAAAGAGGTTTTTTTCCCAGTTTTAAGTTGAGGTGTAGGGATTAGATGGTTTGTGAAAAACGAACGATTTTGATTAAAGTCCTTATTTTTTTATATTAAGCTCATACTAGAACCAATTTTGTGAATATATAAACAGAAAGGAAATTCTTGACTCAGTTTTTAGGTGAAAGGGTGTACGATTTGCGAGAAACAAACAAGTTCGATCAAAAGTCAACATTTTTGTATGGTAGGCTGACATTGGCACACAGTTTATTAAGATATCTAAGGGTTAAAAAATGGATATCTTTTATACCTATATATTCATCCACCTTGAATGCGGTAAGCCTTAAAATCATCTATTCTTAGCAGAAAGTTGGCTTCAGTTCCGTACCTTGCTTTAAATGTCAAAGGTGTCAAATACAATATTCAGATCATTGAAAACTCAAAGGAAAAAATTTGCCTCCATATCAAGGACTTGTGGTAATTTGAGACAACCATTTTTAGACTTTTAAAAGTAGTATCTAGTAATTAAAATTGAGACAGTTTTGAGAAATGTCATGGCAACTAAAAAAAAAGATTCCAAACGAATTTTGTTTTTGAGGCCTGGTTCTAACTTTTTTATAACTAAAAATAATTTCCTACGCTCCAATATTTCAGTAGTTTAGTAGTAGTTAGTAAGTTTAGTAAACTTTAAAAGTTAAAAAAGGCCAGCAAATTTTTTTTAAAGTCGCACAACCTTAAACGATGTATCGTAAAAAGATGATTGGTCAAAAATTTTAAATCTTCTTCTAGAGCGTCCATTTGAGATCTCTAAGAGCAAAGAGAAATGTACATATTAACTATTTTTATAGATAAAAAAATATATATTTTATAGCATATAGAATGGCAGTCATGACAGCCCTGCCAAAAAACGAAGTTCTGCTGGCTTATTTCTTTTAAGTTTAATTTAAAATTTTAACTTCGAAATTTCACCCAAAATAGAAATTTAAAACAAAATACACTAAATAATACCAAGTATTAAAAAAATTGTCTCAAAGGGGATTATAACCTAGAACTCATGCTGACAATCTACTTGATATTTTAAGTCTTTTCTCAAAATATATTTATTTCAAGTCATCTCTTTACTTTAGGATATAAGTACTCGTTCAATTCGTAAAATCGTTCAAAACTTAATTGGAGGTTGTGTCAACTTCAAAAACTTTGAATCCAGCTATAATGCTCCTGCACTGTTTCTTTCGAGCTGATTGCAATGTTCTTGATTTTTTCTCTCAGTGTGCTTTCTGCTTCTTCAACTCCCTGTTTTTAATAGTAGTTTTAACATTCAGCGCTCTTTGCTCTATACTTGACGCCTCAACGCCCTTAACTGAAAATTCAATGGCTTCCCATATAAATCAATAAATCATATGAATTATGTTTAGCTAATGCCAATGGAACACCCAGTGTGTATTATATAGCACAGGGACGGACAAGTGCACCCAGAGATTTAGCCATACTCACACACAGCTACACTGTTATCATAAACGATATATGAAGTTGCATTTTAGTAGCAGTTGGCAGTCGGTAATCGGTTTTTCTCTTGTTTTATTTTTTAAAAATTTGTTGTTTATTTTTTTGTTGTATGAGTGTTGGAAAGCACATAATAGAACTGTCAGCGCTTAGTTTATGACCACAAACAAAACTTAATAGAAATGTTCACCAAAACGGACTATTATGAAAGATACAAAACATTTAAAAAGAAATAATAAAAAGAAAAACTTGTACAATATTTTCAAAGCTTATGGTTATTAGAATTTAATTGAATTTATGTGATTTAGAGCGTTTCGAAGTGAAGTGTTGAGGTGTTAGATCAATAACTTAATTTGTGGTTTTGTATAAGAGATTGTGGATTTTATGAATTATTTTGTGAGTGTATGAGCAATCCGTCAATTTAAGCTGTCAAAATGGTAACCTAATGAATTTCTGAGCAAGGCTTTTAATACATAAAAGTGAGTCAACCTTAATTATAGGCCATGTTTTGTCTTTAGGCGCTAATTAAAAAAGGAAATGCTTGGCAGCTGATGCTCAATGCACTCAAGATTATTTTACGAGAAAAGGTTTTTTACTATTATAAGAAGAAACACTTGAAAAAGTATAAAAATGGCTGTAATTATTTTTCAAAATGGCTTGTAACGATAATTATAACGCTAAAATGTGACGCCTTATTGTCATGATTAAATTGGTTCTACAATTAAGATTACATTTAAATTTATGGACAAAATTATTTTAATGATAAACACTCAAAGTCATACCTATTTAGGATATGCGTCATATAACTATGTATAAGATTTAAAGTACATATATTGTGGAAAAAGTTGTAAAGATATAACGCTCAGGGATTATATGACTATTTATAACGCAAGGTATTCTTATGATAGTTAATGAAATATAAAAAAGATCTGAAGTTAACTTTTTGTTATTAAGTTTTGGAGATACTGAAGAATTTTTTTTTTAAGACAGATATATACATATATCGAAAAAAATGATTAACTCCAGTTTTTTTTCAACCAATTAGGAAAATAAGTTAGATTTCGAAATGCGTTATTTGGTGAGGTTAAATAATAAAAGTTTTTATTTTGCATAAATATAAGCCCATCTTCAGTGACTATGGGGGATTCTGAAGAATTTCTCTAAAAAAATGCATGAGAAATGAAATTTGAAATCAATTAAAATATCAAAACGAAAAAAGAAGTTAATTTTTATTTAAAAAATATATTTTTCGTTCGAGAACCTTGTATTTTTTTGGGAGTTGCGATAATGAAGAAATTTGATGTTTGTTGGATCTGTTGTTTAAAACAAATATCTTCAAATCAACAAAAACTTCTAAGAAAAATAAAAAAATTATAAATAAAATAAATTAATTATCTCAATCGGATTAAGTTCTTGAAGATGCGCTCTAAAAAAAAAATTTTTTGTTTAATTTCCAGTACAACGTTCTTTAATACATATATGCCATAGGAGTCGCTGAAACCGAGTTCAGCTTAAACATTATACTGGTATATTTATACCCACCAAAGGTATACCCTTTATGTTTGTGCAAGCCGAAAATGTATGTAACATACAGAAGGAAACGTCGGAGACCCCGCAAAGGTACCTAAAGTATGATCAGGGTGACTAGAGAAGTTGATATACCCTTGTCCTTCTGTCTGTATGAACGCCTAGGTCTCAGAGATGGAAAAAGCGAGAACGACCAAATTTTCAGATTAGATGCGTAATTATGTCAGGGGAGACAAGTTTATTTTACTTTTTCGATATCGGGGTTATATTAAATAGATTATTCAGAGGACCTCGAAAAAAACCAAAAGTTTTAGATGGATAATACGTTTGTTTATGAAGATATCATAACCATAACACACGGAAGTTCTTAAGCACTGTACCAAATTTGATCAAAATCGGTTGACTATATAATAAAGCTTCCATAGGACCAATAGAACAAAAAAAGTTTTTTGTACGAAATTCGTTGTGTTTTGTTTGTTTGTGAATAATATATCGTTACCAAATTGGGCATTGAGAAGTTTCTTAGAGAACCCAAGCACTGTACCAAATTTGATCAAAATCGGTTGACTATATCATATAGCTTCTATAGGACCAATCGGTGAAAAAACGTTTTTTGTACAAAATTCGTTGTGTTTTGCTTGTTTGCGAAGATATTTTAACCAAATTTGGCATTAAGATGTTTTTTAAGAGTAGCTAAGCACTGTACAAAATTTGGTCAAAATCGGTTGACTATATCATATAGATCCCATAAGAACGAAAAAAACATTTCCGTTGATTTTTTTTGTTTCTGAAGGTATCGTAACCTAATCTCGCAATCAAATGTCTTTTGGTGTTCTTAAACAATATATCGGATTTTATTGCAAGCAGTGGTACAGGGTATCCCAAAGTCGTTCGCGCCCGACTTTAACGTACGCCATGTTTTAAATCAATTTTGTTAAAGGGGCCGTGAGTTGTTTTATAACGAGCTTAGTATTATTTAAACAAATTTATTTTAGTTCTGAAAAAAAAATTATTTTTATTTAAAAAATAATTCATTTCATTTCGTTATGCGTCGATTTTTTTAAAGCTTCACTCTTAATCTGTAGTCAGAGTGCTGCTTTAAGAAGCTTCGTTGCAACAAAATTGTGTCCCCCAAATAATTATTATCCAAAATGCTTCGGTATTTTGAAAAAGTTTTATAATTAAGCCATATACGGCTGCACGTTCTCTTACAACAAGCTTCGTTTTAATCAAAATTTAATTAATTAATTTAAACATTTTTTTTCAGTCAACTTACTTACATAAACACTCCCTAGATATCTCAAGTTTCTTGTTGCAAATCCTGTTTGAGTAAAAGTTTCATTAAAGAACTTCAATCAGCACTTTAATAGAATACAATTCTCTCTATTCACTCATTGAATGACTTTACACTTTGTATGTAGGTATGCATATTTATTTACCTTTAGATTACATAGTAGTAGGGTGTGTTAAAGCAAGGTGTAGCAAAGAAAACCATTTTGTTCACTTACATCTGCAAATAAAAGAGAAAAAAGTAACTTAATTAGTTAAAACAACCAAAAGCAAATGTAAAGGTGTTACAAATGCCAAAGCATTGACTAAGCAACTTCAGACATAAACGAGGATTGACCAATAAGTTCAGCGCCAAGATATATGCAATCCATTAAACATTATCTGCAGGTTATTTGTTAATTGCACTCTTACATACTGCGCAGTGTTACATATTTAAGAGCCCCATAAACTTTGTCAAGCATCCTTATCGTGCTGCTTTACAAACCCATCAATCAACCCTCTCTCACATGCTGATAAACATTCTGCAACTTAAGCAGAAAAAAAAAAAACAACAATGCATGCTGAACATGTCGCATAGGGCGCCGCCGCCTGGGCAAAGTGGAAAATGTGTTGGCCAAGTATTTGCTTCACCTGCCAGCACGTAGCCGCCGCATTGGCATGTGACGTCACACACACACACACACAGCCGCACAGTGGAACACGTTTTTATAGCTAATTAAATTGGATTTCGTTTCGAGCTCTGCTCTGAGCCAATGACACAATTACAAATTGCACTTAACCGATTGTTATTGCCAGCTCTATGCAGCTGCCTTCTATAAAAAGTTCCATGAATTTAAGAACTATAAAGTTTACACACAGTTCGACTTTAAAAAAAAAATTTAGAGATTTGTCGAAAAAAGCGTGCCTAGAATTGTAATGCAAATTCGAAATTTGATTTTTATAGTTTCTATAAAATATATAAGCAAACCGGTATTGGCTAAAAGCTATGATATAATAGCCACCCTGCTGCGTTTTATCTCTGCTTAAGGTAATAGATGTATTCATGTGTTAAAAATTTATATTGTTGGCATAATATAACATATATAAAAATCTTAATGGAAACGCAATATTCCGATGTAGCTGTTTGTATAATAAAAATAAAGACACAAGATTTATTAGGCTACCATCAGAGCTTGAGGCTTAAATCAGTACCAAAAAAGTTTTTATAACTGAGCGCCAGTTTTAGACGCAGTAGTAAAAATTCAGCAAATTTTCAAACAGTCGAATTTCCCTAAAGTGAATTTGCATGGTAATAGAATGTTGGTTTGATTATGCAGAAAATTGGTTGTAAGGAAATCTAATAAAATGGTAAAACAATCTATTGCGGTGAAGTTCGTTATAGGAAAGTTCGACTGTATTTGCAGTTTTTATATCTTTCTTATTTGCAAAAAAAATAGGGGAAAAAAACAACAGCAAAAAATACGTTTGCACTCATTACTTATGAACTTTTTTTATGTCTTTTACCAATTACATTTTTTTAGGGATTTATAATAAAAAATAAATTTTAAGAATTTATTTATTTATCTTATGAACTTTTTTTATGTCTTTTACCAACTACATTTTGGAATCTATTTTTTATGGCATAATAAATAATAATAAATTTTAAGAATTTATTTTTGAATATTGTTTTTAAATACATACTTCCTTTTTTTAATTATTTTTTGACGTTTTTTTTGATACCCTCTTAAGCACATAAGTATTCCTTTTTTTTACAATATATTTTTAAATTTTCTTTCTTAAAGTTTTTTTTTAGTTGTTTTTTGATATAAATTCCTTAATAATTTGCTTTTTGATTGGCTCTTTATATTATTTCTAAGCATTTATTAATTTTTAATTTATTTAATGTATATTTGAATATATTTCTTTAACTTGATTAATTTTTAATTTTTTAAAAATAATTTTGTTGTTTATTTTCTATTTATTATTTGTTATGCATTGTTACATAATATAAGTATTATTTTTGGGCATATTTTTTTTTAATTTTTTTAAATTTTTTTTTTCAATATATTTTTAAATTTAATTTCTTAAAGTTCTTTGTTAATTTTTTTTTTAATATAAATTCTTAATAATTTGCTTTTTGATTGGCTTTTTATATTATTTCTTAGTATGTTTTTTTTTTATACATTTTTATCACATATTTTTGTTAATATTGTTTTTGATATTTTTATTAAATTTTTTTTTTTTGTGTTTATATTGTATTAATTAATTTTTTTAACATTTATTTTAATATATTTCTTTTTGATTAGTTTGTCATTTTTGTTTAATAATTGTGTTGTTTATTTTGTATTTATTTTTTTTGTTCATTTTTACATATAAGTATAATTTTTTTTTGCATAATTTTTGTAATATTTTTTAAAATATTGAAAACAAATTTTTTGAATAATTATTTTTTAACTTTCATTTGATTTATTTGTAATTTTTTAAATAAATAAAATTTTTTTATTTTTAAATATTATTTTCAGCATTTAGTTTTTTTTTTAAACAACTTGGCACATACATATGTACATATACTGTTTTTTGATCATTGTTTTTTTTTATTTGTTTTATATTTTTTATATATTTTATCTTAAAAAAACAAAATTATTTCTGAGCAAAAATTTATAAAAAATCCAAAAAAAATTATGCATTTTTAGCACAAATATTGTTTTTTTTTATTATTTTTTTAATGGTTATTTTATGTTTTATAAATATTTTTTCTTTTATTTTTTTATATACTTGTTTTTTTTTTTATATTTTTATATACATAGTTATAGTTTAGGCCTTCGGCTATATGTTTTTTTTATATATATTTTTTTATGCACATATATAAATATTTTTATACACTTTTTGCTATATATATATTGTTTTTTTTTAAATATTTTGTTATAAATTTTAATACACTTTTTAAGTATTTTTTTTTGTCTTTTTTATTTCTTTTTAGTATGTCAATTAACATTTATGTCTTAATAAATTTTAAGCACATATATTGCATTTTTGTTTTTATAATTTTTGAATGTTTTTTTATATTTTTTGTAAATAATTTGTTTTACAAAATTTTTTAAAATATTTTTTTAATATACATCTTTGAAAAAAAAAAGTTTTAATATTCATAAAACGGCTTAAAAATAATAAAATTAGAAATTAACATCAAGTCCAAATGGAATAAAACGATTTCTGAGCTAAAATTTATAAAGATTAAAATCCAATAACTTGAATCTTTACGTTATTGATAGATGGCAAAATCTTGAAAATTTCTTTAGATCTTAAGCTTTTACAAAAACAAAAGAAATTTTTTATTTATACAACACGAGCCTGAGAACTTAAATTTAATACAGCTCGTAACATAAGTAGCAACTTTTTGCAAAAAACATTTTTCATTTATGCGTTCTTCTCTACCGATTCTTCATTCCAAGCTTTGTAAATTTTAATCATAAAAACAATGCTACTAATTAATATAATGAGTGAAGAATTTTTGCAATTAAATTAACATGCTTTTACTTAAAAGCCGTCATTAGATATGTCATAAAATTAGAAACTCGCAGCTTTAAGAGCTCACGTCGTAGACGTTTTGTATTTTTACAACATAAATTTAGCATAAATTATATAGGTATATATATATTTTTTTTTTTTTTAATGACGCTGGCGTTTATAAGAGGCGCAACTCATAAATACCATATATAAGCTGCTGATGTATGTATTTGTGATATAAAAGCCTAAGCTGTTGGTCGGCGCTATTTTTTGTTTTGTATAAGCCAGAATTTCAGATCAAAGACAAAACAGGAAATGTTTGCTATGGACACCAAATAAATTGTTAGTTACCAATTCTAATGCAAAAATATTAACACCTTGAACAACAACCACTACAACAACAAGAGCTACAAATGTTGTGCATGTTTGTTGGCAACTTTTTCATGATAATTAAATATTTTTAATTGCTGCAATGCACAAAATCCAGACTTGGATCTTTACAGTCCCACAGACTTCGACGACGACTTGGCCGTAAAAATTTATTTCCATAAAAGTGCAAAATCATTAAATCTTTAGCCGCAGGATGCGCACACCAAGTGCATAGATCAGCAACAGCAGCAATAGCAACAACTGCAACAACTCCAAAAACTCCAACAACAACATAACTCAAGATAGTTCTAATATTTGCCGACCAAGAAAGTCAACTTGCAACTCATGTGTGTTGCATGCATGTAAGTATTCCATGCTTTGGAACATTTTCTATAAGTTTCTTTCTTTTCTTCTTTTTTCGCCTCTAAATCCGAGCATGCATTTTGGGGATATCAGAGATTTAGTGCAATTTTGTTTTTTTTTTTGTTGCATTACGTAGCATGGACAGGGAGGAAGCATGTAACCAGTGAAGCAGTGGACAGCATGAAGGCGCAGTCAAAAAAATAAAGGTGCAGTGGCAAGCTGCAAACGGCAGCAAAAAATCGACACACAAAAATGAGAATGTTAAGGAAAATGTTGCACGAAATGTCGACGTTTAGATACTCCGCAGACTAAACATTTACTGGGACGTAACCTCAAAAGTGTTTATGTGAATTGCAAGCGTTTGAAGAAAGAACTACTAAGAAAGTGGTGCTGAAAAATTTAACAGCCAACTTCTTATATGAGACCTTTAACGTTCTAGGTGTAACTATAAATTCATTTCTTCTGAAAAGGTAGCCATATAATCATTTACATCGATTTGTTTTTAAATGTAAGGCATGTTCTTAGCAAGAAAACAGTATTTTTTAAGCCTTCGGGATTGTTGGTCAAATTTTCAATAATCTATATTCTACAGCATAACTCTGAAAGTTTTATGTCAACTTAATGCAATTAAGGATGATTTGGGAAAACTTAAAGAAAAATTATGAAAAAACATATGCCAAGTTTTAATTTGCAAACATCAAATCTAAAGGAGTTCTTACTAAGAATCAGATTACGCTAAATAGAATAGAACGCGATCTCTGACTAAAAAACTAAAAAAAAAAAAAAAACTTTTTTTATGAAGCGTCATAAGGGTAGCAGCTTTTGCCAAAGTTGTAATAATAACAAAACCAGACTTAGTTAAAATTTTGAAAAATATATGGGCAAAGGTCAAACTTTGGATGTTCCGACATTAAGTCTATAATTTTATTGCCTTTACGGAATCCACTATAGATTTCTTTTAAAGAACTTCTACTTTAAGTTTAAATAACCTAACTTGAAAGTTACATGGAATACAGGTGAAAATGAAATTCTCCACAAAAAATTCGTTTCAGCACACTGTCTGTCTATATAAGGTCCTTATAACGAATTTTTGTAGAACAAATTTTCATTACAACCAAAATAGTGCTTCCGTACTTCCAAAATCACTAAAGGAAAGTTCTACTTTATTTTTAAAACATATTCTACATAGCAATTAATTGATTTGGCCTAAGCTGATTTATAAATTAAAGTACAAGGAGCACCCTATATAATTATAAGACATTCAAATTCAAAACTATAGAAAACTTGAAATTATGAAAAAGGGGCGGAATGTTCAGCCTGAGCATTCTTTAAAACAGTGGTGGGCAGTCCCTCAACTTACATAGCTCGCGAGGATAGGGTACCAAAATCTGCCGCAGCGCAGTAGGCTCATGCACGGTGCAAGTGTACGAAATCTCTCTCTCATATTTGCTTGATTGCGATTCTTGATCTCTCGTGCGCTTTTGCTTACTGCGGTGTTTACTCACACAAAGAAATGTTTGTTTGTATGAGTTTTGCCCACCACTGCTTTAAAACAAAGAAGTTTCTAAGAAATAGATGATTTGCTGATAACATGCATTTTCAACTTTCTCTTTAAAAATGGGGATAGTCAATTTTCGCCAAAGGGCTCAAAAACAAAATCAGATAAATTTTCTTTGACAATTCGGGAAAATTTTGCGAGAAAAATATTTTGCTTTTATTCTTATGCAATCTCAAGAGTTTTAAGTTTCTTAACTATAAAATATTTATCAGATACATTTATTCAAAAATTTTGTTAGCTTTTAAAGGCACAAAGCCGATAACGAAAGAATGAGCAAATGATAAGAATTTCGAAGCGAAAGATCTATGGAGACAGTAAACAGGTGGTAAAATATTAGGCTTGAGATATATCTACTATATTAATTTTTTTAAAGTCAATAGACACAGGACACAGGGTCAGAAAATTTTTTGCGAAAACTAGTTTGTCCATTGACAAAGCACAAAATTTGAGAATTTCTGCTTTAAAGATATTATCTGCTAGTATTATGTTAAAGGCAAAAAGGCGACATTAAAAGTTTGAGCATAAGATATGTTTTTTTTTTCAAAATTTCGAAATTTTTGTGTACTTTATAACTTTTAAGCCGAAAAAATAATGGTTATGTTTTATTTTTAAAATCATAAGAATCCCTGCTTTTGACTTTCAAGATCCTATACTTGACATCCAAAGAGTTGGCATAAGGCAGTTTTTTTGAAATTAAGAAATTTCAGAGATAAATTCGACTTAAGAGGTTTATCAGTAAGATACATTGAAATTATATTCAAGACAAGGAACCAATATCGAAATAGTAACTAAAACTAAGTTTCTTGCAAAAGATTTTTATTTTAAAGGCCAATACGCAGCATGACAAAACTACAAAAAAAAAAAAAATAGTGGGATTTATCTTGAAAATCTTATCAGATAAATCGACAGACATCTCTCATTACAGATTTATTTGAAAAGTTACCCATCGGACAGTTTTATAGTCTGTGAATGTGATTTTCGAAATCCTAGTTTGAACCCGATATCGAATGAGTTGCCATAGGATCCAAAAATATACGTGATTCAAACCAAAAGGTATTTGGTCCTCTGAATAAAATACCAAGTCTGTGAATTCGAATTTATAGCTTCTATGTGTAAGATACATTGAATTTATAATCAAGGCAAGTAATACGAAAAATTCTTTAAAAATTTCAAGATATTTCAAAACAGACAGCCAGGCGCTAAAGCAGTCTGACAAAACAAAAACAGACGGGGGCCAAATCCCAAAATTTTGAACACAAAGACAGATACTCCGTTTAGTTGATACAAAAACGGTAGACAATCAGAAAAAAGAATGGAGCGACATCACAAGGAAAATCAAAGATACACGAATAGTACTCACTTCTCCTGGCACCCCTGCGACCCTTTTGCATAAACTTAAGACACCCCTTAAAAATAGGCTAAAGGGTATCGAACAAAAAAAAAATGCAGCAGTAGAAGTGTAGCCTGGCGCTGCCAAAGCAACTGACTGGAAGGAGCTGCCAACCAAAAGATACAAAAAAAGTAGAAAAGAAAAAAAAAATTTAAAGAGTTTGTTTGTTTGTTTGTTGCTGCCATAAAGCTGAAGCCAGTTTTGTTTTTAAGCATACGTCGACAGAGTTGCAACAACACCAACATATAATAAAAAGATACATTCTACGTTCTGCTGCTGTTGCAAGTTGCTTGCGTGGATGCTGCAGCTTTGTTGCAGTTGCTGTTGTTGTTGCCATTGCACTTAATGCATTTTTCAGTAGGTGCCTTTTTTCATGAAAATATTTTTTGTGAAATTATAACGTGGCTGGCATAGCCTGACAGCAACGACTTGCCAATGTGCTGCATGTAAGTAATTGTATCTATAAGATACTTATGTGTGAAACTTGCCATTTTTTTTTTTGTTGTTGTTGCATCTTTGCTTTACTGCGGCTCTTAGTAACAGTATTTAAGACAGTTATTATTCCAGGGAGCGTCAAAAGGTGCTTATTATTCGAATATGGCGGCTTAAGAGTATAAAAATGTTTGGTATTCCTTTTATCGCTAGCCAAATGTAGAAAAAAAACAATTATACTAAAGTGTAACTGGGTACTTAAATTTGTAATGTTTTTTTTTTTTGCGCTTGTGGTTATGGGAGTTCCATGAATCTTTTTTTAGTTAATCATTTCCGTTTTTATGAGACATCACAATCATTTTTAAGTCACGCTATATAGTAAAGCTTAATAACTTAACCTAGGAATATTTCTTTGCAATCATAAATACGAAAATTTTTACCTCTACCAAGGTGTTAAAAATATTTAATGCTGCAGATACGTTTTCCAAGAAATAACAAAGAATTGTAATTGCTTTCAAGTCATGCATCGAGAATACTACAATCAATGCTTTCTGTATGTGAAATGTTTCTCCGTGAGAGCTGTCCATTTTTAGACGCAAAAGAGATATAGGAGTGTTTTCGATACGCGCTTCGAGAGCAACAAAGATTCTGGATTGCGCTAACCCAAGTGCTCCTTGGCACAGGTAACAGGGAGTTTTTCTCAAATATGTGTGTAAGAGCAACGTATCTGAGATGTTATTCCACTAAACTTAGAGTCAACTTATAGTGTAGATATAAAATCGTCACGTAAAGAAATGAATTATGCTCTTGAATCCTTGTGAATATCGAGTAGACTACATACAATTATAGTGCAAGCATATATGTATAAGTGTAGTGAAGTTGCTAGAGTAATTGGCCTTAAATTTAGACTGCAATGATTGAAATTTCGTCACGTAACGAAATGAGATTTGCCGCATGGGAGTATTGAGTAGACTCCAAAAAATGCTTGTAAAATCATATGTATAAAAGAATAGCTAAGTTGGCAGAGAATTTTTCCTCGAACTTGAAAAGTCAGTTCATGTCCCACTCTGGATTGTCAGTCGGGATACTCTTTTTAGGGAGGGATTCCCCTCGGGCTCGGAGTTTTCTCAGGGCCCCCGTGTTATTACTGTCGTACTTACAGAACACAATGATTCAAGCTAATAGTGTATTAGAGGGGCTGGTACATTTCCCCCCGGGCCCGGATTTTCTCTCTACGGCCCTGCTTACGCGGGTCCCATGACCATACGCCTTATTGTTATTTGAGGGATTTTACCTTTTGTTGTGTTGCCTCTTAAAAAAATTGTTTTTGCGTTAAATAAAATATAAAAAAATATATGAAGTATCGATAAAGCCCTGCTCAATTTTTTTTAGTCATTTGCAGGAACTGCTGATCTTACAAGAAAGATATATTCCGAACTGAGCCAGAAATCGTTTAAAAGGTCTGCTCGTGGCAATGTATGAACAAGAATATACATCGGTTCTATTCAATTCCAAAGATTTCTAGAACACACTATCTTAATGTTCTTTAGTACCAATTTTCATGCGAATATGAGAAATGTGTCTCATGGCTTAAAAGCAATATTTGGCATTTTATAGGTTCGAAAAAAGTTTTCCAGCACATACATGTTATAACTGAAAACCAGGGTTGATGCATCAAACGTCAAATTGCGGAAAAGTGTTCTAGATAAAAATCTGCTAAACATTCGTTACATATTTTACGACGAATTTTTACAATAAATCCCAGATCAATCTGTGCTATTTGCTCTAAGCCGCTTTTGGTTAGTTTTTTTCTTGATTCCTTTGTTATTCGCCCCAAATTTGCTTAGTCCCACAACCCTAAAGATCTGATTAGCTGTTGATTATCTATAGCATGCCTGATTGCTCTAATCTGGTGATAACTTGCAACCCATCATGCTCATCACAGTGAATTTCACTTAGCCAAATTGCCGCTAAAAACCGCGACCAAACTGTAGTCATTCAAAAGAAAAAACTCCGCTAAATAAACAAACACAGTGCACCCTCAAACTGAAACTCTAGCAAAACTAATTGAAAATCCTCCATAACTTCAATACGTTTTTCCTGGATTAAACCCTAGTCTAAACAATCTATGCAAAACAACCACTTTGTTGATAGACTAGAGAAGCGTAAAATCAGCTTTTTGAGTTGCAATAGACAAAAAACATTCCAATCAGCGGCTTAAGTCTTGGTACGTTTTTGGAAGACAATGTAAATATATTTTTCAGGGTGGTTGTTTTTGCTAGGGTTTGGCGCGGGTTAAGCAGCCATACCCACATGAAAAATTAATTAAATTTGATTGTGTTGAAATTTATGGCTATATATATATATATACATATAATAACATGAAGTGACGGGTTAGTAATATGCTGCAAATGTAGCGCAAAAGTAGCTGCAACACACTGCCTCTCACTCTATTCAGCTATCTTGCATCTCTGCACTTAACACGCATTCTAATTGCAGCAGCTAGCTTGCAAGTAAGAAAAGAAATTATTAACAACAAAAGCTTGGCGAGACTCTTCTTACAACAAAAGCCAACAACACGAAACGAAACACAACAGCAACATGGAGCAGGCACATCATCAGGGTTGGTGGCCCAACTCGGCATTGGCGTGTGAGAGAGTTAAGTGCGCCCAAAACGGAAGGCAAACCTCAAACCCAACCGGCAGCAAGCGTTCTTAACCTCACTTCCCCGCCGGCGCCGCTGCCGTAATCCCAAACCCGGAGCAGTTGGTAAAAGCGTAGCAAAACGTTTGCACGTTGAAGGCATAATAATAAAAGGTTAAAAAAGGCGCAAAGAAGATTAAATGCTTGAGAAGATGCAATATTTTTTGCTTTGGTTGCTGCTCAACTGTTCAACGTCGACGTCGTCGTCGTCGTTTTGTTGTCTTTCTGTCCGATTTTCTGTTTATATATAAATATATCTATCTTTGTCTCACACAGCAACAATGCAACATTTTGCAGGCGTGGCAACAACAACTGCAACTACAACAACAACAATATCTACAGCTAAAATAAGTGCAGTTGTTATATACTCTTTAAGTGCAAGTTTGTTAAGAAGTTTTTTAGTTAGTTATTAAAGGAATCATTGTGGCACCCATTAGTTGCAGTGCATAAACCTTTGCTGTTATGTAGCACTTGGCTCGAATTTTGCATGTTCATGTGTTGCTAAAGGTCAAAGGACTTCGTAGTTGAAGTACTTGCTTATAATCAAAGTCTACGAAGTTTTTACTATTATGTACTGAACTATATTATTAGAAGTTGTTGGTGTTTGCTTTAGTGAAAAAATACTAGCTAGCATTTATTTATTAAATATGCGCATGATTTGAAGATAGTTTGTGCAGAAAACACTGCAATACCGGTTGAGTCTGTTTTTTTTTTTCAAAAATTATCTTATAAATATATTAGTATCTTTTTTTAAATATAAACGATTTTGAGCAGGTAGCACAAAAAAACTGCCTAAAACTTTATATATACTATTAAAGCACTTTGTATAAATTGTATCTTATAGATACTTTTGTATCTTTTTTTAAATATTACCGATCTTGAGCAGGTAGCGCGCAGAAAATGTGTCTTAAAACGCGGAAATATTATTAAGACACTTTTTACAAAAAGTATCTTAAAGATACTTTTGTATGGATTTTAAGCAGAAAGAGCAACAGAAGTTCAGCTATCAAATATATTTACAAAAAGTATCTCACTGGTATTATAATATATTTGTGCATATACGTACGATTTTCTGAAGGTAGTGTTTTAGCAAATATTATTTTAGCCCTTTTTAAAAAGAGTACCTTATAAGAATTATAAGATACACAAGCTCTTTTGGTGTATATTCCTGATTTTTAAAAGCTGTCTAGGAGTTAGGAAATATTATTTAGGCACTTTTTACAAAAAGGTTCTTAGAGAGCAAATATTATTTAAGCCTTTTTTGCAAGCAGTATCTTACAGATACCTGCGAGCAAAGAAACTGCCTTAAAATCAGAAAATAATATAAAGGCACATTTGAGAAGTACCTAAAAAATAATTTTATATATTTTAGTAAATATGTATTTCTGATTTTAAGGCAAAGAAGCATAAAAAAATTATCTGGCTGACCTTTAGAAGATACTGTGTGCAGAAGCTATCGTTACTAATATGCCATTATATCCCCTTTTTTTTTAAATAGTATCTGATCGCTACTTTTATATTTATTTTTTTGGGATCTGATTTTAAATAGATTTTGTTCAAAGAAACAAGCAATTACGTTTTATGTATTTAAAAAAAATAGTGGCACAGATACTTCTGTAGCTTTTTTGTGAATAATCAAAATTTCGAACATAAATATGCAAAAAGCAATTAAATATCATTTTATCACTTTGGAAAAAGTAATTTAACGATGCAGACAAAAGAATACTGAAGAACCTTAAAAAAAATATCCAACAGATACAAACAAAAGTATCGAACAGATAAGCAATAGTATCTAACAGATACTAGTCAAGTATCTCACATATACAAGCAAAAGTATCTAACATATACAAGCAAAAGTATCTAACATATACAAGCAAAAGTATCTAGCAAATACTTTTGTATCTTTTTGTGTATGCGCTTGATTTTATGCAAATTATGTAAAGAAGCAAGCCATTACTATTTTGCCACTTTTAAAAATGTATCTTAAAGATACTTTTAAAAATGTATCTTAAAGATACTTTTAAAAATGTAAAGATACATTTCAAAATGTATCCTTCAGATAATTTTACAACTATTTAAAAATAATTATTATTTCAAGCAGATGCTGCGTTAAAAGGCAATCGTGGAATGAATTGAAGACGAAAAAGTATGTCACAGACACATTTTTATCTTTTTAAGTAAACTTTTAAAATGCGTTCTTTTAGAGTTGTAAGGCATAGTTAATTCATCTTGGCGTTGTTTGTCAACGCTATAAGTAAAGAGCCTTGGCTATGATTTCATGTATGACCCTGACTGTGCTACGCTTATCAAAAAATCATTTGAGGAAATACTTATTTCAAGGCTAGAAAAAAAATTACTATTTTGAAGGTAATAACGCGTTGGTTGATGGAAATTTTAGTTTTTAGTCAGAACAGGAACGTTTTAGTTTGTTATGAAGTTTAAGCGTTTACGAAAAATATATATTTGAGAGCGTTTCGCACCGGGATCCTATCGCTGGGTACAACACTACAACACTTCGTGCATTGCTAAAATAGTCTAAAGACGCCTAAAACGTCTTTACATCTTAGCCTGTAAATTTCTTACGAACTCTGTTTCTAAAGAGTACGTAAACTTCGTCACCACAGAAACTAAGCCTTCCGGTACATATTTTTTTATTTTTTTTTAATACTTGGCTGCTGTTAGCCTGCCCTGTAATTGCACATCATGTAGCTGTTGCCGATGCCTATGCCGCCAATTCTGCCGCCACCTCTGCCAACGTTGCGTCGACTGCATAAAGTCAGTGCAACTGAAGAAGAGGAACAGCTTGAAACCGGTGTTTAGGTTTGCGCCTTTTAGTTAACTATTTTTGTGTTCAAGTTGAAGGCACATGGTAATGGCAATGTTGCAACCTTCCTCACATATTAATTGCCGCACGGCTGCGCGCCTTTTGTGGCGCTCTCTGCCAGAGCTGTGGCACGCAATCCATCCGCGCCCCATGCACGACTCTTCAGTAGTATTTATTTCTGCTTTTTTTTTGCTTTTTTTGTTCCTGAACCATTCTGCTCTGCTTTGTTCAATGCTCCTTTTTAGTTCTGGTTCTTGTTGTTGTTGTTGTTGTTTTTGTTTCTTATGCGATATTTAAACAAATTGCTTGTAGAATATTTGTGACATTTTGTCATGCCTGAGAGTTATGTATCTGTGTGTGCGTGTTTGTATCTGTGTGTGTATGTTTAGCCCAGCGGGTTATGCCTCGGCAGCGGCTGGGCGGGGTTTTTGGAGCGGTTTGGGGCATTACTGACTGGTACAAGTTGCTTCAAGTTGCATCATCAATCATTGCACATTGAATGATGTTTTGTCACAGATACTACATACAACCTGCAATATTTGATAGAACCAGTGAGAGGGGCACACAGCAGAGGAAGCGCTAGCTGATGAACGATTGAAGATGTAAGCTGAAAAGTCAAAATATTTATAAAAGTCAAAATTGTCACACACAGAGCATAATAGGCGGGGCCTTCAGGTTCAGGCAGCTTCGATTTTAGTCATCTTTTTTTTTTTTTTTTTTTATTTGTGGGTGTATTCGATTTCGCGCTTGGGGCACTTATAGACTATACTATATAAATCTCAACAGTATTGTAATTAATAATCCAACTTGAGCGTTTGTCGTGCTTAACTTGAGAAATGATATGAAGAAAAACTTTGACTATGTTGCAATACTATTGATTGGTATTCCAGAGAGAACAACAACAACAGAAAAATATGAACATCAATGTCTGTTTTTTTTTAATGGAATTTGAAAACAGTATTAGCAGCAGGTAACATCAAAAGCAAAATTGCTATAATCAAAAAGTTTAAATAGTTTTCTCAAACTTGAAAAATGTCAGCCAAGTTAAGATATGTTGGATGTAGAAGAAGTTAAGAATAAAAGACGACAGTCAAGGCAGTAGCATATCAGAATGATTTAAATGCAAGTGGAAGCTATTAATCTAAGGGTTTCAGTTTCAGCTGATGCAGCTCCAAATGACCAAGTTTTGTAGAGATATGAAAGAGGGAGCTATTAGTTAAGATTAGTTTAGATTGGCTTAAATGACTTGATGGGCTGTAGTAAGTGTTGCACTGTTGGCTTAATAGATAGCCTTGTGTAGTACAGAAATTTTTGAGCGTTTTAAAAAGGGGTTTCTTTTGCTTTGCTCTACTAAGCGCTTCAGTTCGTACCACTCTTTAAGACCTACTTTAAAGAAGCACACTTACAGATCTAGATTTTATAGATCTAGTAAAAAAAAAACATTTTCACAAATTAGCATAGACTTTAATTGTTTTTAAATTGGATAAAATTTAAGGTATAACCTTATTCCTCGCATAAATAGATTCTGCCCAACAAATCAGCGAAATGTTGAAATTTCGTATAATAATAATAATTACCCTGACTAACTATTTTGTCAGTCGCCCCTGGGCGGAGCATTGGGAATATCTATTAATAACTGTTCGAAGAGAACAGGGACCTACATTTTATATTTCTTGCACATAAAATTTCGTATACAAAAGCAAATTTGAGCAGATTCCGTGCAAATTTAAAATTTTCTATGAAAGTTTGACAAATACAGAAGAAATTCCCTAAAGCGAATTTGCAGATGAGCAGAATTTCGGTTCGTTATTAGGACAGTAAATTATACAAAAATTCTTTAAAAGCAGATTACAAAGGCAAAGTGCTTGAAAAAACTTCTTAATATGGAAAAATTTGCAGTAGAGAAGTTCGTGCTAGCGAAGAGCTACTATGGTTTAAAGCCAAAATTTTTGAAATTCTAAGAGTATGCAATTTGCTTTTTCAAGATTTGCGCAATATTCACATTTTTACTTTCTAATGACTTTCTTTCATATGTAAAAATTATTGGAGTATCTTTATGTTCTATGTTAAGTTTTTGTTGCTATGATTTCTCTTTGAAATAAAATAAAAATTTTCTATTTCTTAGGCTTAATTTTACATCTTAACAATGTCGGACTCATTAAAAGAACGCCAGATTCATTAGTTAAAATATTTTTTGCCTATAACAACATGAATGATTTATGTTTTGTTTTAAAAATTTAATGAAAAGCGTTTAAGTATCTTTAAAAATCATTTCTAACCAATTAAGTCATGTAACTAATTTTTATGACACAAATTACACTAAACAAAGTTGTAGGAAATGTCTCTTTAGTCTCTTAAATACTTCTTGTTTCTACAAAGTAAAATTAAACTGTTTCCGCTCTAATAATTCAATTAATTTTTACCTCAATTTAAATGCTTTTGTGTAAACAAACAACAATTCTCTTTAAACCAAAACTGTAACCAAATGTCTGTCAGCTTTAACTAAGAAACAATTTAGGCATGCCGGGAAAACTTCCTTAGACAATGTCAACCTAAATTATGTATACATATATAAATGTATATAAAGAGCAGACTAAAAACAAAAACAAACAAGCAGCAAATAAACTTTGCCAATTGTATGACAACTAAGGCAAACCAAAATTGAATTCCAAGTGTCAACGACGAAAAGCCTCAAAAGCAGAAGGCAGGCTAAAAAAACAACAACAAAAAAGTAAAGAGGAAAAGAAGTAACAAGCACAAAAAAAAAAAAAAACAAGTAAATACCGCAAATAAAATAAATTAAATAAGAAACTACCGCTGTCAAAAGGTTTAACATTTCACTTAAAAATAAAAATAAAATTAAGAAATGTTGTTGTCTTCAAGTGTAGCGCAGAGAGAAGACGCTCTTGAGCTCAAGTTGTACAATTTCCAAGAAAATTAAAACATGTTAAGACATATCTTTTCATCTTACAAACATGCCTGTGCATGCATATGTAAATATATTTGTCTCTGCTTTTGCTGTAAAATTTTCACGTTGTCCACATTTAACTCTTTATTTACTTTGGTTTAGGCCAAATGTAGCTGGCACTCTCCAGTCTACACGTAACTTTAAGGGTACAAAAATAAAAAAAAAAAAAAAGCTTGAAAGAAATTACAGAAATGCCTGAAATCTCATAAATACTTCAATCAAGTATGTCCAAAAATAAGTAAAGATATTTAAGCACACAAAATTCTATACAACTGGCGACATGCTGCTCCCGCGTACATGTATCTCGGTATCCAAACCATATATTTTGTAGTATCTGAGAGATGCGGCCTTATAGATGCGACTGCTACTGCTGAGCAAACACAAAAACAAAAGATCCAAAGTGCTGCCGTCTGGCATTTTTGATTGTCGTTTAGGCTTTGGGGCTTGGGTTCCGGGTACACGCTTTGTGCCCTCTCCAAGTCTTCTTTGCCGTTGTGGTTGTCATGACATATAAGAAATTGACTCCACTTGAAATTAAAAAATATACAATAAAAATAAATGTAATCAAGTTGCATTTTAAAGTTGTCTTTGATTTCCAAGTACTTTAAGCTACGGCGAGCGAGTCCATTCCCATCTATAGAACTGGTTAAATTTGGTACCAGCCCATTTGCTGCTCATTTCAAATTGCCCTACAAGCTGGCGCTTAAATACATGAACATACAGCTCGTTCTCTAAACTCTAAGATATACATACTCCTTTTTTTTATATCTTCGTTGTACATGGACTTGCGACGAAAACCCACATGTGAGCATTTAATTTCAACAACTGTCGCTTGGATCCAGCAGCAACACCAAAGCGCAATACAAACACCAATACTAGGGGGACCCACACACACACACACACACACATACCGATACAAACACAGTAGTCCAGTCAAAAAGTGCTGCAACGGCTGTGACACCAAACGGCTCTCATGTTGGACACCAAGCAACAACAAACCGACAGTCAGCAGCGGGAGCTTCCAAATGACAACGAAACTACATGTGAAGTACAACAGCAATAACAACAACAACGACATGAGCTCAAACAACAACACCAACAACAAGATTGCAAGTAACAGTAGGAGCCACATTAATATGACCAAGGTAAAGGGTATTTAAAAGCAGTCAAAAAGACAACTCCGGTACAACATTGGAAGCTGCTGCTGCTGCTGCGGCTGAGACCCCCAAACCATCTAAAACCAAGCGAGCGCATTGGGTGTGCTGTGTATTGCTTGTATCCTCCGCCTACCAAAAAACAGAAGAAAAAAAAAACAAAAAAAAAGCTAAAGCGGATCTCAAAGAAAAAAGTAACTTGGGGAAGACGAAGTTGAGATGCACTTACAGGTTAATTATAGGAAGTAGTCTGAGTCTTGATAAATTCTTCCACTCCTTATTTTAGGTTGCGTATCTTGAAAAGGGCAGTTTATGGGTATAAGTCAGTATAGTCAATTTGGTAAATAATAGGATAAGTGTAATTTTTATTCCTTCATTTAAGTCAAAACAGGAGTTAGTTTCAGTATGATCTCTATTCGACCCAAATAAATTTTTTTTTTAAAAAAAAAAATTCTTCCCTAATAGTATTTGTCCAATGACATCTCACTCTTTCAATTCTTCATTAAACCAACAAAAAATAGGCGTTTGTTCCAATGATTATCTCTTTAACTCGACTCAAATTCATAACTACCCAGACAATTCTTCAGGTTTAGAACCAAGTACCAAATAATAGACTTTCTTAAGAACTTCAAAATAGGCCAATCCAGTCCAAGCAGCTGCAACATCTGTGTCGAGTTATTTTAACCTGTCTTAAGATCAGTTTTAGTCGTCTTCTAGGTCGATCTAATAGCTTTGTTTTCTTTGAATAATGCTGGCGTGGGTTTTTATGTGATCTTTTTTCTAGCCTTTTTTATGTTATTGTAAATTTGAGTCCTGACAAGCAGTGGTGTCTAGGACCTCGAATTCGGATTCAGCGATTTCGAATTTACCTTGGAAGCTTCAATCCATGGATTTTTTAGAGGATTTGTGAAGCAACGACCGCTTTGAGACCATTAAAAGTTGAAGGCACCGAGCATCAAGATTACACACTCGCCGAGTGAGATATTCTTCTTTTGGCTAGAGCGTCTCAAACACTAAGTATTGTATTAAGTATTATCCTTAGAGGAAGATTCTAGAGTCAGTGATGCGAGTCTCGTTCAGGCGACTGCTAAGTCAACTGCCGTCAATATCCCGTAAAAAGAGTCTATTTTTGGCCGATAGTTTTTATGGCAGCTGCATGGTATCCGATCTGGTTGACCTTGAAAAATGTTTTTATTGTAATAGTAGTATGAGTCTGATGAAAAGTTTCAGGTTAGTATCTTAATTTTTCGACTAATTGTCCAAAAAAAGAAAGAGTTAACTGATGGCATCTGTTGCCAAAGTTCGTCTCGAACGATTTTTGAACCTGAACCAAAGCTTCCAAAGTGTGTGCCAGTAAATCGATCAATTCAACCAAATATAAAAAAAGAGATATCGCTTCTACGAAAATAGTAACTAAATAACTCAGGTTATGAGCCGAATGGTAATGACCAGATATGACACAGAAATGTTTGTTTCGTATTATGCGCCACCGACAAAGGATTTCAGTTACCCCACCAATCCTGTCGTGGTTTTGATTTGAGCTTAGAGTCTTAATTCTTAATGACGGCTCTCAATTTTTCTCCTGTCTATCTTGTAAATGAATATTATTCCATCCAACATCCGACTGCACACCATATTCGAAGTTTTCCCATAATTTGTATTGCTCCAAAATAACTTCTTTGACTATTATCTACAACTAATTATATAAACAATAAAACATCACAAATAAATAACTGAGCGCCTTCCCTTAGTTAGGTGTAAACGACAAACTGTTTCACTATTGCTTCTTAAACAAACTCATCAAGTGGATTCTCACTAAAATATAAACAAGTAACTAATTCACTTAGTCGCTAATTTGGCACTCAAGTTGGATTATTAAACAAACAACTGCACTAAGTAGCTCCGATAACGCATCTGAAGTTCGATGGAACTGTGCAGATAGCCAAACCCCGCTCAGCTTCATCTGTTTAAACAATTTAGACAGTTAATACACATGCCCTTCAAACTTTATGTCTATATTGACATAACCCCTAAAAGAGTATGACAAACATTCCAACAAACAGAGATCGTAGCAGGCCAGACCGACCCAAGCCGTAGAAAAACCATCAAGTGGACGCAGCAGCAGCATTCGCCTGTCTCGTTTCTGAAGTTTTTTTTTTTTTGTATCTTTTGGGGATACAACTGTATAGATGATGTTGTTGTTGTTGTTGGACGCTGCGCCGTGTGGGTTTTGTATAGAGGTGTAAGTATATGTGTGTGGCACACAGGTAGTTTTTGAGGCAACATTAAAGAAATACTACGTTGAAAATACACAAAAAAAAAACAAACACGTTGCAAGAGTCAGGCAAGGAAAGTAAAAGCCAATGCCACAGCAACAACAACAGACACCAGAGTTATATGAACTTCAAAAACGAAACAACAACAACGAAGCGACATAGACGGTACTAAACAGCAACAACAGCAAAAGCAATATTAAAACAGGCTTAAAACAAGAATACAGAGAAAGAGAGTAAGTGCGGTAAAGAGCAAGCTAAAACGGCATGCCAGAAATTAGTTGACAAGGATGAAGAGAACAGTCGCTGCTGCTTCTTACTCTAATACGAGGTCAGGCTGAAAAGTCACAGCCGCATATAAATGAAAATCGTATTTTGGTCTCGGAGCTTATTACCATATGTTTTTGGGTTCGCTGAATTTAAACCTAAGATCCAAAAAAAGCACATCAGCCACAAACTCAAAAAACAATTTCAATTTTTTTTTTTTTTTTTCGGGAGTCCGACGATGTTTATTGCAAGTTTTCATGGTTATATAGCCGAGATAACAAGATATTTAGAAGGTAACGTTGAGACGCTGATATGCTGGGATTTTATGGTTATTGCATTCGGATTCAGTAACTATTAAAGCTAGTCATAATAAAGTTCCCCAAACTCGAAAAAAAAAAATCAGAGCACTGATGTGCTGGCGTCTCTATGACTTCGGATTTGCATGCAGTGATCCGAAAAACTTAAAACAATCATGGCCTGACTTCCGAACGCAAAAATTTATTTATTTTTGTGTGTGCTCCACTTTTCTCTAACCACATGAGTTTTTCCGACCACGGATTCGGACTTGGTTACCCCTAAAAAACATCGGATTCACGAACTTGATCAAAAAATCAGAGCTCTGAAGTGCTGGGGGTTTTTGGATCTCGAATTCGGATTGAATTTTATGTGGCTAAGTGCCAAAAAGTATAATTCGTCAGGGTTTTTTCCCAGATTACCAGCTTTCGTGGAAAATCTTATTTCACCAAATCAATTTTTCAAGTTTAGGAAAAGAGCTCACATCGAAGAATATGGTAGTTGGTTTCCCTAAAGGAACTCTTATAATTGTGCCACTGACTGACTACTCAGCTACGAAGAACTTTCTTTCTGATTATAGTATTGCCGTGTTCAAAGAAATCAAAGTAAGTTATATCACGGATATCCGACATAATTTTTCCCGGTTATTTTTCTGCCTTGTTCAAGGTTGCTTCCACTCTTGTGCATTTAGTATGGGTGCATCCCAAAAATACCATAAATCCGTTGGCTGACAGGCGTGCTTCAACTTCTCATCATCATCATCCTCCACTTTGGCTGTTCATTACTGTCTGATGTGTTGTGAAGGATTTAAGCTTTATCGACAAGAGTATAAGCGCATTCCAAATATCTGGAATGTTAAATCTTTCGAAGGATTCCATAACTTCGATTGCACTATGGGTTGTTGTGAAATATCTAAGATTTTAACTACAACTACAAAACTCCTTAATGCATTAACAACCACTCGTTTGAAAGTGTCACTAATGATATCTATCGTTGTCGACTTTAATCAAGCGCGGCTTCCAACTGACAGATTGCTTTCTCCTGTCCAAAATTGGTGTAATATATTGTCCACATATTCACGTGAACTTTCACTTGTCTATCGACTGTCACCATATCATGGACTTTGTCCACTTTTTGTGTTGATGACTATCCCTAACAAAAAACTTTTTTCGCCCGTCAAAGATGCTGAGTCCCCTTAAATAGTAACCAATTCGTTTTGTGTTAATGACTTATCCTGGACGAACTGGGCTATCCCTATCAAAAAAGTTGGTTCGTCCGTCAAAGATGCTGAATCCCCTTAAATAGAATACAATTCGTTTTTGAACCTATAATTTATTAATTTTTTTGAACTCCAAACACATTACAGTCGAACATCCCTACCACGAACTCCTTTAAAACTTAATTGGCTATATCTTGGTTTTATCTTCGCACTCTCAGAATTGTCCTAGACTTAAGGTATCGAAGAATTTCATGTAAAAGTTTTTAAATTACTCCCTATCTGCCGCAAATCAACAAACTATTTTCTTTCTCGACCAACAACTTTTCGACTAACCCTCCCGCTCTTACCTACTGCTTTTCCCCCCTTTTTTTGTGTGCTCATGCTGCTTAGAGATTTACATAATGTCAACGTCGTGTGGGAATTTCATTAATGAAAGAATTATGAAAGGTAACATAATGAGCTCCTCCAGCTACGAAAAGACGACAGTGTGTGCCTTGTGTCTAGTCGTCAACTAGTTAGATGTCAGATAATGTGACCAAGCTATGGGCTATATGCATGCCCTGATGTCTGTGTGATAGACACTAATAATCCCGCACTCACTGCGGGGGTGTATTCATATAGTGTGTCGTTCCAGTTGCCCCCCCTTCCAAAAACCATATGTCTTTTGTTGTACATTGTTGTGCCACAGAAATTAACAAAGTTTCCAAAGAAATTCGTGTTCTTGCTATTTATTAGGGTCAGCATTGCTCAGCACCCAAGTCCAAGTTATACAATAGGGTTGCACTAATTTGACAACTCTTTGGCTATTATTAGCTCAAATTACAGGCATTAGATATACTTACTAGAACGACTACAAGTTCATGGATCTCCAAGAAAACTCCAACTCTTGCAATTTGTGCGCTACACTGAAAAAATAAAAGTCAAACTGTTGCCAATTTCAAATCGCAATACGCACCTGTCACATAAATCACGTTCATGTGATTTATTAGTTATTTATATTAGTTACTATGCGAATGCTGGCTGACTCCTAAGGGGCCCCCAGACCTAGACGCGCTCTCACACTCGTGCATATATTATAGAATGTTATAATAAGCAATATATAAAACATATGTATCTGTAGCTGTATCTGTAATGCTTTGGCAGCCGAAAACAGTCAAAAACCCCAACAACTTGGCTAGTCTCTCAGCTGCAAAACATTTTTACATATATTTTACTTTATCTTTGTTATATTTTTTTATTTTTATTTTTACTTTACTTTATTTCTCGTATTTTTTATGGCTGTTGCTTTTAGTGTGTAAAATATTGAAATTGAGTGCAAACTAGTTGAACTTTTCGTTTTTGTTGTGCATTGAAGTTTTTCCTTTATGTACTGTCTGAAAGTCTGTTAGATGCCAATGTAGCAGCTACTACATACAGCTACATTTATGTATCTTACAGATACATATACTACACTTTATACATTATTAAAATGATATAAAGTAACTGAGGCATGAATGAAGCATGCTTTTGTAGTCTTTGTTTTGGATCAATAAAAATTCTTTAGCACATATGAATGAGTAAAGATTGGGGCAATGAACGCGTTAAGTAACAATAAAGTTCAATTACTTAAGAACTCAAAGAACTTCTAGTTACTTAATGTAGTTCAAGTTTTTTGCGTTCAATTAAAATAGAATTTAAAGAGTATATAAAGGCGTCTTTGAGCTAAACTTGAGTTCAAATAATTTTTTTATTAGTTTTAATTAATTCAACTTGGTTGCAAAAATTGTGCCCAGACAAATCAAGTTTTGCGTTAATTTAACAAATTGATTATGGAAATACATTTGAATTTGTTTAAATTGACACAGTAGCTGATTTGCAGACTCTTACAAAAAGCGCCGATACACTAAATTTAAATATGTTATCATAACTTTTCTAAAAAATACCTTCTCAAAACCGCAAAGGAAATAATTTTTTCGAAACCTCGTTATCGTTTAGTAAATTGGTTGTCAAAAAATGCGACCTCAGTAAAGTCAATCAAGTTGTCGTTTGCAAGAAACTGAGGTTTTCAACTTATTATAGTAACCATGTGCTTTTTGCTTATCGATAAATTGTTTATTCCTGAAAATCGATCGAATAAAAACCAAACATTTAATCTTGAACATTGCAAATGTCTACCCAATGACAACCAATTCGGAACGTAATTAAAATGTCAGCTTATTACTCTCTTCGTATGTCCAGCCGCAGTTTCGCTCATGAAAGTGTAAACACACACATGACATTGTCAACCAACTTTTTGTGGAAATTTTTACATGAAAATTTTCTTTGAACTCGAACTTTACAAGAGATGTTCTAAATGAGATTGTCTTTTTTTTTTTTAAAAAGCAAGTATGTATACAAAAACTAGAATAAAAGATGGCGTACGTCAAAGTCGGGCGCAGCCGACTTTGGGATACCCTGTACCACCACATTGCAATTAAGTCCGACATATTGCTTAAGACCTCCAAAAGATATTTTATTCGGCTTTGGCTACGATATTTTCATAAACAAACAGAAATCAGTCGAATTTTGCACCAAAAAATTTGTTTTGACCGATCGGTCCTATGGGGACTATATGATATAGTCAACCGATTTTGATCAAATTTGGTACAGTGCTTGGCAACTACTCCAAAACTAACGATCTTAAATTTTGCACAAAAATTTTTTTCGGCCGATTGGTCAATATGGAGCTATATCATAAACACAACCGATTTTGAACACAACCAATTTTGTACACTTAAAAACTCTTAATGCCAAATTTGGTACAAATCTTAAAAAAACGAGTCACTACGAATTTTGAAAAAGTTTTGACCGATTGGCCTATATAGTCAACCGATTTTGATCAAATTTGGTACTGTGCTTGGGAACTCTAAAAACGAAAACTTCATTAGCAAACGAATTACCCATCTAAAACTTTTTTTTTTTTTTTTGAGGTCCTCTGAAACACCCCTATGGGAGCTATAACCCCGATATCGAAAAACTAAAATAAACTTGCCTCCCCTGACATAATTACGCATCTAATCTGAAAACTTTGTCGCTCTCGTTCTTGCCATCTCTGAGATCTAGGCGTTCATACGGACATGGGTATATCGACTTCTCTTGTCACCCTGATCAAACTTTAGGTAACTTTGGGGGTCTCCGACGTCTTCTTCTTTATGTTACATACATTTTCGGCTTGCACAATCACAATATACCCTTTGTACCATACGTTATAGGGTATAAAATATGTGGTTTTAAAACACAAAATCAAAAAACCCACCAAACATACAAACAAGCCAATACGTTTATTGATCGAACCCAAAAAACACACCCTATAAAAACGATAGCAACAAAAGCTCTAAATGCTAGTTTTAAGAAAAAAAACAATGTCGCGCTTAAGCATAGCATAATAAAAACCAATCCAGTTTTAACTAGGCATGTTTTTCCGAAATGCCTCATAAAACTTAATAGTCTTGGAAAAATGTAACTCAGCAAAGGCTAGACAACACCTGACATTCAATTTTCGTTATAATCAGTTAGATACCAACAGTTTTAAACCAGATTTTCACCACATGTCACCCCACTGCTACCAAAAAAAAAAACATCTGCATACGAAATTAATATCATGTCTTGTAGACAATTAAAAATTTACTCAGAGCGTCTTTTGGTTTGGGAAAAAACAATTTTATTGTCATTAGAATTAATAACCAATGCCGTTACGTTGTAATTGTATGTGTGTGCTGTGTGTGTCCGTGAATTAAAAATTAAACTCAAGGCAGAAAAAAAAAATGTTAAAGGTAGTTAAGAAAGGAGTAAAAATAAAGGTGCAAAAGGCAAGTAAACTACGGAAATGGAGTATGCTGAAATGAGAAATGCGCATAAGACAAAAGGACGCAGTGCGGAATAAAACAGAAAAAAGCAATTAATAATAATTAATGTTTTTATCTTTTTGTTTCATTCTTGCTTGCTCATTTTTATTATATGACTGTATTTGTGTGTATGTGTGTATCTGTCCCAAAGAGTGCCCCGTGTATCTAGCTGTGTGTGTGCGTATTTCTTTAATAATTTTTGCCGTCCAAAAAGGACTGCCGCTGTGCGACTGCAGCGGTTACACAGGAAATATGTTCACATATATACTATATATTTATATAAATGGAACCCTGTGTGTGTGCAGCACAGGTTGCTCCTGGTATCCAGCCGTGTGTCGCCATTGTTCATAGCGTATTTTTTACGTATTTTATACACTAACGTATATCCATAAAATGGGACACATTGTTCTTGCACAACTTTACGAAACAGGAAGCAAAATAAATTCCACAAAAAGTTTATATTAAATTGATTAGCAACAATTTGTGATCAGTATCTAAAAAGTTTTAAGTGCAAAAAGAAATATATAGGTACAAAAAAACTAATCGGCACTCCTCATCATAAGCGCTTCGTACTTTTAAAACTTCTGAAACAATTTTATATTTTTTAAATCGCGTTATAACAAATGTTTGTATTACAATCCAATTTTCTATATATAATATAAGGAAGTTAAAGTGTTTAAAACATACTGTCGTCTGACTGGCTTGGTAACTTTTTTGTTGAATCGTGATTTTGTAAATCCGTGAAAATCTTGAAAAACCATAAATGCATACTTCCAGAGAATCAAAAGTTGTCCTTTAAAAAAAAATTGAAGCATAACTTTATGTAAAAGTTTTTTAAATTTTCTCAGTACCGCCCCAAAATTAGAATATTGGACGCTATATTCCGCTTTTGAATTTGTGCGTTAAAGAGGCTAAAGCGAATCCACAACAGAAAATTTTTTTTGGCAAAATCTATAAATGAAATTTCAATACAAATGTAAAATGTCGAAAATTTGAATGTGAAAATACCTTGATCAGGAAATCGTGTCTGGGTCCTCTAGACTTTTAAAAAACGATATAGCATAGAATTTCTGAAATCTTTTGTTGATACTTTATATGGTAAAAGCGTCCTTTGCTTAAATATTACTTTTTTAGAAGGGTTATTTATCAGTGCTGAATTCAGACATGAAAGGTCAGTGGATGCTTCATGACTCAAGAGAAAAATTGCTATGATTTCATGTTTGAAACAAACTGAAGGAATATTTGAATTCATTAAATCCATCAGAATCCTTTATTCTCATGAAATAAAGTAACACTTGCACAAAAAACGATTACTGACACAATCTGGCGATTATTTAAGAAATCAAATGGTAACTCTTCTTAATTAATATGAAGAGAAGACCAATATTTGCACAAAATAACGTTATGATATAATGTTTGCATAAAAAACGATGATTGGCAAAATCTGGCGATTATTTGAGAAAATCAACTCAGGCAATTTCATGACTTCTTTAATTTATATGGAAAGACGACCATAAATGCATAAAATAACGTAATGATATAATATTTGCACAAAAAACGATTATTGTCATAATCTGGCATAATAAAACCAGGGTCATAAAATGGAAAATGACAACCTTATTTTAGATGTGCAAACCATATTCCAATGAAATAAAGAAATATTTGCAACAAAAACGATTATTGGCATAATCTGGCGGTTATTTGAGAAATTATATCATAATTTTTCTTAGTTTATATGCAAAGAAGCCCATAATTGCATAAAATAGCGTTATAATATAATATTTGCATATAAAACGATTATTGTCATAATCAAAATCATAAAATGGCGAAATGACAACCAGAGCCAATCGGAAAGCTGAGCGAGCATACACTTTTTATAAAGCAAAAACTTTTTAGTTGGCAATTGAAACCATTACGATTACATATCCTTAAAGAAATGATACCAAAGCGAAAAAGATGGCTAGGATATTTGAAGATATTGAAAGTGACAGAAATTTTTAAGCGTTCTGTTTTGTTGTATAATCTTAGCGGAGAAGGTATGAAACGTATTTTAAAAAAACTTGTCTTTGTAGAAGGTATCGTATTTGCAAAAACAAATGTCTACTAATATGGAAATGTCTAAGAATTTGGACCCACAAATTTCGCCACGTATAGAACGCTTCACTTTCGATGTGTGCAATCCATTTCTAGTCTCCGTCTCAAATTTAAGCTTAGTTACAAATATGTCACGGGTGGTTTTTGTCAAAATGTAAAGATTTATTTGTAGACAAACTTTTCGGATCAAGAACAAAATACAATGAATTTCCTCATATTACGAATTTTCTTTAAGCACATGATTCTTAGATCTCCTTATAACGAGTTACTGTATAAAGAATTTTCTGTATACAAAAAAGTCTACTCCCGTGAAAATTCGCTAAAGGAAGTACGATGCTTGTAATTTCTAAACAAAGGCAAAAAAAAAAAATTTATTTTCCAAAAATTTTCTTTAAAGAGTACTAAAAAGTCAGGATTCCTAGAACAGAAATTTGCTCACTTGTATTAATTTTTTTGTATAAATTTATTACAACAACCCAGCGTTGACTTAATTGATAATTGGAATTTTTGCGTGTATTTAAAATTTTCAACATAATTTCATTTCGTTTGTTTCAGTTGCCTTTTTTCGAGATACTCGCAGTAGTTGTTCTGGTTGTTATTGTTGCTCGACAATTGCCCAGCCAAAGGCCATAACTTTGACTTTTGGTACAACACAGACAAAAACCAAAATCTGGGCTGCGTACCAAAAAAAAAAAAAAATTCTTTGTACAAAAGTACAAAAAAAAAAGATACTTTGTACGCGCTTAACCACAGCCGCAACAAAAAAAATATATATTAAAAAAAAAAATGAGAATACCAACATCTTTTTTCTTTTCTTGGTTAGGTTTGGGCCAGTTGAAAGTGTTGTGAAGAGGCGTTCTAGCGTTTCAAATTTGTGCCGTCGCCTTGTTTGAGAGCCAATCAACACAGCCGCCGAAATGTATCTTAAAGTTTGTTGCTGCTGCTGTTGTTGTTGTTGCTGCTGAAACATTTTGGTGTTTTTGCCTTAGGCATTTTTTGTTTTCTTTGAGTTCAGTTGTTGTTGTTTTTGAGCTGTTGTTGTTGTTTTTGCTTTTTTTTTTTGTGTCTTTGCCTTTATGCGAACTGTCTAAAAGGCATTTTGTACATCGCACAGCAGACAGCAGACGCCCCAGCAGCTAATGTATCTGTATCTGTAGCTTTTGCTACGTATCTATAGCTATGTATCTGTAACTTTGTGTGTTTCGGCCTACTGCTTATTAACGTTCCAGCTAAACTGAACTCAACTCAAAAGCGACTGCTTGCTGTTATTGCTTTGTACAACATTTAAATGTTTAGCTGCCGTTTGGCGTCGTCTTGTATCTTAATACACTGTACTTAGAAGAGTAAGGGGTATATTACATAGGACTTTTGAAATGTTGACAGCTATAAGAAAATCCGATAGCAATCCACGCAAAATTGGAGTCGACATTTTCAGAAAGATAAAAGAAAATGATACTCTAGGAGCCACACAAGTCGTAATGCTATGAGTCCCAATAACCTGATAGATGCTAAAAATCCTCAATTAAGAAAAGTTAATTTTTCAGAAATTATCAATGATCAGATCAAAGAAAATAATTTAGACTTGTATGCCTGTCTATTTGTATTCTCCTGCTTCTCGAAAACCAAATGGATCTAGAAGCGTGGTCAAGCCACACTAATCATGATGAAATGAGTCCCAATAACCTGATAAATGCAAAAAATTCTAAATTAAAAAAAGTGAATTTTTCAAGAAAACATGCTATCCAAAAATTTCGGACTTAAAATAAGATTTCATTTACATTAAGAACAAGGGTCTAAAGCCGTAGGCAAACCTCACTAAACACAATGAAATGAGTTCCAATAATCTGATAAATGCAAAAAATCCTAAATTAAGTAATTTTTCAAGAAAACATGCTCTCCAAAAATTTCGGACGCAAAATAAGATTTAGTTGTCTTAGATTAGAGATTAAGTCTTGAATTCGTAGTTTCAAGCATAAAATGCATTATTTTTTCAGTGTGTTTACTTGGTATAATATTTTTATTATTCAAACTTATAACCTAATTTAGCTTTATTAGTGACATATTTTTCCCGTTCAAAAAACTTGGGATTTAGCTTGTTTTTGAAACCTCAAAACAACTTCATTGGTTAAAATATTACCTCTGGGATAACTCTGTAAAAAGGCATAGGTTTTTTGGGCAACCCTAATTATTTTTTCTTTTGTTTCATCTAACAATAAGGAAACATCAAAAGAACTTCATTGCTCAAAATATCGCCTTTGAGCAAAAGTAAAAAAGCTTAGGCTACTAGTATTTTTTTTTTTTTTTTGGGCCATCCCATTATTTTTTTTTTTTTTACAAAAATGGGGCTCAACTTTGACACTATTACAAAAAGAATCATTTTAAAGACTAACGACGTTAAATTTGAACACATTCTAGATTACAGGACTCCCAAACTTTTGTCGTATAAAGATGTTAGAAATACTTTTAATTTGTTTGTTTGAACGGCCCATGAACGAAAAATTATACTAAAATCTTGATTGGTTTGACCAATTTTGACATTCTAGGATACTTTATACTAAATGTACGGCAAGTATTTTAATTTTAATTCAACAAATTGTAATTTTGGAGACACCACTATTACCCGCAAAATTTTTTAACGATTTACAGCCAACGCAGTGTGAATTCAATTCCGTGTAAAGGGTAACTCCTAGTCGACATATCGCCACTGTAACCGCTCCACTTGTTTTTTTTTTGTGCCGCTTCTTCTTGTTGTTGCTTTTGTTGTTTGTGTCAACGTTGTGTTTTGGGGCATGAGTAGGCGTGAGTTTTATTTCAGAGCTCACTTAATGCGAATTAAGCTAATTTAAAAACGATTTGAAATTAAGTTTAATGCCTGCTAACCAAGCGTAGCTTCGAGCAGACCAAAAAGACAACCACGAAACCCCGCACGGTTCTTCTTCCATTGATTAGCACGCTCTTTCTACTACTACTACTCGCTCACACTCTCTCGCACGCTTTGTGTCTTCAATTCTCACTCCATTTTCTAACACTTTTGCCTTGTGTGGGTGTTGTGTAACGTGTCTTAAAGTGGCTTCCGTTATTGGGGCTCCAGTCTTCTTGTGTGCGTGTGTTTTTTTTTTTTTTTGTATTGAAATTGTTGTGGTTTTTGTTGCTGTTCTTTGTATACCATGTGCATATGTATTCTTGTTGGGGTTTGACCCAATTGAAGTCCTAATCATCAATATGGCCTGCTACTAGTTTATATGTTTGTATGGTATATAGTCTATGTTATATATTGAAAAATTCAACGACTTCGATATGCTTGTTAGTCCAGGCGCTACTCGATAGGGGTATGCACTGCACCCTTTTTCCCCCAAGCAAATTAATTTGTGCAAATAGTAAAGCGGGCCACTTTAGTTATTGATTATATCTCACCGTGAATAGTCTAACACGGTAGTTTTTTTCTAGTGCAAATATGATATAGGTATGTATCTCAAAAGCTTCCATAAATCGGGGTTGATTTTGCTGTAATTTGTAAATTAGGTTGGAGAGGTATTGGATTTAAAATTTAATCACAAGCTTGAAGAATGAAAAATAGTGGAAGTAAACGGTTTAAGTTTGCATAAAATGGAAATATTGATTGTGTAGCGAATACGGATTCGAATTCGGCTGAAAATCGTGAAATTCGGCTGTGCGAAAGGGGAGCAGATTGCAGCAGTATCAAAGCAACTAAATTCTTTTCTTAGGTATTAGAAGACATGGTAAAATTTCGGTGTCGTCAGGCTTAAAGCTCACTTATGCTAGTGCCAGAAACGCTTTATTTTGCCTTTTGCAAAAGTACACAAAAATCTAATATACCCTTTAATACTTTGAGTAACGTGTATTATAAAGGGGGTTAGAAAAATACGACTAGCTTAAAAGTGCAGTCCAATAAAATGCACACATAGTAGTACCTAGTCTTAGTAATAGTCCTAAAGATGGTCTCTGGCCTGCTCAACTAACTTAAGCCAACAGCACACATGGTCATGCTCTGTCTATGCATAAGTATCGGTTAGTATACAAGTGTATCTGTGTATGTGTGCGTGTATCTGTGTCTAAATTGTAGGTAGCAGGCATGTATCTTAATGAAGGCAATTTGCTTGTCGAGTTTAGGCAAGTTAGTTTACCGAAAATTGGCATATGGCCAGTAGCAACAAAGCAGCGTACATACTGCACTTGCCTTTGAAATGCCACACACAGATACTCGCACACACACTAATACACTCTAATAGTACGTGCATGTCAATATATATACACAAACTAACTAACATATGGGGCTATGGACTCTGGCTGGTACTAGGAGTATATGGGCCGTATTTACTAGAGTAGTCTTACACATAGCGAAAAAGAAGAGTTATGTAAACTGAATTTGCAGTTACATTTGGCATTGGCAAGTATCTAAGACGTTGTATCTATAGATATTATTGATTCAAGCTGCTTGAATTTTATGGTACAGAATTGAGTTTTAAAGTGGCATTGAATGAAAATTTAAAGCAATAAATGTTCCAAGTGATACAAGTTTTATTGGAGCAAAGTTTGGCAAAAAAAAAAAAGAAAAAACCTTGCAAGGATGCACATGATTGCGCTAAAATATAGAGTGTTGGGAGTCTTTATATACTATAATAGTACAAGGATACTCAATGAAGAGACTCTTAAAGATTGCATTCTTTTTGAAAGAAAAACTTAATAAATTAACTTTTGATGAAAATTGTAGCAAAAGAAATTCTACACAGCTTTTGAAGGTTCAAAGATGTGTTTACACTTAAATATTTTCGGTTATTTGGCAGAAATCTATTTCTATAGAGTTTAAACAAAATCGATATATGATGATAGCTTTAATTTCAATCGAATTTTAAAACGGAGGCTATTTTCGCTATATGCCGCTGGAAGTCTATTATTTCAATAAACCATATAAAAAAATCGACATAGGTCCGTACTAATTCCATCACGGTTTTAGCTTTTTATTTAGTTTCACATTCAGCTAGACTTGATGCAGCATATATACACATAATCTAGAAAGAATTTCTCGGAAATTTTTGTCAAACCCAGTTGAAGTACGAATTTCACGCTTTTTCAGTCTAAGACTATGCCTCAGTGTCCAACTAATTCCTTTAGCTTCTATGTTCCAAAATTTTATTTTTATTCTTTGCCTTTAAGAGAGACCACAGTATGGTTCAGGGCCGATTAATGGCCTTTAGCCCATCGCTATGCCACGGCATAAGCCATGCCGTTGTTCGCATGCCCTTCATTAGACGTTCTCATAACTCAACAGCTCCAAGAGTTTACACATACTTATAGATGGCATTATAATAAATCTTTAAAGATCTGTCATTCCAGAAGCTTGCACATGCTTAAAGATTACAATGCAATAAATCTCTCTGTCATTAAGGCCTTAAAAACAAAAGCCTGCCCTACTCTAAAAGTAATTTTCACGCATCTGCAGCTATATTTATTTAAGGATCCAAAAAAAAAAGAGCACATTTTACAAAGTCATATAATTACTAAATCTAACAAGTAATAAAAAGTTATCAAAGAAAGTCAAAAAGATAAAAGCTACTATAATTTGTTTTAAGAATGTCTAAGAGCTTTATAGAAAAGACAAAATATTTTCGTTACTTAACCCACTGGGTATCCAAATCACCAAAAACACGGCACAAAATGGTGTTCACTTTTTATAGCGAACAGTTAACCAGAATATGTCAGTTTTCTAGAGCTTTATATCAATTTTAACTAGCCAAACATAGCTGGATAGGAATAAAAATGCAAAACTAGGCTGCAACCGAACTGGTTCGCACACGGAAACTTTTCAAAACTTGATCAGAAAACAATCGGAACGAGCATTCCATTCCATTTTCATATCGACACAAAAATAGAAGTAATTAGAATTTTTTTTAACAAAAATGTAATTTAAACAAATTTCAGTACAATAAAAAAAAATATTAAGAAAGGAAAAAAATTGTATTTGAAAGAACTCAAATAAAATCAATTTTAAAAAATTATTTTTTAATTTAAAAAATTTATAATTATAAAAAAAAAATATTAAAAAAAATTTTAATACCATTTTTTTTTAAATTTATAAAATTTTTAAATATTATTAGGAAAATTATTTTAAAAAATTATACAAAACAAAATTTAATTGTGGATAAAACTATTAATAATCATCATCATGATGACCTTTGTAGTTAAAATACCTATTGGATTATAGCCCTGTAGTTTTTTTCTCAAAGTAGGTTTATTCCTGCATATTCATTAATAATAATAAAAAAAAAAACTAAAAATTCGCAAATTTTAACCGATTTTGATGAAAATCAGTACAATAAAAAAAAGTTATTCAAAGTATATGGGGAAGTTTAAGGGGAATGTTGAATTTGTGAAAAACTCGGTAAATAAAAACGATTGGGGGGGGGGGGGCTGCATTAACAAATTATTTGAGAAATAATTATAAAAGACATGAATCAGCTTAAAAATTTGTGGTTCTAGGTCATTTGTTACTAAAAAAAGTCAAAAATTACGCAATTTATAAAGGGAGGAAAATTTTACATTTTAAACTATAACTTTTAATAAATTATTTATTTTATTTTTGACACAGATGCATGTTACTAAAGATCCTCTTTTAAATATTTATAAAATTTTTTAAAAATTTATAAAAATTTTAACATGATTTATAAAACTATCTTCTGAGAAATATGCGCATCAAAAAAAAAAATATTTTGAGATTAAGTTTATACAAACGGACAAAATTTAAATGTTCGGAAGACGGACAGCTATTTCAATAATCATCATTTTGGTATAAAGGAAGCCACGCCTCCTTGTTGCCGTTACATACATTAAACAAACAGATTTTCAAAAGAATATTTAGAAAATAATTATTTAGAAATAATTTATAAAAAACATATGAAATAAATTGTTTAAAAAAAAATGCAAGTATGCATTTATGTATAAAACATTTAATAAATTATTTTAAAACATAAATTAAATGAGAACTAAAAAAATGTATAAATTTAAAAAAAAAATTAATGATTATTTCTAACATAATTTTTTTAAATCGATTTTCCTAAAAATATTTAATAATAATGTTTTAAAAATTAAATTGTAAAAAAAAATTTATAAGAAAAAGTTTTTACAAATTAAATTTTTTTTAAGTTTTTTAAAATTTTTGTATTCTACTTAAATTTGTTTAAATTCAATTTTTGTTAAACTTAAAGTTAAAAATAATTCACAACTCTTTTAAGATATTTTTAACACTTTTTTTATTCAATGTTGAAAAAAAAAACTATTTATAGAAAATATTTAAGAAATAATAATTAAAAACAAAAAAATTATTTGAAAAAAATTAAATTATAAAAATAACAAACATTTTTTTATTTGCTCTGCCCAAAAATTCTGTCTTTTAAATATATAAATAAATATAAGTCATGCAAATGCATGTAAATAGCAAAGAAATCTTAATTTAAAAAAAAATAGCATTCACATAGTTTACGCTTTTCCGCTTAAACCGGTCCTTGTACCTCAACCCACGCAAAACGTGGAACCACGTACCTAAACTGGCAGACAATTTTTTTTTTACATAAAATGTTAAAACAAAAATAATCCCACAAGTAAAGACATTTATTGATTTTCCACGCTAGCTAAGGATTTCATCTAAAGCCATTTAAATATCCATCAATTTAAGATTTTATAGATTTTGGTGTTGAATTTCACGCATAGAATCATTTTTATGCTTTTAATTTTAGCTGAAATAAAAAGCTATAGACCATAGCATAAATCTCATATGGACTGGCAGCACATACCAATCTCTGCGGAATTTAGGTCATCAATTCCCCAGCACACACAAATCTGCTAGTTTATTTCTTGACGTGTAGCCAAATTGTAGCTCACTAACCATAGAGCAGTTGAGTTTGCATATCCAGACACCAAATAACCCAAAAAAGGCACCAAATCATTTTGAGCTGCCCGTCTCCGACTGCCGGCCTGGTCCGAGAAATGCCAAAACGAATTTCGCTTAAATTGCAAAATTTAATAATCTAATAAGGCAAATTTTAACAAACTATTTAATGGCGAGATGTTTTAGCGGCAGTTTGAGTCTAAAAATAGCCATAGGCCAAAAATGTATAGACCAAGTTGGCATGCCTTGATATTGGGTGGTTGTTGTTGCTGTTGTTGTTGGGGTTAAACTGTGGGTTGCTTTGGTTTGAGCAGCAGCCGGCCGCCGCGTTTAATGTCTGTGAAATTGAAAAATTTACTCTTTAATATGCGAATGGTTTAGTTGATGCTGGTTTGCTGCTGCTGCTGCTTTTGCTGCCGGAAAGACGTTGTCTTTTAGAGAGGACTACGACAATGCGCAGAGAGGGTCATCACTGGCAAAAATGGTGAAATGGTGTGGAAGCTGCCGCAAGTGGCAAGTGCAGTTAGAGCAATTTCACAACTGACTAACAATCATTAATGCGTCAGAGCCCCGCAGTGGCACAATAGTAGTCGTACATAGTAATCGTTCGTAGTCGTTCCGTCAAACGCTTTAAAAAGTTTGGCGTGTTAGAAGGAAGTCGTCGTCGTAGTTGTCAGGCAAGTCCGTCCTCCAAGTCAAGACCAAGGCCTGCTGCCTGCTAATAAGCAGCCAGCGAGCATACCAGGGCGCTCCTGCGTTGAAGAAAAAAGCGGGCCGAACAAATTTGCGGCAATAAATGCTGCAAGCTTAAATCATAAACTGCTGCCTGACTGACTCTTCGTTCCGTGTACGCTTGGTTGCTTTATGAAATGGAAAATTCGCAGCAAATGAAAAACATGCAAAAAAAAAAAAAAATCCCAGAAATGATGAAAAATGGAAAACAAGAAAAGCGCGTTGCGGCCTGCTCACAATTTGCCAGCGGCATATATTTGAAGTATAAATGTATTTCCATATGCATGTCGAAGTGTTGGATAAATCGACTCATACCGCGCACTCACTCGCACACAAGCAATCATTCGTTTACTCACTCACATACATTCATACGCTTACATACTCACTCACTCACCACCACGCAAGTGTCAGGCAGATGCTTAACCACGCATATGAGGCGTTTTATTATTATTTCCCCAGTAGCACTGATTCCGAGAAGATTCTTCAGATACAAAAAAATGAATTACAATTATTACTGCTTGTTGCTTATTTCATTTCTTTTGCAGTATGACCTAGCTAACAGCTTTTCCGTTCTAAACGTTGAAAAAGCAGAAAGTAAAACTGATCTTTGTCAAAGTTTTTATACCCTGGTCAATTTTACGACTGTCTGAACTAATGATATTATCTAATGATATTATAGCTAAACATTGTCAAAATATTTTTCACCGACGAAACAAACTTAGCGAGTTTATTTTGTCGGGCAGAAATACAAAAGTGCCCTCCACAATGACTCGAACTAAAGATACTAAAGGATCATCAATCTTGAGGTTTTTTTTTTAAAATACAAAAAAACACAAAAATTTGAAATGAAACGGAAAATCTGTATTATGAAAAGAAAGAACCATTCTTGCCATGCACTTTTTAAAGATAATCCCTTTTAAATGTTGGCCGCAATTGCGCCGTAGCTCGTCCATGCGGAGGTTCCAATTTTCGATGACGCGTTCGAGCATAATCGGCGGTATCTCGCAAATAACACGGGTAATGCTCCAATCGTAGCTGGCTTATCCACAAACACTTTAAGACTTCACGTAGCCCCAAAGGAAAACGATCTAGGTGGCCAATTCACCGGTCTGGAGCGTGAAATTAATTGTTCACCGGATTGGTTCCATAAAATGCCCTGAGCGCGCGAATAACATTCTTAAGAGAATGCGAATTTTCGTAATACAATTGTACGATTTATAAACGTTGTTCGGGTGTAAGTCTTTCCATGATGAAATGATGGCAATGAAAACTGAATAAAAAACACATGGCAACTTGACAGAGCTCACGCGTGATTTATCAAAAAAAAACCCTATTAAAAAAAAAAACCCTCAAGATTGATGACCCTTTAGATATACGGACAAATGTTCCCCTAATTTCGTAGTCTGTTTCGGGCAGAATTGCAGAATTTTTTGAATGTGAATGGTTTTTAAAAACTTTTGAATTTCTGAGACACTGCTTTTCTGCCCGAGAAATTGGTCACCCTAAATTTATTGTAATATAGCTTAAAATTGGTTTAGCAAAATTAACTTTCGCCTATTGGGACACACTGTATATTAGTTTGAAAAGAAAACAGCTTTATTAACGAAACATACAAGATTAACATATTTCCAAAGTTTTCCATTGTTTTTCTTCAAACTCTCACAAACTGCTTGATATATTTCATATAGCCTCTCTTCCAAAGTGTACAACAAAAATGCACATATATATCTGCAAAATATTTTCATGTCATATGCAACAATGACTGCTACTTAGCTTTAATCATAAAAACAGTCCGACTCAACCGGACCGCACGGAACCGGACTCTCAGTGCCCACATTTGAAGTTAAAAGACCGATACAGACCGGACAGACAGCCAGCAGATCATGGTCACGGACCGTCAACGACCGTTGCTCAGTGCTGTCAAAGTCATTTCGCGCATAATTTTTACTGCTGCAGCGAAGCTGGAGCTGCTGTTTGTAGCTGCTTTCTTGCTGCTGTACACACTCGCATAACTTTTATAGTCGTTCTTTGCTAAAATATTCTAATTGTTTTCAACAATTTTTGAGCGGGTCGTACTCTACGGCCATAAATCTTCACTGACTTCTGCAAGAACGTCCAAATGAATTCGCTTTAAAGCTTGCCAATAAAAGTTAACAGCGCTCACACGTATGGTTTGTATGTTGTAGTTGGAAGTTTTGAGTCCAAATGACATGGTTCTAAAAATTTCTGGGATATAAATTGTCTAGCATAATAGTGTGAAATGGGCAACAAGCTATACAAAGCTCTATAAAAATAGGCAATAAAAGTCAAAAAGCATTTGCTGCGGTACGTATTCGAGTTTGATGAGACATGAAAATCTAATAATATAATAATCTTATGCATGAATAAACTTAAGTTATACGAAAATATAAAACTTAATTCACTTTTTAATTTAATGGGAAGGAAATATGATTTATGTCAAGTGTGGTTTGAGTGCATAAAAACTTTGTGTTTCGAAATATCGACTTTAATTGGCTGCGTTTGTGGTAAAAGCTGGAGATAAAGAACTACAACATTTATTTCAACTTTAAAATTTGAATTTTTAAAATATGTTTTAATAAATGGAATTTCTCGGTTAAACTACTATCCGACAGTTGGTAACTTTGAGGAGAAGTTTGTAAAATTAGGCCATTCGTTTCATTGAGTTATTAACGAAAACGCTCCCACACAAAAATAAATTGGTTTTCGGCTTCGGAGACGAGACCATATTTACAGCGGTCGTGGAATTCACATCCATATTTCAAAAAATTTCAGCACGTTAGAATTTCGAGTCGGGATGTCCTGAATCTGAATTGAGGAAAAAAAAACCCAGCACAACAGGACCCTACATACCCTTTAAAATACTTCGTTTTTTTTTTTTTTTTTTTTGATTCTTCAACCCTAGAAACGTTTAGCAAACAAAATCTGGCTTCTGAAAAAGAATACCTTCTTTTTTGTGGCTGTGTAATCTTCATCTTTATCTTTTTTAGGTATTTATTATACCAACGTTGCTCTGGTTTACAAAGATTTTTAAAAACTTCTACTTTATCATTAATGCCCATACGCAGCATGCAAAAATCCGCACAAAATGTCAAAACTTTATATAAAAAAAAAAATTCCCTTTTTTGGGATATTTTTTTTTATATGAAGTTTTGACATTTCGTGCGGAGTTTTTGCATGCTGCGTACGGGCCTTTATATAAAAATAAAATTCTTTTCTTTATTTTCTTTGTCCTTAAGGAATGTCAAAAGCAAATAATGTGCTTTTAAAATTTTCTTGTAATATCTATCTTACAGAAAAATCACATTCCAAAAGTAAAGATAAATTTTACTTTTGATTGTCTGTCATGTTTTGAGTATTGCACCAAGTGTATAGGGAAAAGTACGTACCAATAAAACATGTTTTAAATTGTCGTCCATAATTCAAAGTATTTGTTGATAAGATATTTTGTAGCACTTACCCTGTAATCAAAAGAAGAAAAAAAATATTATTTGGTTATTTTCAAAAGTAATACAAATATCTAAATTAAAACAAAAAAAAATTAGATACAAATACATTTAAATATAACATTTTACTGTATTGGTCAAATGTTAAAAACAAAAAAAAAAAATAGGGAGTGAATCTTTCCATTCACCATACTGCCAAATCAACAAGTCCCAAACCGAAGATAGGCTGGACGCGCAAGCGGGCCATAAAGGAAAAACGTCTAGCTATTTTGGGGGCCTTGAGAAAACTTACTATTTGAAAGGAATAAAAAAATTTAAAAATCTTTTTTTTCGAAAATAATATCTTTCATACAAAAAGTCACGGACTTATTAAACGACCCTCGTTATTTCAACCGATAAATGGTATGGTTTGCTTCGATTATTTGCGATTAGAAAAGTAACGATTTTTTTTTTGAAACAGCTTCCTTGATTGTTTACGTATTAGACCCCAAACACGAAAAAAACAAGATAAAAATAAAATATGTTTTGTTCGAAACTTCTTAAGTTTTTCAGGATTATTTCGGTTTTAAATTATTTTCACTTTTTAAAGCTTTGAAAGTTTTTAAGCAGATTTCGGTTCAATGACCACTTAAATAAAAGACAACAAAAGACACCAAAAATTAGAACCATGCCCAAGTGGAATCAGTTATATTTCTTATCCAAAATGTCAAATCTTCAGAGCGTACACCTTCATCAAATATAAACGATTTGGAGACGGCTGAAGAGAGAAGAGACTACCTAAAGTAGTGATAGCAAGCCAAGTTTAAACTATTCTTTACAAGATTTTGAGGCAGTGACCGATCCACGTTGGTTTTTGGGTCCGGATATCCCCAAAAGTTGGAAATGGGATGAATGTCTTGCGAGCTTCGAAGGGGAAAACCCCTCCAAGACCAAATCCTACAACCACTCCTGTTTTGAGTTCACAAGAAAAAGGAGAAAAAAGGGCATTTCCCAATTTAGTTTTACAGAGTTCTGCAAGATTCTGTGAGTCGCAAAAAATCATACTGTTTTTACCATGAGAAAAATGACTTCTATTGATTCGCGATGAGCGATAAAGTGATAGACCGTTACTTTCGATTGAAGGATCAGGATAGGCGCTCTTTGATTTCAAGGCTTGAACATGAAATTGACAGTTCCTTACGATTGAAGGACCAGGAAGGGGATCTTGTATTTCACGTCGTGGAGATGGGGTAGACCGTTCCTAACGATTGTAGTACCATCAAAGAGCCCGTTGATTTCAGGGCCATAAAGATTTGGAGCTTAGTCAAAAGGTCTTTACTATCAGAATTTTACAAAGTTCTGCAAGACCGGAAGATTATGTGAGTTGGAAAAAATCATTTTGCTTATAATTTGAGAAGCTCTCTTCTTAGACCGTTTCTTATGTTGAAAGGACCAAGCCGGGGATCTTTGATTTTACGACATTGATATATACAATAATATACGCAGAGCAATCTTAAAGTTTGCGCTACATCAAGCCGTAGCCCACTTTGCGATTTTCAGGGCTAATCGAGAGCAAAAACCAACCAGTACAAAACTGAGCAACCCACTGCCCCTTTCAAGTCAAGCATAAACTTGCCAACTGAGAAAGCTACTCACTTTCTTCCCAAACATTGCCTGCATGTTGATAACTTGATTAATGGCTTACGAAAACAAAAAAAAAATTGAAAACTATATAACTTGCAAAAGCGCTACAGTTAGTTATGCAGTTTCGACAAGCCTTAAAAAACTTTTCTAGTTAGCACAAACATTTGGACAGGGACGTGGAAGATGGAGACCCAAAGACATAGGGCTGCAGAGCTCAAAAAGCATGTAAAATTGCCAAGTTTGATATCGATCAAAAAAGCTGCAACAAATTACAACAAGACTTGGGCACAAAAAGACCTCTTCATCAAAAGTTCTCTAAAAATCTCGTGCTCTAATAGTTAACCCCCTGCCATGTTTTTATGAGCTTGCCTATCGACACTTTCGCTTTAATTAAAAACTTGCAAAAATATGCGTAAAATTTGCAAGACCAAAACTTACAGCGAGCATAGAGAGGCGGGGGTTCTGGGCTGGGACTACAAAAATAGGAAATACTATAAAATGCAGCTAAGCAAATCTAGTTAAGCTTGTTGCAAAAAGAAAAAAAAAAAAAAACCCACAAAAAAGAAGCAGAGGAAAAATCGTATGAAGGAAAAACTGCACAGCATGCAAGCTGGAAAAATTTTTGCATATGACCAAAACCGAAACGAGAGTGCATAAAATATATGGATTTTGAAAACTTTACAGACATGTAGCATGCACAATAGTCGGCAAAAGTATTTGGACAAAATTGTTGAGCAACTTGTTAGTAATTGTGGGATCCAAAGGAAAAAAATATTATGACGATTATTTTTTATAACGTGCTCTAACATAGCTTTTAGGTTAAACAAGCTGGGCTGAATATGGTAAAAAAAAAAAAGAAAAAAAGGGTTACCAGAGTAGAAAATTGTACATTTATTTATTATAGACTTTTTTTAAGATCATAATTCAGGTATTTCAGACCTTTTAATGTCGAAAGTCTATGTAAGAAATCTAAAATGCCAAAACTGTGTTTATTTTTAGTAACCTCTTCATATGAAAACGGGGATCTCAGAATGCTTCAGAGAGGGAGATAAGATTAGGTATGAAAGACGCGAGATAACCACGAGACAGTATGGTCCTATTAGAAGAAACAGATTAAAAGACGTAAAAGTATGAAGAGCTGGAAGGTTGATTGTGGTGCAGTTGGGTGGTATGTCTGGTGGGTGTTATCCTACTGCGAGTTATTACTTAACCATTTTAAGATTTCGATAAAAAGAGCTGCGACCACTATGGGCAGATGTCTTTGAAGAAAAGATTGGCCAGGTAAATCACCAAAAGTTGCGCAGGCAAATTTTTTCGATTCATATTAATCTGATCCAGTTCTCTGTTTGGCGAATTTCGAAGACTACGGTCTGCTAACCAATTGAACCTGAAAAAATTACACACCCAATGTTTTCAAGATTGATTAGAAACTAAGAAAGCCAGAGGCAATAAAATATCAATTTCACAACGCCTTTTCTTTAAACTGTCACCAAATTTCTCTTTTTGTAGATATGTGAGCCTAGCAAACTTTTAAGTTTTGACATATGTGAACGTTTAACGAATACAAAATTTTAGCGCTTTAACGCAATACTGAAAACATCGATGTTTTCGATGCTTTTAACTGGAAAACATCGATGTATCATCTCAAAATTTAAAAAGACGAAAATTCTGACCCAAACAGAATATTCATTCCTTATATTATCTTAATTTGAAGTTCGATGTTTCGAAACATCGATGTTTTTTTTTCAGAACTGACGGGCGAGGATTATTACTTAGATCTATATTTTGTCTAAAATTCTTTTGAAGCCTGACTCTTTTAGCTGCTTGAGTATTTTAACAGAAAGACGTTCCTTTGCAGCCTTATCAAGACTCATTTCGAAAGTATCTCAGCTTTTAAATGTTAACCCTAGACCCGTCTTTCGTCTTACCAACTTACCACCGTCCTTGGGGTACTCAGTGCCCCATAGTGTATTTTGTAAGGAAAAAAAAAGAAATATTTAAATTTAAAAATCACCTGGGGCACTCAGTGCCCCAAGGACAGGTTTATGGTTAAAAGTACACTGAAAAAAATCAAGTATTTTATGCTTAAGCGAGCGTTTTGGCCTTAAAACAAGCATTTGTGGTATCGAAAGTAAGAGCGCTTTTTTTTTATTAAGAGTAAAGTACTTTCAAAAGCTTTTTTTTGTGAACAGAATTAGAACGATTTTGTAAACAATTGAGCCTAATCGTAGAGAGCTTCTAAGACAAAAATTTGAAATTGCAGAATGTTTAAATTGAATTAAGAAATGCTTTAGAATAGATTATTTTTTTCTTTATTTAAGAAAAGTAAGAGAACGAAAAATTCTAAAAAATTCAAAAGTGAAAAAAACAACTTTGTTTTGAGAAAATTCGAAGCTATTTTTTTAGAGTGTAAGCAAGTTAATAGGAATTAAATATTGAGAAAAAAATCGGGCGTGCTCCAGAAAACCAATCCGAACCTTTTAATCGTTTTGAAACCACATGTTTCGTGCTCACAATTTCACCAAAACGAATTTTTTATGTTGTTTGAAACCGAATGTTTTGTTGCAAGATGAATTCAAAGCAATTGACAAAATAGCTTTAAAGGTGTACGCATTTTAAACTGAAATAATTTTCTTAATATTTTTTGATATTTTCCGAATCTATTTATGCCAATTTCAAGCTAAACAGTTATGGATAAATATTTTTTTGCTAAATAAGCCCAATAAATAGCATGCACAACTAACACCAAATATTTATATGGTCCATGTCTTGAATAAAAAAATGTCCCTTTCCCTCGAAAGGTGTTTAGCTGTGTTAACAATGAGTAAGGGAAATATGAGCAGATGGCGACTGCAAAAATTCGGATTTTGGAGCACGCAAAAACAAATCCGAATTTAATTATTTGTTTTGGTTTTTCGTTTTCCTGAGCACGGCTTAATATTACACAATTATGTTAAAATTTTGTCACAAAAAAAAAAAACGGAGACGGTAAACTGAATATCAGTTTCGAGGTGGGCGGCACGGCATCGATTTTGCTCTCCCAAATCCGCTTCCAATCGGGATTGCAACACAGTATTAATAATATTTTGTCAAAATACTTTTGTCGAACATTGTTTTGTGAGTGTGTAGGTGTGCATGTATAAATTTGCGTATGCAAGTTGTATATTATATTTTTTTTTTCAAGTTTTTTGCCAAAGAGAAGAAGCAGAGCGCATTGCAAACAATGCCTTTTTTGTCTAACAATATGTTGATATGTTTTTTTGTTGTTGTTGTGGCAACAAACCCTAAAAAATGTTTAGACAAATTAAAAATAAGTGTAAGCAAAGCAGCATAGTGCAACAATACAGTGGCATGGGTGGGGGCAGGGGCGTCATAATAATGCAAGGCGTTTCGGGTATGGGGTTTTTTGGGGATTCTAGAATTGCACTCTGCTGCGTGAGTTGCAAGCATTTGGGTCAAGGTACTTGTTTCTCTTATTGTTGTTGTTGTTTATAGTAGTCGGTAGTTGTTTCTAACTATTGTTGTTGTTGTCGCCAGTTTGTACTTTATTATGAAAATTGCTACAGCTTGTTAGTGTTAGTGTTGTTGTTGTTGTTGTTGCTACTGTTGCTGCCGTTGTTGTCATTATAGCAAAAGGGGGCTGCGCACAACGCATGCAACTCATATTTATGCATGCTTGCAACAGCAACAACAACAGCTGCAACACCCACACATGCAACACATGCATAAAATATGAGCGTGATTAAAGTGTCCATAGCATTTTATCCTTGCTGCTACTCTTTCTATCCGTTCTAGTTCCTGCTCTCTCACACTTGCCACAAACTTGGTTTCTTTTACAACAGCGCCGCAATGGATTTGCAACTAAACTAAAATTATTATGGCAAATTTGTATATGTAGCGCATATAATCAATAAAAATAAAATATATCACACATTGCGCTCGTCCCCCTATCTCTAAGTTCCGCCTCCAAGTGCTCCACTTATGCTCTCTATAGTGCATGTCCTGACTAGCCTGGAACTAACTCACAAGTGGAGCCCACAGCTCTGACTGCTCATTTCGTGTTCATGTGCCATTATACAAAAAAATAATATTCTTTCATACAATTTTATTTTTATTATTTTTTTTTTGGTTTTTGTGTATGGCCACCAAAGTAACAACTACTACACATCTCTTCACACGCAGGGGTTGGACACCCCTTAGTTGGCTCAATGATGGCTGAGTAGTAAATGGTTTTGGTTGGGCTGCCATGTTCCTTTTGCTTGTGTCGTGTCATTCGATAAATTGTACAATGTAAGGCGTTGAATTGTGCGCTGTTGCGGTACAGTGAACTCTCTCTACTTTGAGTTGTTTAATCGTTGAACATTCCGCACAAAAAACCAACGAAATGTGTCGCAGACTCTCCAAGGAGTGCAAATTATGTTATGCTCTGTTGTTTTTTTTTTTTTCAAGTAATGCTTGAAATTAGCAGTAATACACTGAGAAAAATAATCAAGAATTTTTAGCGTATATATCTTTAAGGCAAGAAAGTGCAAACTAAGCCAAGAGTGATTTTTCTATTATTGGGAATAAAATTCTTATTTAAAGAGTTTCTTTTCTGTAGAATAAATTCTTCATTTGGAAATGTTTTACAAATTTTTTGATCGTAAACAGCTTTTAAAACAAAAATTTATAATTTCAGAATCTCAGAAAGTAGTGCACTGAATGCGCATTTCGTTCTTATTCTAAGAACTTTGAGCCTTAATGCTGTTTTTAAGAGTATTTTATTTCTTTTTTAAGGGAAACAGATAGCAATAAACTCTTATAAATTCTAGAGTTAAATTAACTTCGCTTTTTTTTTCTAGTGTATTTCTCAAAATAGTTATTTGATGCGTTACGAAATAAATAATATTCATCTAAGGGACAAGTAGCTATAAATGCACACTACCAGATGTCCTATTAACCTATCTTCATTATTTTTCATCCAAGAATTGTAAATCTCATCAGAAATGCGTTTTTGTGTGGTTCGATTATACTGAGCTAAACTTTTGGAACAAGTTTTAGGTGGCGCGTTGATTTCTGTTGGTTTCTATTCAAGTCTCTATTTGGCTTATATTCGAGTACTGTACAGTAAATGTGAGTACACTAATTTTTACTACAGTTGAGTTCCCCCTTGTACTGCAAATATACAGACCTGTTTTAGGTAGAGGCAGCAGCTGTAAAATATTTTAAGTTATATTGAATTTTTTTAATACTTTTCTGTAAAAGTCCGACTTGTTTTATCTTCGGTTACAACCATCTGATATTGATGAGCAAACATCCTGAAGATTAACAAACAATGGATATGGAATTAAAAGTTCCAAAAAAATTTCGCTTTCATATACTCATTTTTTACATCCTTTATGTTCATTTATGTTGGTTACAACAATCCAATATTATAGAACTAGATTGTTAAATTAAAGGACACCATTTTTGGTTTTTTATTTTTTACTCCGTTTATGTTGTCATATAAGTCTTGATGTTTATCCATCCTTGAAATGTTTATAGTAACTGGATAGTTAGAATTAGAAGGTTCACAATATTTTGGGTTCTATAGACTAGTTTTTTTACTCCCTTTATGTTTCCATAGGTAAGTCTTGATTTTTCGTCTATATCTTTGGTGACAACAATCGGATTTTAAGGCACAAGATGTTTATAAGAAGAGATTTAAAAGAATGATGCATTTAAATTAAACAAAATTATTAATTAAGGATGTCAAAATGTTTATGGGTGCCCTGGACTCATTATGTTGATTAATATAACATAACAGGAATCAAATCAGAAAACAAACAATCTATAGCATCAACTAAAAATTGTAAAATTTGCAAAACTTCTTCTAAGAAATGTAAATAACTGGTAATGGGAAATGTAATTTTACCCATTGTAAAGGCTTATATAAATATTCAATTTATATCTTATGAGATGACGAAATTTGTCTGTCGACCACACTTCAAATTCTTTTTGTAAGTAATGCTTAAACAACTCCAAAATCTCTAAAAGCTTTTACCAGATGACGTTTAATAAAGACATAATTCCGCGACGAGATGTCGTATAATCTAGAATGGGGTAACATATCAACTCGTGAAATTAGATCGTTGCTAGATCGTCAGAGATGTTTTGGGAAAATCAGCCGTTCATAGCAGACGTTTTGAAAAATCCTAACGATTTCCGGTGCTCTACGTGACTAAATCGATTTTGGAACAAAAGACGTGAAATATGCAGTTCTGTACTATTATGTTCAGTTTTCTTTTCTACCTGGAGTGTAACACATAAGTATGTATTTCCACAGAAAGATCCACCCTGTCGAAATCAAATTAGAAGTTGAACAAAAATATTTTCTTACTTCTAGGTATTATAGTATTAAAGACATATATTTTAAAAGTAACTAAATTAAAGATTTAGCTACAAAGCTATAATAAAATTTCATATTTTGCTCAGATTTGTCTAATTCTAAATGCATCTTCTCTATATCATGTTATCATTATCTTTTCAACAAAAAAATTAATATATTCATTAAGTTGTTAATATTGCCGTTAAAAATCTATATTTTTCCTTTTTTCTCAAATTTTGTCGCATCACGCCAAAATATAAATATCCACATCCTCTTCTTGAATAGCCGGAAAATTATTAAATGTAAAGCTTCCACAAGAAACTAAAAAAAAGCTTAATACAAACTTTAATTCGACAAATAAAAAAATTAAAATTAGCTTTTTTCAAGTAATAAAAAAAACTTCAACAAAACGTAGCTATGACAGTAGTTTGCTGGTTCAATAAATAAAATCGCGAAACGTGACTTAGCAATGGCTGAGTATATAAAGTTTATGCCTGGCATTTAAAATTAAATGACTCGCTGTTAAAATCTAGAAAAATTTAAGAAAACTTTAAGTTAAAATAAAATAAATAATGTGTGTGCGTAAACAACTGAGTGCAGCAACTTTAGCTGATTTTACAACACTTTATTTTAAATTTCCATTGATCAATTAATCGCACAATTTCAACATTGTCTGCCCCAGGGCATACTTTACTGTACCACATTGCGTTGCACAACAACAAAGAAAACCAACAAAAAGTAGGGGCAAAAAAAAATCTTGGGAAAAAGGGCAACCATTTTCCATACATTTTCATACATTGCACCAATATCCTTTGTGAGACAACGTTGATTTTGTTGTTCAGTTCGTCATACATACTACATAGTAACATATATATATTTTTTTCTTTTATTCTCTCGATTATGCTCTGTTGTTGTTGGCTGCTCAGACTTTATATACCATATAAATACCTATAGTATATAGTGGTCTACAGTGTTGAAATTCGTGTGAAATTTTGTATGCCTCTTCCCTTTGTTGTTGTTGTTGTTGGCTGGTTTGTTGTATTGGCAGAACGCAACACACTTGAGTGCACAATGAAACCTTTTCAGGAACACACCACTCACACGCTCACTCACACACTCACTTTCAATGACAATCATATACAGCTCTACACTTAAGTCCTACATAAGGAAGTTGTCTTTAGACTAAGTAACTGTTAGATTGTTGGCAAAGTTTCTGCCACAATATGTTGCAAGTGCCTTCCTTGTGCATTGGCTGTGTATTAATTGCAATTACGCAATGCACACGCACCACTTGAGCCGGTCCTGTAATTATATCCTGCTAGCTCACGACAAGTTCTATAATATCCTTTACTCGTAAAGCTTGTATAGTCATAAACTTTCGGAAATGTTCTCGATGCAGCTTGTTCGATAACGATTTCGTGTTTCTATTATTATACTTCCCGTGCACGTAGTGTAAGAAATTTTCAAAAAAAAAAAACACAAATTGTTTTTCAACACTACTGCACTTCATCATAAAACAGCGACGCAAGAACAAAATAAATGAGGCTCATTTTAAAACTTTCTTATACACTTCCGCCAAATAAAGAATCTTTTGATGACAATATACAGGCTAAGGAAAAAGATACCATAAGATGATTCAATGCAAATTCTTAAAGGCAAGCGTAGACTGCCGCAAATATGAATATGGCAACACCAAGGATGGAAACTCCACCTAGAAAGAATTGCTTTGAGCAAAATTTCCCAATTTTTCCTCTTAAATTAAGAACACCAGGCACTCCCGAAAAATCACGCAATTGTTATTTTCTCACACTGAAGACTTCTAAAGATTCTGTATTCTAAAACATTTTTTTAAATTAGCTCAAAGTCAAATTTTTCACACTGTTTTCTTCTGAATTTGGGCAGTTTTTTTTTTAAATTGTAGCAAATGTAAACACTTTAAGTGAAGAACAGAAGCAAGTCTAAGAGACGTCTAAATAAAACAATGCCGTAGACCAGGAGCACAGTGCAACCATTTTTATGTGGCGTGAAGTGGAATGATGTGGAGCAGACCGCGAAGCACTAAAAATTTCTGGAGCAGAGCACCGAGCAACGCAATGCCAGACACATGTGCTGGGTGAAAGATATACCTACATATATCATACAAATAATACAAAAGATTCATTTAGGAGTTATTTTATGGGCATCAAGTCTTCGCGTCATTCAGCAAGATATGTTGGCCGTCAACAATGAATGTCTTTAATCGCAGGAGGTATACTATAATATATATTGATGAAAACTGCGACTGGGGGCACATCGATTGCGCTCAACCACTTACCGTGAGGTTACTCTTAGTGAACAAGTCGTGAGGGGTTTCAGCATTTCAAATTTAGGAATTTTGACCACGAGGACAAGCATAGCGGTGGGGTAGAGAGCATTTTAAAGACTCCGAATTGGATGAATTGCTTGATGAAGATTCGTGCCAAACGCAAAATGAAATGGCAATATCATTGGGAGTGACTTTAAGCCTTTAAGCCATCGGAATGATTCAGAAACAAGGAAATTGGGTTCCGTACGAGATGAAGCAGAGAGATGTTGAGCGTGGTTTTTGTAAAACAACTGCTTTAAAGACAGAATCGAAAGGGGTTTTTACAACGAATTATGACCGGCAAAGAAAAATGGGTCCACTACCATTATCCCAAGCGCAAAAAATCATGGGGATATGCCTGGACATGTCTCGACGGCCAGACCAAATATTCACGGCACTAAGGGTATACTCGGTATTTGGTGGGATCAACCCAATGTACTATGAGCTTCTGAAACCGGGTGAGTTGATGAGAGACACGATAAAGTCATCCTTCAGCGTGACAATGCTCGGACACATGTCGCCAGATCGTTCAAGACATACCTGGACACGTTAAATAGGGTGTCCCACCTGACCCGCTGTACTCTTCAGATATTGCTTCTTCGGATTGCCATTTGCTTCGAGCCATGAACAGATTTTCCACTCTTATGAAAAGTCAAATATGAATTGATTGGTGAATCGCCTTAACAGAGTCATGCATTTTTCGAGATGATATCCGGAAACTACCGGAAAGATAGAAAAATGTAGTCGCTAACGAAGGGCAGTAATCTCATTAACAATAAGGTCTCAAACACTGGGAAAAAAAAAACGGCGGATGCAAAGTTGTACACCTAATACTACGTACATAATTTCTTACAACAGATATACAACCTATAATTAGAGAATTTCATTTGAATTGAAATTCTGGAGAAATATATGTTTAAACCTCCGACAAATTCACGTTGGATTGAAATTCACTCGCAAGACATTTCTATCACTTCATTGCTTGTTTTCAAGTACTTTAAGTCAGTTTTATATTTTGCCAATATCGACACGGAAAACATGCTTCCATAATATATATAGTCTGTTTACGCTCAAGTGTGTGCGTGGAACGAATTCCATCAAGTGTGCAAAATTGTTGTGACACAATTTTATACGTTTCACTTGCCTTCGCTGCCAGGAAGTACACACACGTACACCCACACAGAGGAGACCATCTCGTTGTCTGCCATTTTCAATGTATAACAACAAGTTATGGCAAAAGACAGCCCAGTCGCCACATGCCGTGCCCCAGGACGCTCTACTGTCTTTACTGTCAACCAAACGCAGTTATGGCTGCGGATATATCTAGCATTTTACTCCCACTACTATGACGATACTCAACCGCTTGGCTGTCATTTCCTTGTGCCCAACCAAGCAGGCGCGTGTCTCCGTTCCCGTCCCCGTCTCCGACTCTGTCGTCGTTGCTGTCCCTGTCAGCGTCGACGTCACCGTGCACGTCTCCGTGGTCGCTCTTACATCTACAGTTTCGATCTGACGCTGTCTCTGTCCGTCTAGATGTCTGTCTGTCTGTCTGTCGCTGACTGCCTGCATTTAAGTGCTACCAAAATTGCCTTTTTAAAGGATTTTTTTACACACAAACACAGACACACAAGTGGAGACATTCATGCTCATACGGCATGTCCTTGCCATATGTGTTTGTCTCACTTGCTCTACCTCTTATTCTTATGTTTGTCACTGTCTTTGCTGTCGATTTGTGTGCCATTTCTTCTACTGCTTTTCAATTGATGCATCTATCTTTTAGTTCTGAATTGCGCCCTGCATTGGGCGCCATGCCCTTGTAGTATGCCAACCATGCCATCACAAACCTATCGACATAAACATATCGTGCATGTTGCCAACAGCTCTAAACAGTGGCGTTGTTGGTTTTTTCGCGATAGGGGGGGGATTGCAATAAGCATTAATTGCAAATATATCTTTTAAGAAGTCTTATTTGCATTTCCTTAAAACTATCATATATGAGGTGCAAAATTAGCAAAATCATTGTATCCGATAAAATAAAATCAAGTTTTCGAGATTGTCGAATTTAATTCGATTAGAAAAGTTAGAAATTTGATATGTCTTAAGTTTTGATTTATAACCATTTTTTTTTTTTGTCAATGTCGCATAAAAGATTTTACTCATCAAAAGTAGCTTTTTGATAATCATTTTCATAGAAGCATGTTGCATAGTTAATAGCCCTGTAAATTTTGCCTGACCATTACAAGTAAGAACAAAAGATATTTTTGAGTAGCAATGAAATAGAGTTCCTTTTCTTATAGCTTATTGATTGCTCCCCCTAAGTTCATCCTTCCTACGATACTGCAGCTCTACGCATTTTTCCAGCGCATTTTCAAAACTCAATTCGAGTGACAAACTAAAAAAAAATTAAAAAAAAAACTCAAAGGCAAAATAAAAACTACTTGTAATTTTTCTTCGCTTCAGTTCCAAATGCATTTCACTTTTCTTCTAGCATGTGTCTCGGATTTTGCGTGCAGATAAATTTTCTTTTTTCCTTTACGTCTTTTTTTGTTTTTTTTGTTTTCTTACCCCTTCTTAGTTTTTCCTGCTTGAAACATAAAGTGAATTTACTGTGTCAAAGGCGCTCAATTTAGTTTTTTTTTTTTTTCATCTTCCATGTGCTTTAGCTATAGCTCTATCTCTTACGCTCTTTGACTGTGTTTGTCTCTGTTTTTGGCATGTAATTTGTTAGCTTCACTGAAAATTGTTCTCATTTAAAATTTTACTCGTTTGTTTTACTTCAACTCTTCATCTCTCTGGTATTTAAGCCATTTCCTCATTTGGCATTGGCCATTGATCAATAATTACAGCTTGCAATTAAAATATTAATAGCTGAGCTTTTTTAACACATTTATATATATGTGATATAAATTTTTCTCTTGTTACATTTCTTTTAATACGATTTCAGTATTCACTCGCACATTAACAGTAATGCGCTCATCTGATTTAAACTCTGCCAATCACCCGATGGAAAATGTACGAACTCTTTATTTTAAAGCTGAGAAAATTTACATTCTTTTTTTACAACGTCTTGAAAACATTTGGCTAGTTTTGGAGCAATTTATACTTGATTCTTCGATACTCTTTCGGCAGTATTGTTCTATACAAGCCAATGCTAAATATTGATATTTTCACTAGAATTGCGGAAGTGCCGTAGAACTTCTCAAACGAAAGTTTAAGTCTTAAGGGGTATCGCAGTTCGAAAAATTTCGTGCGGAATATTTCGAACTGCGTATAGGCCTTTAGTCGGATACTCTTAAGAACACTCAAATTTGCAATTTTAAGCATTCCATCGAGGAGATAGTAATACAATTTTTTGAGAGCATTCGTAATCTATCATTGCAGTTTTTAGCCGACTGCCAACTTTTGAAAACGAAGTTCTTTAACGAAGCTTTGAGTGAAACAATAGAAAATTTTTATGAATCGCAGTTCCGTAATATATGATGGCCAACTCTGCCTGATTAGTAGCTGAGTTAGTGAAGATTTTTGCTTTAGTACACGGTTTATTCTTTAGACTACCCACAAATGGTGCATATGTAATCTACAATCTGGCACGCCTTTTCTTAGCTGGTATAAAAGTAAGCTACAATGTATGTGCTTACCAAACTGATTACTTGTGGACTAGAAGGCTAAAAACAAAGTGGGCTGTAACGGCCATTTGTCATTGTTAAGAGTCGATTTGAGCTTGAAAACAAAGTATACTACTGAACTTCTATAAATTTATACCAAAAATTGCATACTGTATTGGTTTCGAAAAGCCGCAGTAGCCTAATATTGAAATCGTTTCGCCGTTTTAAAGTGTAGCACACTGCAGCGCTTCTGTAATCCTATATTTCCCACTGGGAATTTTACAGCAATTTATGCACTATGGCGCCAAGTTGCTTCACACATGTGTATGTAATTTTATATATTTATATACAAACTTATACATACTATATGCAATACATATATGACCACCCAAAGCCGCAGTAATTAAGCGCATTATTTATGTGCAAGCATAAAAAAAAAAAAAAATAATGTCTTCTAGCGAATAGTGCGCTTCAATGACACATTACCCAAGAAAAGTCAAGTCAATCTGTTTGACTTTAATGACTTCTGCTGTCACAATATAAACAAATAGGCGTGCATTTATTGGAAATTCTAATCTTTTGCCAGTAACTAGAGCAGTTGAAAAAATACAAATATCAACTAAATATTTCAACACTCGAAGATGAAAAAAACCATCAGAAAACGCCACCAGCTGTGTTTGTTTAGTTTATGTTTTCAATGTTAACAAAATAAACTTGGCTTGGGGCAGATTCGATATGGGCTGTACTAACAGTTCATAGAATAAACTGAGAGTAATGGAAGGGGTGCTTGGTAGAAACGCAAGCGTTGTGGAATAAAAAATCAAGTCTATCCAAATTTGACGCTGAAAGTTTTCGACGTTAGAAGACATGACATATTTTTCGAAGTCTGAGACACAATAAAGTATTTAACCGACTAAGCAAGCAAAATGTTGAGATATCTTATGGAACTAGGAGTACTTTGGGACTTATGGTAAGTTCGAAGATACAAAGACATTGGTTGCGAAATCTAAAAGTTTTTCAGCCGGTTCAACTAAGGTATCGAAAAATATTAAGAAAGTGTGCGTGCAGAAAGTTTTTTTGTAAAATAATTTATCAAAAGAGAAATATGCCATTTTTAATCTTTTTTTAAACATAAATCTCAGTCAAATGAAGTTATAACTAAAAGTGTAGTATCGAGAGGTATTTGCACTACGTATAATAGATTTGGAGTCAGTAGATTACCTATAGCTTCATGAAACAATGAGGAAGAGAGGTGGAGTAAGTCCCAAGAGAGTATTCTGAAAACTGTACTGCGTTCTACAACAGTTTTTCTGAATTTCTTGGTTCAATATGAAGGAACGAGAACAGCAATATGTAAGATTATCGATTTCTTTGCTTGTATGCTAGAGTTCGAAAATAAAGGGTTTTCCAATAAGAGGTGTTATTTTGGTATTCAAAGAAAAATTCAATTTTTAAGATAAATGATCGGATGTTTATTTCATAATAAAGAGGAAAGTATGCCGTTAATAATGAAAAACAACATCAGCCAAATGGCCACCACGACCACGCTTACAGGACCATATCCTTTTCATGAAATTTGTCATAACCAAATCGCCCTATGTCCTCGATAGCCTCACGAATTCTATCTTTGAGGTCTTGAATCGACGCTGGGCTATTGGCGTAGACATTATCTTTCACGTGGCCCTAAAGGAAGAAGTCGCAAGGTGTTAAATCCAAATATCTCGGTGGCCAATTGTGATCATCTCTTCGAGAGATAACATGGCCCGGAAACTTTTCCCGTAAAAGAGCAATGGTTTCGTTGCTTGTGTGGCATGTAGCGCCGTCTTGTTGAAAGTAAACGTTGTCCAGATCAATACCATCGAACTCCGACAATAAAAAAATCATTAATCATCTCTCGATAGTGCCATCCATTCACCGTAACTGTTGATCCAACCTCATTTTCGAAAAAGTAAGGTCCAATCACCCCGCCGGACCATAAACCGCACCAAACAGTCACACGTTGAGAATGGACAATAACTCTTGGGTTTTTCGAGCCCCAGATGCGACAATTTTGCTTGTTGACGTAGCCATCGAGGTGGAAATGGGCCTCATCAGTCAAGATAATTTTTCGATGGATTCCGGATCATGTTCATGCATTTCAAGGACCCAATCAGCAAAGACACGACGTTGTTGATGATCGGCCGGCTTGAGTTCTTGTGTTAACTGAACTTTATAAGCCCTAAGACCCAAGTCTTTATGCAAAATACGGTGTAGTGACGTTTGTGGAATACCCAATTCAAAAGAACGTCGAGGAATGGACAAACCTGGGTTTTCTTCAACACTTTGGGCTACAGCAGCAATACTCTCAGTTGTTCTTGAGCGAGGTGCACAGGTTTTATTCTTCACATCACTAACTTGTCCCAACAGCTCGAATTTTTCCACCAATTTCTGTATTGCGGTCCGACAAGGTGCTTCACGACGACCCAAAAATGCTTTAGTTTTGCGAACTGTGACTGCAAGATTTTCACCATTTTTGTAGTGAATTTTAATAATTTCAATGCGTTGTTAAAGCGTGTCTCGTTCCATTTTTAGTAATGGCGTAGTTTCTACTTGTCAAATGTCCAAGAATAAAAGCATCAAAAGTGACAGCTACCGAAAACCGGGTGATTCAAAATAACACCTCTTGTTGGAAAACCCTGTATAACTTTTTTTAGTTCTTTAATCAAAATCAGAATCAACAATTCTTTTAACCACAAAAATATTAATATTTCAAGTAAGTCAAATACATTCACTTTTATTATGATCTTTTTAGCTTCACCTGTATGTAATAGAATCTTTCAACGAAAATTTTAACAATATCTTAAATGTCTAATTTAATTCACAAATTAACGCACGTTTTAAGCCCAGATGACCATAGTTTATAATATTTTGTACGAATGTTCTGGCCAAATCACTCAGCATTTTTTTTCCAATTCATACTAAAATGTTAACTTTTTCTGCAAGAAAAAAAGCTTGAGAAACTTATATAATATACAATTTCGAGAGCAAAAGATCTTGGTATATTATATACTTCAAATAAATATAGCTTAAGTGTTAAAGTCACGTTCCATCTTATAAATAGGTGAGACGTTGGGATTCTCCAATTCATATGTATCTCACGTATCTCTTAAACCTCTTTGCAAAACATTATCAGAAACTTTTATTGCGAAAGATCATGGTATATTGTCTACTTCACATCGATTTGTCAAAACAGTAAAATTCACGTATCATCTAATACAAAAATTAAATCTACGGATTTCTCTTCTTCATATATCGTATCTCTTATCTCTTTTTCCAAAACAACGTCAGAAACTTTTAAAGCGTAAAAGTTCTTGTCATCTTAAACACTTCTATTTAAGAAATAAAATCGTGGGATTTCCCATATCTTATGTTTTTTATGTACCTGCTATCTCTCTCGTTAAAACAACATCAACAACCTTTATTGCGTTAAAGATCGTGCTACATTAACTACTTTAGATACATTTTGCATTATCATAAAATTCACGTTCCATCGAAAAACAATCTTGGGATTTCTCAACTCTTACATTTTATTTACCCATATCTCCTATATCTTTCTGCAAAACAATGTCAGAAACTTGAATAGTGTCAACGATTTGTCACACCAGCAAAAGTCACGCTCCATCTAAAACGCTTTTGTCTTAATATAAAAATCGAGACTTGAATTTCAAAGAACATGGCTTCCAAAGTGCATTATGAAGTCATTAGTAAAAATTAAAATACAATTCCCATTTTATCTACATCACAAATTCAATAAAAGACAACGTAGTTTATCGTTTTCAAAAACAGACGGAACCACTCCATAATAATACGCCTAAAAAATTTCCAATTGAAATTTAAAGACCGTGTTTGTCTGTCCTCGCACAAGCTGCAATTTGTTGCTCTTGAAAGAGTCACTCTAATAGTAGGATACAAGTAAATGACACGAATTACATTCACTTCCTCTTTCGCAATTGTGATCCTCAATTCGGTTCATTATTGTATGGCAACTTCATTTGAAACCCACAAAATGAAAACCCTTAATTGGGCACGGCTGGAGTCGGCAATCAAAAACAACAACAACAAATACTCAAGTTTAACTAATTGCAACAAGAAAATTGATAAAGCATAATGCAATGCCTCAAAGAAAAAAAAAAAAAAACGTGGGAAATGGAGACGCCTCAGATTACAGGCCGACAACAGAGTGGAGTAATATGACAAGCCCAAAAACAATGCGCGTCCAATGCTTATATTGTATGGTATCATATGGTATGATATCTGAATATTTCCAAGGTGTGTTCCATGGTTAAACCTTAAGTTCAAATTGCAACAACAACAACAAGAAAAGCAACAAATGAAAGGTTGCAACAACAAATGCACAAATACTTGTAAATTGACAACGGCAATTTGAATCATCATGCGCAAATATTTGTATATAAACTGTTGGACCCTACTTATAAGTAACTTTATGAACTATTTGTACACTAGACGAGGGTATATCTATTTTGTTAGGATTATTGAAAGAAATGCTTGTAGGAAACCGGAAGTGAGCCTGAAGTGTATGGAACTAAAAAGGAGTCTATAGAATAAAACGAATTTATGTATGTCCATTGAACCCTATCTATCTTGATGGTAAAATTTTTAGAAGGAGCTCGAAAATGAACTTGAAGTATATTCCTTTTTTCAATTTTTCATTCGAATTCGCTAGACAAAAACTAACAGAAAATCACGAACATATTAGTAGGAGCAAAATAATTTTTTAGTTCTAGATAAGGATTGCTTTTCTTTAATTTTCGTCTCTATAACACTCATCTGAATTCGATAGAAAAAAAATCGAGCAAAAATTACGAAGATATTAAAATTGTTAGAAAAAGTGTCTTCTTCTAAGAGATTCTTTTGTAGATCTAGAAAAGGATTGCTTTGCTTGCTAGTCCTGAAATCTCTATAACTTAGACCAGTATGTCTGTGCTTGTTTTTGGTTTTCAAATTTCAACCTTAGTCTCAAACACCTGTCGGAACTATATCTAGCTCCAATGCATTCTAACAATTTCTTGTATAATAATATTTAAATATGCTATTTAATTACCAGATAATTTTACAAAACTTTAGCCCTATTGTTTGAAGCTATTATATAGCCATTATAGAGATTTTTGTGAGAGTATGTAAATTTCGGCGACTCTATGCAAGTTTAATTTTTTATGTTCATATTACAAATGTGCAAAGTTTTCTACTCATTTAAATTCCAAGTGAGTTGGCAGTATAGTAGGGAGAGACCCCAAAAAAAAAAAAAAAAACTTTAAGCCTGATGACAAAAAAGTTTATCTAGAGCACTTTGAGTTTGAGGCAACATTTTGATGTGTAGTTAATATACAAATACAACATTTGGCTTGGGTATACAGATACATGTGGTCTGTGTGAGTTCTTATATGGGGTAGTACGGGTATAAGTATTTAATGGTCGGTCACTTCTAACGCTTAAGCTGCGGCATGCGCTAAGCTGACTCAGCAAAAGTCAACAAGCAAACAAACAGCACGACGACCGACAATAAAACACAAAGTAAAAAAAAAAAAAGATACAAATACACATAGATATACACATGCATTAGGAGAGAGATACATATAGTTATATGCATATGCGGCAAGAAATTATAATGCACTACTTAGCCCCGCTTGAGTCTTGAGCTTCTTCTAATTTGACGTTGACGTTGATGTAGACGTCGACGCTGACGCTGAAGTCGACATCAGCTTCGACGCTAGCTTGGGTCAGACATTGAGGTTAATGAGTCATATCATCATCATCATTATCAACGCTTGGCTTTGGCATCCTCCTCAAAATGAACTCGACGACAAACATTAAAATTACACACACATATATAGTATACTTATATGTGTACACAGAGATACATAATTTGTACATAAATTTATGTGTGTGTGTGCGAGTGTAATTCTTGTGGCTGCCTTTGTTGTAATTTAGACGCAATTAAATGTAAATAAATTCACAATTTAGTTGTAATTTTTGCTGCTTAATTTTGTGTCATTTTTTTTCGGTATATATATTTCTTTATGTACACTATACACTTGGGATAAGCAGAGCATATGAAGTTTATAAAGTATTATAATGAGCGCATAGGAGCATAAAAATAATTGGGTTGAGAGTAAACTTTTAGTTTATAAACTATTTTGGAGAAGTTGAGGATAATGAAACTAAATATATGAAAATATATGAAAATATATTTGGTAAACAACGAATTGCAAGACTTTAAAAACAAAAAAGTGAAAATGTCGGTTTGTACCTACTGTAAGTGGCGATTTATTTTCCAATAATGTAAAGATGACGTAAAGATGACGGGTTCTATTATTGTATTTTTAAGACTTTTTTAAAAAGATGAAAAAATGGTTTTTTTTTTTTGTGAAAATAACGATCTTTGAAGAATTTGTTTTAATAGTATATATACGTTATGTAAAGATGAAGTTTTCCATTAGAGTAGATAAATTGTTAAAGGCACATAAAAACATTTCAAAATTAGCAGCGTGCTAAAGCTCGACCTAAATTCTATAATTAAAAGCTCTTTGACCGATGAATCTTTTAGATATAGTTATAGGCAATGCATTTACTTGGCAAAGCTGCTTAAGGATTTGTGGCAGTTGGCTTCTAGACTCAAAATTATCAAAAAAAAAAAAAAGTATGTACCAAATTAAAGCAGAATAGGATATTTGAATTTTTGTTTATAAATAATGCTTTAATTTCTTACTAATTCGCCAGTTCCAAACCATTATTGAATCATCTTGACGGAAGCTAGCTCGTCAAGCCATCATCTTCTTGGCAACTAGCTTGCATTTAATTTTATTTTATTTTTTTGTCTATATTTTTTACAGTTTTTTAATATTTTAGCTGAATTGAGCATCATCTTCTTGGAGACTAACTTAAAATCGATTTCGTTTAATTCTGTATCATCTTCACCTAAACGTACATGTCGAAACATCATCTTCTTGGCATGGTAGCTTTTTTATGCTAAATTTTGTTGGCTGTTCTTCAATATTTTTCCTTAAATAATAATCAACTTCTTGTAGACTTACTTAAAAATCTTCACTTAAACTGACTTGTCAAGACATCATCTTCTTGGAACAAGATTGTAACTTATTTAATTTTCTTGTTTTCCCTAATTTTTGTTCCAAATCTTTGGTGTTTTGCCTAAAACTTTATCACCTTCTTTTAGAGAATTCATATTCCATTGAATTCATCTTTTTCTTGAATTAAATTTTTTTCCAATATTTTCCGCGTTCTTTAATGTTCTGCCCAAGATTATCAATATCTTCTTGCCGACTCACTTGACAAATATTTTTTTTTTACAGCGCATCTTCAAGTCGGCGCTTCCAAACTTTCAAATAGCGTACTTGTTTCTTTCATTTTAGTTTGTTCTTAACTTGGTTTGTTGCTTGCCTATGATGTTTGGTGACCCGATTTCCGCAATTTAATGGCTTTTGTTTCAGTTGGCATAATTGCTGAGAATGTAGCCAGCCGCCGCAGGTAGCTGGACAGTGTAGAGCGGCATAGTGCAGGGCAGGTTAGACCCGAGGGGGCACAACGTCTACAGCCTATAATGCTATGAATGAAATTGTTTGACTTTCTTTCTGCTGACAAAATTTTTTTCTTCTTTACTTGTTTTTTTTTCTGCTTTTGTTGGATTTAGTTATATTGCTTTAGTATGCGTGTGTATCTGTGTGTGTGTGTGTGTGTGTGTGTCTTGTCTGTTAACGAACAAGTGATAATTTTTTGGCAGCACAGTTTATTGACTTTTGTGGCATAGACAATTGAGGCACTTTTGGACCTTTGTTTGCCAACATTACAACAGTGCGTCCATTAGTTAGGAGCTACAACGGAAATGAGGCATGACTAGGTTCAAGGTTATTTGCCATCGGTTAAAATGATATCTTTGTTAGACACATAGCAGCATAAGCGGATTAGTTGACAACGACAGGAGCATGCTAGGGGTCTTTCAGGAGCTACTTAGCTATGAAACGGAAGTGGCATAAGATGAGAAAAACTGAATAATGGAATACCTAGCAAATCACTTAAGCGATATCTGGCATAACTTACTTAACATAATTGCATATGAAATTTAAATTAGAATGCGTAATCTTAATGGGCTTAATTAAAGTGTTTTTTTTTTTTTTAGTTCAAGTATTCCCATCATAAATTAGTGGCTTCAAGACCTATATCATTTATGCCGTTTAACATAAAATATGTATAACAAATAGTGAAATATTTTTGGACATATCTTTAAAACCATTTTATGAAAAAAAAAGACACGACTTTTATCGCGTTGAAGTCGTGTACAAGGAACTAGAACGAAAACGGGTAGTTAGTTAAGCTCTCTTAAACAGGTTTTCAAGTCGAAAAACTAGTTGGGTGTCTTAAAGGGATACTTTACATATTTTTGGCTTAATAACGAAAAATAGTTAACTTCAGTTTATCAAAATATCGTCACCATGATCGAATTCACTTTTCCATAAAGTTAAACAAAGTACACTCGAAATTAATTATACAATTAAAAAGAACTCTTCCAAGAAGAACTCCTTTCATATTTAGAATTTATTGCCAGTACGCTGCTGTGTGATATCCTTATTAGTTGATATATGTTATTTTTCTGCAATTATTTTATCTATTGTTCTTCAGTGATTTGACTGAAATGAATCATCATCTTAAAGACTTATAAAGTAGATGGGTAAAACAGTTTTTTTCCACAGGTACACCATCAATGTACGAGATGAGCAAGAGATTGGGAAAAACAATTTTTACGGAAATGCTTTTTATGCACTTGTAGTAAGATTAGTTTAACATTCCCAATATATTGATTCTTTTAGCTATTATAAATGGTACTCGAATGTGCTCATATTATGACATTTTTTAGAGATCGCTGCTTTTTTGATCTAAGCATAACGAAACCAATATTCTGCTTCCATGCATATTTGCTTATAGCAAGTTTCGAATACATTATGACATAATTATACCCTATTCCCCATAGGTGTTTTTTTAATTACTTCATGACATGAATGGATTTATACCAAGTTAATCGAAATCGATTCTATTAATAACGTGCCAATGTCCATCCGTATGAACAACAAGAATAAAAACATAAATAATTTCTCACCTAAAACTCTGTTTAAGTTTTATCACTAAGTAAACAAAGTATTTTTTAAGAAAATAATAATTACCATTAATACTACAAACCTCGAATCCGCCGAAAAGATACTTTAACTGCAGTCATATTATGTTTATTGACAAACAAAATATAAGTTTTTAAATATTATCAGGACCGTATAGAAAAGTTGTCAAAATGACTATACCAACTAAGATGTTGTATTGACAAACAAAAGATAAGTTTTTAAATATTATCAGGACCGTATAGAAAAGTTTTCAAAATGACTATACCAACTAAGATGTTGTAATCTTAGACCTCCGCACAAATAATAAAATTGTTTGTGTCTTCTATGTTCTTTTTATACTCTTCTAATAATAATATTTTAGCCTTTACTTTTAAAAACTATGTTAAAATCTAATCTTCTAAACATACATATTAAATAAATAAGACAAGAAGAAACTTTACTTTTAACAGATGATGAGGAAATATAATCTACAAAACATTTTTGTGAAGAAATATACCATGAAGAAACTTAACTTTAAAAAGATATGTCATATAGTATATAAAAAAAAATAAAGCTTTAATCAATAACAATCGCAGTCTCAAACTTCTTCGTACAAATGTTATAGAAAAATATATTATTTCGTCTACGCCCCTATTAGACTAATTTATAATAAATAAGACGTAAAAAAACGTTATTTTTTAAAGATGATGATAAAATCTAATCTTTAAAACATACGTATTCAATAAACAAGACAAGAAGAAACTTTACTTTTAAAAGATGATGATAAAATTTGATCTAAAAAACATTTTTAGTTCATAAATATACCATGAAGAAACTTAACTTTTAAAAGATGATGATAAAATATGTTATCTATATGAAATAAATGAACTATACAAATCTTTAATCAATAACAATGCGCAATCTCAAACATCTTCGTACAAATATAAAAATATATTATTGCGTCTACGCCCCTATAAGACACTATGTTCTAATTTATAAGACATGAAAAAACTTTTTTTCTTACAGATGACGATAAAATCTAATCTTCAAAACATACGTTCAAAGCTGACAGTAAAATATAAACGACAAAACGTGCGTGCTACCATCACGAAAGAAACTCAAAATCACTTAAGCTATACAAATTATTTAATAAAATAACTATGAAATTTAAATCAAAGCATGAAATTTAAATAAACTATACATTTTATTGTACAAAAATTCCCACACATAAACTATAAAAACTTTTTCACGCCTGCTGATATCTAATGTTATTTTAATAGCTCTACACAGCTACAAAAACTACAATGTATTTAAGAAAGTTAATTAGTTACATTAATTTTCTCACGCAAAACAATTTTATTATGTATTTTTGTGAGAAATCATTTATACATATTTGGGTTTGGGTATTAAAGAGTTTTACGCAAAGCTATTTAAAACATTTAAAATTATAGACAATATAAAATCATATTGAAGTTTTGTCAAACAACGTTAACTAGTGGGTTTTTTTTTTGTAAAGATATCAGCTCTTCTTTTTTATTTACTATAATAGACTTGTAAAGGCGGAAATCTATAAAAAATAATAAAACAGTTTTTAAAAGTAATACCTAACCCAATAAATCTTTTTTAAATAACACATAAAAAACACTTAAAAACCTAATAATTCAGCGTACAAAAAAACACTTAATGTCTGTGTGTACTAAAACCCACATAATCCTACTAAAATCCACTAATAATTAAAACTTTACAATCTCATAATTCAAATCTGTTCAAAGCACAGCTACACTTTTTATACTTTATTATTATACATAGATCATATCACATTAGTATAAGCTATAATTTAAACAAAAAAAAAATACACAAAACTATGCAACATCTCCATCCAAAAAAAAAAGGAGAAAAAGTTCTAAGCGCTTAGCCGCTCCACCGCGCCGCTCAAAAGTCGGAACTTTGCGCCGGAAGCATACAACACTGCCACAACATTAGCATACAAATGTGTCAGAACAAACAGCGCGGAGAAGCGTGATTTCTTGACTAATTTTTATGACACTTTTCACTTTATGTTAAGGCTCGGCTAATTTCGAAATTTTTTTATTTATTTAGCTTATGGCTATTGACCCGAGGTAGTGAGTAAAAAAAATAAAACGTACAATGGCCGTAAAGATTTTTATCGTCTAGGATGTGTCATAAAATTCGAAATGCATATACACAACACTATTAAAAACAATAAATGTCAAAAATATCTGCTTTAGGGGGAAAACCCTCTGGAAAAGCCAGCCAAGATAATCAAGGGTTCGACTGGGGCAGGAAAAACTGGTCAAGCTACATAAGTGCTCAAGTTGGTACCGCTGGTTGTTGTTGTTGTTATTGTTGCTTGTATTATTCACAAACAAATCACGTAAATTATGGCCGGGTCCTGTAATTTCTTATCGTGCAACATGATTTCAAATGATAGACTGTCTGTACATTTTCCAAGATTTAGTAGGCGCGACAAGTTTTGCTCTTTTTTTTCAGGGCATTATATAGCAGTTTTAATAGCGGGAGGCAGAAGAGAGCGCAACTGAGGGACGGGCCTAGTGCAATGTGCAAAAATCTAAGGCAATTTGGCGACTTGCGCGCTGGCGCAACGCATAAATTGAACATTTTTATCTAATCCGCGGCATCTGCGCGACGCGTACATTAGGCTGGAGCCGATGACGACGCGCTCGACGACGGCGACAGAGACGCGTCGCCATAGGCTGTTGCAAGGAGAAGCAGCAATGGAGCACTGGTCTGTGGGGTTTGGGGTTCTGTGGCAGCAACGGCGACAATCGACAGGCAATAAATCACCAAAGTTGCCACAAAATTTTACGCGTTTGCAGAGCAGAGAGCATACTTATACACACATACAGTGAGTCAAAAAAGTTTGTGCACGGCGCTTTTTTACAAGTTCAATTAGCATACTTGCTTAAATCTAGCAATTAACTGAATTATTTATTTAAGTAATTATAAAGTAAAGTTATAAAAAAAGAGTTTAAAGCCAAAGCAATTTGGGTCTTCAGGCTGACCAAATATTTATTTAATAGTAATTTAGTGTAAGCATAAATCCATAAAAAATATTTGCAAAACGAATGCACTTCATCATAAAAAATTCCGATAATTTTGAAATCTGTAATTGGTAAGATTTTCGTCTAGGAGTCCGGTAAGCCAAAAAAAAAAATGTAAAAAACCGTAGATATAACAACTAAATTTTTGTATGAAAGATGTCGAGAACAGCTTCCCAACAAACAGAACAAAGCTAAACTCTATTAAGATGAAATGTTTTCAAAACTTTCTTCAAGGGAAGTTTTATTTTCTTAAATATTCAGATTGCTAACATAATCGAAAATTGGGTAGCCTATGGATATGTGTTTTTATCTTTCAATGGTTAAGGCTCGTTGTTTTATTGAAACAGAAATAATTTCCAATTGAATAAAATTTTTTAAGACTTTTAGTACTAACTGTTTCCAGAATAGAAAATCGTGAGGTTCTATGAGGTTTTCTGAATTCAAATGATTAAAACCTTAAAGATTTTGATTAATTCAACTTGTTTTAAAATCATTATTTAGATACAGTCCAACTTACTTTTAAAGGGGTCTACGCAGTTCGAAAAATTCCGCGCGGAATGTCAAAACTTCATATAAAAAATTTTTCGAACGTCGCATAGGCCCTAACGAACAAACTCCTAAACAACGAATTGTTTTATATAACGACTTTTTTCAAGTAACTTGCACTTTCATAAAAAAGGCAAACAGATAATTTTTATAGCAAATTTCTTGAGAAAAAGGTTTCTATTAAACTGTAATAAAATAGTTTTCTTATTAATAAAACGTTATACTCATATCTCATAACAAAAAATTACTGACGTAGTGCTACACACACTCTAAGAAAGACCTTCCGAATAAGACGGATCGAAATACTAGCATGTACTATACTGCATAGAGTCCGTATTGTCAGATGTTTAGTAGTAGCATACATTGCAAGCCTAAATTTTAGATTTTGAGTGTCTGCTCAAAACGGGCGTTGACAAATTTATTGTTTATAATGCACAAGACGCATAAAAATCAATCCTAAACTAATTGTCAACACTTTTACATATGATTGTGAATGCATATTTATGCCTTAACTTTAGTATAAAATAATGATATATATTTTTATAATAGAGACGAACTTCCCTAAAATGAACTTCGCTAACTCTTCTCTTTCCATATTACGACTATTTATCAAGTACTTTATGCTCCTTCCAATGAAATTCGGCATGACCAACTAATATTCTGTTTCTTTCGAATTCGCCTTATTCCAAACACAAAAATGACATGATAACATTATCATATAAAAAAAAAAAACATTCTTTCTAATACGACATCCTCTTTATTTTACAAAATTAAGCAACAAAAACTTTTAAGTTTTACGCTGTGCCTTAACTTTTTTGCCGCACTGTAGTCATTGCTTAAGGCATAGCAGCGCGCTTCGAAATTTATGTGCAAGATAAAAATCGGCATTAGAATAAATTGTCAGTCAAATGGACAGCAACAAAAAAGTCGAAATGGTGAAAAAACTAAGATGTATCGTTCGATTCTAAAAAGCTAAATAAAATCGCGCTTTGAAATTGCAACTCTCAGTAATTATGTACAAAAATATATAAGTTTATTTACTTACTTTATTGCGTTTCCACTTCATACTGCAACTTCGCTGTTACTTTCCTGCTTCCGCTGCTGCGTAACTCCGCTGGTGTTACTGCTGCCTACCGCTCACGCTCCTACGCAATGTGAGCATAAATGCAGACGACGTTGATGAGCATTAAAACGCACGTTGTTGTTGGCTTTCTTTAGCCAAAAGGACAATAATCCGTCGAGCTGTCGCCTGTGTCTGTGTGTGTGAACGTGTGCGTGCGTTTGTGCCGTTATTGGCGGCGCGTCGAGGCTAGCGGTATAATCCAATAATCCAACACGAACGAGCGTGTGCAGCAGAAATTGCAAAAAATAGACAAACACACACAGACAGAAAGCGCAACACACACATAAAACAACACACAACAAAATGCTGTAGGTGTGTGCTTGTGTGTGTGTGGAAGAGTGCGTGGGCAATTTCGGCACACAAATTAGACGCCGATGCCAACGCAGACGCTGACTGCGACAGTTATGCTAAGTTTACACTGCTGCACATTGTGGCAACAGTTTTGTTTGACGAACTGCGCCAAAGTGTTTACATTGGCACAGAATTTACTCAGAATTACGTGTCCTAACAATTAAATTCTATAATCCTTGAAAACTATTTTATAGATTTTTATGAAATGTTGCTTGAATTTTGTGACCCAACGATTTGGCTGTAAAAATTATTTGTGTGCCAACAATTTGCAGAAGTATGACAGGGTGTATATGTACCTTTGGTACATCTAGTTTACCAAATTGTGCTTAAATTGTTTGTTCCAAAAATTTGCAAAGCGTATTACTGGATGTAAACACTATTTCCTCTGTAAATTTAAATGGCTAGCTTTAAGCAAAATTGAAAAATTATAAAAACACTATTTCACAGATAATAGCCTAATGTTGCTAAAGTTTTGTGTTCCAAAGGCTTTGAAAAGCGCATGACTACGTTGTATGGTAAACTTTATTCAACAGATGTTTGCGAATAGTAAATTATAAGCAAGTTCGTAAAAAAACTAAGCGTTCCGCGTGAAATGAATTTTTTTTATTGCCAGTATTTTGTTAATTTTTGCAAATGTATTATTGACAAAAATGAAACAAATGTAATTGTTATGCTGTGTGATTATATGCTTGGCCAATGGACACCAATTTAATGACAATGAAATAAGGAAAGGCAACAACATAAAAAGGTCGAAAAAATTAAGATAAAACCTGTGTATTTTTTGTAATATCTGCGAGTCGAGCGAAGACACATTTTTTTTGTAAGTTCTGCGAGTCGAGCGAAGGCACACATTGTGTGTATTTGTTTTGTAAACTCGGCGCGTCGCCGACGATGCGTGTACACTGACAAAATTTGCAACACATTCAAAAAACAGAAAAGTCATATGAGTTTATATGACAATTTTAATTTACCAAAAATTACTGGGTCTTACAGTTGCCAAATTAACTATATTTCTGTGCTCAGTGTACTTGTGCGAATTTTCGTCGCGAGCACCAATAAAACTACCGTTACGGTCTAAAAGGGATGCTCGAGGGCCATAAAACTCGCACACTGTGTGTATTTTGTTTTGTAATATTCTGCGAGTGAGCGAAGGCACACTTGTGTGTATTTTGTTTTGTAAGTTGCTGCGAGTCGAGCGAAGGCACACTTGTGTGTATTTGTTTTGTAAACTCGGCGCGTCGCCGACGATCTGCTTCGTGTACATACAAAATTTGCAACACATCAAAGAAACAGAAAAGTCATATGAGTTTATATGACAATTTAATTACCAAAAATTACTGGGTCTTACAGTTGCCAAATTAACTATATTTCGTCTCAGTGTACTGTGCGAATTTTCGTCGCGAGCACCAATAAAACTACCGTTACGGTCTAAAAGGTCGAAAAAGGATGCTCAGTAGGGCCATAAAGCGCACACTGTGTGTATTTTGTTTGTAACATTCTCGGTTTTGCGTGTGCGTCTGGCAGCGCCACTTACAAGACCTAACGGAAAGAGCACTCGGTGCAAAATGTCCAAGGCGTTTTACTAGTGCTCTTCGTTATGTCTTTTGTGGCGAAAGATAGGCGCACAAGCAAAAAGTGCTCTTTCCGTTATTTTTCGTGCCCACCACTTTAATGAGTAAAACTAAAGAAATGTTTGCGAAATTAATTGGCAAACATGCAAGAAACTGTATGCATATGGATGGAAAAACTTAACGTCAATCAAAGCGCGCAAGAAAAAAACTAGTTTCTACTTTTAAAGCAAGGTTTTTGGGGGTTCAAACACCTGTGCCCAGTTAAACGGGCAACAAGATGTTGCAACAGTTATGATACAAACTTAAAATTGTGTTTCTTGTAATTCACTCATAAAGCTATGATGCAGCAACACAACACTACACATGGCTCTGCGAGAAATATATAAATGTGGAACGTCTCGTATAAAATTTCCACTTGAACTGCATTAAAGGAAAATTTTGCGCGCAGTCCTGTAGTAGAGACTATACAGCTGTTAAGAAATTTTGTCGTGTAAATATTAATTTTTTATAATCTTAGGTCAACTGAGCATAGTTGTACGCTTTGATTTAGTAAATAAATAAACTGTGACTAGTTCGTAGCAGCAAGGCTATAAGAAAATTATTGTAAATTACATTTTAAGGTCAATACAGCTAATTTTGAAGAGTAATGCATAAATAAACACTACCGAAGAAAAACGAATATTTGCAATATGCTGTCAAACAGCAGAAATTACTCATTTGAACTACCAAAGACCATAACTCTTAACAAAAAACCTGCCAGCTGGAACACTTTCAGTATAAAACAATGTGTATTGCTGAAGCTTTTGTTTTGTTTGTTTACACGCCGGTGTGCAGTTACTGAATGCAGTGTAAACCTAGCATTAGCATTACAATCAGCTTCGACAGCGCCGCAGAGCCGCTTTTTTAGTAAATTAAACTTTTCACTTTTAGGCAATTTTCGGCACACAGAGACACACACACACAGTTGAAATGGAAAATGGGCAATTTTCCTGCCGAAATGCCGACGACAATTTGAGCCGTTTTTTTCTTTGTGCTGTTTTGTTTTTCTTTGCAATACGTTTTCGTTTTGGTTTTTCCAATCACAGCAACATGAACAACAACAACAACAGGCACACACAAACACACGCACACACACGCGCATAAACAAAAGCAAGACGACGCTAACGCCAACGCCGCCGCCGTAGCAGCAACAACAAAGCAACACACAACAGTAACAACAACAACAACTTCGCTGTAGTACACAAAAAAAATTCCTTTTTCGCTGCGCGTTTTCGCCTCCTTTTATTGGTATGTATTTTTTTTTTTTTGTTATGTATTCCACTTCTATTCTATTTTTCTTTTATTAATGACTTTTTCACCTTTGCCGCAACGCCGTCGTCGTCGTCGCTGTTAGCGACTATTTACTTTTTTTGCTACTAAACACACGCTTTAAACACTCACCGTAAATTTTGTTTAATTTAAAAACACACACTCACACTTTTTATTAAATTTGTTGCTAAACAATTTGCTTATTTCATAAACATTTGGATTTGAATTTTTCATTGAATTTTCCGCAAAACACAACAAAATTCAGACACAGAAAAACGAGCGCCGCGTAGGATTTTACCGCGCAGCAAACCCGTACGAAACAAAATTCTCGAAACACAAAAAAACACGACGAAACGAGATTGAAATGCGCTGCAATTGTGGTGAATAACAGCTGCTGTGGTGGAGTTTAGTGTGTGTATGTTGAATAAAGAAACTCTCCTATAAGCTGTTTGAGAGCTGTCCACTTGTTTGTTGCAGGCCACTGTTAAGTTAACAGTGTTTAAGAAATTTCAAAAATTTATTTGATAAATACATCTTAAACTGTAGCAACAAATATATAAATTTACCAAAAAAAATTATGTGCTGCAAAAGCAACAATTAACAGTTGTTTAAATGCTTATTAAAACAAAATCAACAAAAACTAAATAGCCGCGCTGTTAAGTTAACATGTCTGCTGGCGGCTAGCGCTGCTAACTTGTTGCTTTGTTGCATTTAAAATTTTTAATAAATAAAAGTCTGTAGTTAAATTTGTTTTAATGCATTTTTTTTAATACAATTTAGTTCAAATTAATTGTTATTAAATTTGTTTATAAATGCTGCCTTACAGCTGCCAGTTTGCTTTGTTTGGTATGCATTGCACTGCAAATGCGACAGGCTGACAAAAAGCTGATTGTTACAGCGCAAATGTGAGCGCGCAATTTAAAAACCTTGTTGCAAATAAAAATAAAAGCGAATAAAAACATTTTTTAAATATAAAAAAATGCAAAATATAAATATTAAACGTAGTTGGATAACAAAATTTATTTTATTTTTATAAATGTATTTTTTTTGGCAATACATTATATGATATTCAGTTAATTTTATATATATGTAAATTAGGCAAACTGATTGTGCGCAAATGTGTCCCATTAAAAATACTTTTATTATTTATTGCAATTATTTATTTAAATTTGTACAATAAATAAAAATAGACAACTCTTTAAATAAATGTATTTCCATTGCAAATCAAGTCATAGGTAAAAAAAAATGCAGTAAATAATGAATTTTTGTGCAAAGTGGCTGCAAAAATAATTTACCGGTCATCGCCACGATTGATTTATACTATTTTTAATAATTGTTTTGACCATTTTTAAAGGCCAGCTTTAAATGGGCTAAAAACTTAATAAAGTTTTTTACAGGCCAGCTTTAAATGGGTTCAAAACTTCATAAAATTTAAACTACAAATTTGTCGCCGCCAAATTAATTTTTTTACGCTTAAACAACTCGTTTGTTCTCTCCGTTCTCGCTTTATTTCTAACAATTATTTTGTTTTATATGTATATAGTATGTACATATTTTTTATCGCTACTGATAAGAAAGCTCGAAAAAAACAACGCATACCTGATTTTGTGTGGCATAGTTTGCATTAGTTGCGGTTTTGTTTTGGCGACGTTAACTTCTATTAATTTCAGAGCGCAAAAAATGTGTAACTCCAACTAATAAAAAAAATATATATTACACAATTTTATTGCGAAAAAAACAATAAATAAAAAAGTGACAATGAGTTTACAATGGGCGCAAAAATTATGCGCTTTTTTTTTACTAACAATAATTATCGTACACGCGGTTTCGATAGGTAAGCATGGCAGTTATATAAGAGAAAAGTTGTCCACTAAAAACTCTCTTTACTATGCTCCTACAGATGAGCAATGCATGCATGCGGACAACTGTGAGCGCTGTTTGAACGCTCATCTCAATTGCACCTGGTGCGCGGATAAGGTAGAGATGTCTTTCTTAGATAAAAGATTTTTTTTATGCTTGCCAAATCTACAGCTGTGTTTTACTCTCTTTAGACTTATCAAGTGCGTTCACGCTGTTTTACACGCGAACAACTGATCTCCTTTGGCTGCAATGAAACGGACATCTATGGCAATGATCCTTGGATGGATTTGGTACAAGAGGCGCCACTGCGCGACTATGAAACTACGGATGATCAGGCTGTGCAGGTAACGCCGCAGCGCGTACATCTTAAGCTGGTTAAAGGTGCGTATACACTATCTTATCTTTAAAACTTTATCATATAGGTGAACTAATGTTGTTATAGCTCTGTTTTGGTTTCGATTCAGTTCCTACCCTTGGCTACCCATAACAAAATTGTGTCATCATTTTGTTTATTTTAATCATATTTTCAAGAATGTCGTTATCAAAAATTTTTGGTTTGTCATATGTGAGCAGCGTGGGAATTTGTTCAGATGTTCATTGAACTTGCTCTAAAAATAAGCAGAGTGTAAGCTTTAGACTTTTCTCAGTTAACATTTGATTTTTTGAGGCAGGTCTTGTGCACTTCTTGTATCACTTGCCAACAACTGTGGATGCTCAATTAACTGTCATTAACTGAGATGCCTTATATCAGATCTTCCATAATGGGTCTGCAAAATTTTGCAACGCAAATTACTGCCTTTTAATGATTTTATAAGTTCGCGCAAAAAATCGTTAAATGCATCGCCTGAATTTTAAATGCTCTTACCAAAAATTAATTTATTTTTCAAAGGTATCGAAATTTAATGGTAGGATTTTTTTTAGAACTAGCTTACACATTTATTAGCGAATCAACCTATGAAAATTCATCGCTTAGTCTAAATTTAGGGTTCTAAGTATGCGTACATTTGTGGATTTGCAAATTAGGAGCAAACAAAATTAACGTGACTTTATAAAAATAAAAAAAATTGTCTGCAAATAACAGCAGCTTATTATGCGAATAACCCTTTTATATGCAAGTAACCGATTATTATGCAAGTAACCTTTTTTATAAGCAATTAACAGCTTATTATACGAATAACCCATTTATATGCAAATAGCAGCTTATTATGCAAATAATTGTTTTATATGCAAATAACCTATTTGTAAGCAAATAATAGCTTAAAAAAATATCCTTTTCATATGCACATAACCGCATATTATGCAAATATCCTTTTCATATGCAAATAAAAGCTTATTACGCAAATAATCATGTTATATGAATTATTATTCATATATATAATATTATTATGAATATTATTATATAATTCAATTAAACTTTTTATATGCAATAAACTGCTTAGTATGCAAATAATCTTTTCATATACAAATACCAGCTAATTATGGAAATAACCTTTTTGTTTGCAAATACCAGTTTATTATGCAAATAACCGTTTAATATGCAGTCTACCTTATTAAGCGCAAATAAGATTTGTATAAGCAAACAAAAGCTTATTATGCAAACAACCTTTTTATATACATAAACAGCTTATTACGCAAATAATCGTTTTATATGATAAAATTATTTATATAATATTATTATGCATATTATTATGCAATTAACCTTTTTATATGCAAATACCAGCTAATTATGGAAATAACCTCTTTGTTTTGCAAATAACAGTTGATTATGCAAATAACCGTTTAATAGGCAGTCTACCTAATTAAGCGCAAATAAGATTTTTATAGGCAAACAATAGCTAATTAAGCAAATAACCTTTTTATATGCATATACAGCTTAGTATACAAATAAACTTTTTATATGGGAATAACCGCATAGTATGCCAATAAACCTTTTAGATGCAAATAACAGCTTATTATGCCAATAACCTTTTTATATGAAAAAGTATTTATATAATATTATTTTGAATATTATTGTGCAACAGCTTATTATGCCAATAATCTTTTTAGATGGAAATAACAGCTTATTATGCCAATAACCTTTTTAGATGCATATAACAGCATATTGTAGAAATAATCTATTTATATGAAAATATCCTTGGTGCCTGTCAATAACCTTTTTATATGCCAATAAGATCTAGTATGCCAATAACACTTTTAAATACAAATAACCTTTTTAGATGCAAATTACAGCTAATTATGCAAGTAACCTTATTATATGCAAATAACCTTTTTGTATGCAAATAACGACTTTGTATGCAAATAGCCCATTTATTTGCAAATAACAGCTCTTTATGCAAACAACCTTTTGAGATGCAAATAACAGCTTATTAGGCAAATTAACTTTTTATATACAAACAATCTTATTACATGCAAATAAAATTTTTATAAGCAAATTAGGAATTATAAGGTTATTAAGGAAATAACCTTTTTATATGCAAATAACCGCTTAGTATGCAAATAACCTTTTAATATGCAAATAATCTTTTTACATGCAAATAACAGAATTTGATGGAAATCAAAAATCTCGATTTAAGCGTTAGTTGTGAATATTTTTAAACAAAAATATCAGTCAGCCGCCAAAAATTGTTTGTGCTTTTTAGATGATCTTTGCTATGAATACCCAAATCGTGTTTTATTGTTGCCTTCTTCTGCAAAACCCGACTATATGCATTACGTGTCTCCGCCGCTTCTACTTTTTATGCATTTTTTCTATAACCTATACTTAAAGAACATGTTTTTTTGTACATATAATAAGTTGACCCTAGTTCGATAAAAATTTCTATCTATAGATACAGTTTGACAATCCATTTCCGTACAATCAAGCTCTGTAGTGCGTTTACACTTTATGAAAAACATAAAAAATTACATGGCAAATAAAAGACACCTTCAATCAAAGGTATATCAAGCTCTTACAAGCCACAATTATGTGTTGGAAGAGCTGGTAAATTGCATGCATAAGGATTAACAACGAATTGATGGATCTTAAGTATCATGTATGGAAGGAACCACGTCATGCACAGCAACAAAAACTTTATCAACAACAAAAAAATACATATGCATACTGGTTGGTGTGAATAAGTCAAGTGTGGTAATGAATGGTTTGCATTGAGTGCCCGAGTTTGGCAAAATATGAATATATATAGACATGCATATGAGATATATACATACATATGTATGTTATATATATAGCCTGCACACTGTAAAAAAAAGGGAGAGGCACTGGGACGTTCCAAAGCGCATTTCATGTTTTTTATAACAGTTCATAAAACACGTCATTTAAAACAATACTTAACCCTTGACTGCTTCTGTTATTGCCGCTCTCACGCTCTTATTATACTCTATAAAGAAAAGGGTTAAGAGTTTTTGAAAGTTGTGCAATATATGTAACAGGGAGTAGGCGTGGCGGACTAAAAATTTGTATGTATTCGTAAAAGCAGAACTCTGGCAGCCGACGCGTCCGACTGTCTATATGTACACCTATGTACATCTCGGAGACCAAAAGTGTTAGAGATACCAAATTTTACCAAATGATCTTTTTTTAAATGCACTTTGTTTTGGTTTTATTTTGATATCTATGCCTTTTACCTCATAGAAGAATTCGGGAATTGCTCTAGAAAACAAATCCGTAACTTTATAAAATTTTGATAAAAGAATCTCAAGCGTATGTGTCTCAGAAAAAAGCAAAACTACATTTTTCGATAGTTCAAACTTTTTCAAGTACATGTAACCCCTTTGAGGCTCTATGCTCCTCAAGGAGATAAATGAACTAACAACATAACCCCTTGATGCATTATCATATCTTAACTTTTACCCTTATCCTTATTTTATATATGTTTGGAAATAAAATTTTCTTGAGAGACAGACAATTATGTACCAACCAAAGACTATATGACCTTACTTATTTATGAACTGGATCCACTAAATTCGGCATGTGAGCTCAATAAACAAAAAAAAATCTCTTCTTTTTATTGAACCAATTCTCAAGACCCCAAAAACTATTACCAAAGCACACCAACCCTCCTAAGTCTCATTGTTCTTTTTGAACTTCCATACTTTTTGGAATTTCTAACTTTTTTTAAAAAAATCTGTATGAGAGTATACCGCAGCCGAACACCGCCCCAAACGAAATCCAATTTTTTGCCATAACTTCTGAGCCCAAACTCTCTTTCAGGGCACACGCAACGCATCAAGCTGAGCTATCGGACGGCACGCAATAATCCACTTGATTTGTATGTTCTTATGGACTTGACCTGGACTATGCGCGATGACAAGGATACGCTGGTACAGCTGGGCTCCGAGTTGACCAAAACTTTGCGCAGTCTAACAGCCAACTATAGGCTTGGCTTTGGTTCCTTTGCGGATAAGCCAGCTATGCCAATGATAATGCCGCAGCTGCGCGAGAATCCCTGTGCCGCAGAGCATGCACACTGTGAGCCCACCTATGGCTATAGACATCAGCTGCAGCTAACCGATGATATCGATGCTTTTGTGGCCTCCGTGCGTGGAGGTAATATTACTGGTAATTTGGATAATCTGGAGGGCGGCTTGGATGCGCTCATGCAGGTGATTGTGTGCCCCAAGGAGATTGGTTGGAAGCAGCAGGCGCGTAAACTGGTCTTGCTGGTCACAGATGGGTTCATGCACTTTGCAGGCGATGGCCTACTGGCGGGCATAAGTCAGCGTAATGATAGACAATGTCATCTGAATGAGGCGGGCGAGTATACTGGCTCGCTGATCTATGATTATCCCTCGCTGGAGGAGATCTATCGCGAGCTGCTGCGACGCAAGATTAATGTCATATTTGCAGTCACAGAGCAAGTGGTGAGCACTTATCATGAGTTGAGTCAATTGATGAAGGAGATCAGCAATGTAGAAATACTTAGCGCAGATTCTTCCAATATATTGGAGTTAATCAAGAAGAGGTGGGTAGTTCTGAAAAGGACTTGAAGTTTTTTAAGCTTTAATGTTTACCACTTTTGCAGTTATGAGAGCTTCATTAAACGCACACAGTTTACGGACAACAGGCCGGAGTTTATTAATTTGGAGTATTATACCGATTGTGGAGGACAGTTTCCGGATCTAAGACAGCGCAACTATTGTAATAATGTTAATTTGGGCAAGCAAGTTGATTTCTTTGTGGATGTGACCATGAAAGATTATCCAGCTAATGGTGTTTATGTAAGTACTATAAAAATCGACTTCATGAAAGATCAAGCTATCGATCATATAAATAATCGGCTAAAAAAGTTTATGACTTCATGACGAATTGTGTTAATTTGAAATATGTAGAATTTTGTAAAAATCATCAAAATCGAAAGATCGATTTAATCATATTTATAAGTTATCGACTAAACCTGTGGCGCTATATATATTTCTTTAATATACATCAATAATCGTATGAAAAAGTTAACAACCCATTAATTTTTAAATAAAAAAAATGCATTTGTAAAAATCATCAGATTGAAACAGGCCTTAAAAAAATATTTGTTAGTAATCGACTAATCGATAACTCTTAATTATAAAACTTACAAACATTACATGTACCCACTTTTAACAAATTTTCCTCCCTTTCAGACCCATAATATACGCGTAGATGAGGCCTCCCTGGATGAGTATATGGAGATCGAAGTGGAACTGCAGCGACCTTGTCCCTGCGTAGAGGAAGCCCAACCCGATGACGAATATGGTCGTTTTCAGTGTGACAATCAGGGTTATCTCAACTGTGGCATGTGTCACTGCGATGAGGGCTGGACGGGCACCTTTTGCAATTGTCCCACGAATCCCGCAAATGGCACCACCAATGAGGCACTGATGAACATGTGTCGTCAACCTATGAGCGATGTACCAAACCTAGGCGCTATATGCTCCAGTCATGGGGAATGTGATTGTGGCAGCTGCAGCTGTGATCCTGGCTATGCGGGCAAGTACTGTGAGTGCTTGGAATGTGTGGATTGTGATGAGTCGCGTGCCGATTGTTTTTGTGGTCAGTGTGTGTGCAAGTATGGCTGGTCCGGCACGCGTTGTAACTGCAAGGAGTCCACGGATGGCTGCATTGGACCCACAGGTGAAATATGCTCCGATCGTGGCAGCTGCGAGTGTGATGAATGTCAATGCCAGGAGCCTTATCTGGGCAAGTTCTGTGAAATTGACACCGATATGGATAACAAGCTGTGCAAGTTCTATGAACCCTGCGTCAACTGCCTTATAGAGCAAAAACAAGGTATAGGCGCCTGTGATAATCTCAGCGAGGTTTGCTCTAGCGTCGAGTATAATGAGCGTTTTAGTTATGTTTTTGTTAACGAACTGGATGTGGACGAGAAGGTGCGTTGTCTGGCCAGAGTTACTAATAAGCATGGCATACCCTGTGATAGCTACTTTAGCTATAGGGTTGCCGATCATGCCAATTATTTGGCCATACAGGCTATAGACTGTGAGCCTTTGAACTATGTTGCCTTGTTTGGGTTTATATCCTTGTTCACCTTGCTGCTTGGTCTGCTATGTATAGTGGTGGTCTGGTGGTGTGTGAGGTTAAAGGATGCACGCGAATATGCGCGTTTTGAGAAGGAAATGCAAAATAGCATACGCATGGATAATCCCATCTATAGGGATCCGGTGGGACGTTATCAAGTGCCCAAGGCATTAAGTGCCAATTTTGACGAGAATCCATTTGCTAGTTAATTGGAACGTTTTATGTAGGATATGATAGAGATATATCACCAAATTTTTTTCTTCTCCATCTGGAGGTCAAGTTCGCGAAGCTATAAACCATATTATGAGAGAGTCACTTACAAACAAAAATATTAGATTTTTTAATAGATAAAAAAAAATGCTGTATAGGTTGGCAGAAGCTTACAGCGAAAAAATTGATCAATAATTTTTATTTTTAAAATTAAAATAAAAATAAAATAAAATTTTAAGTTTTTATAATGTAAATTGTAAAAATTCTATAAATAAATATTTTTAAATTTTATAAAATAAAAATTTTGTTTTAAAAGAATAAAACAAACTCTTTAATTTTTATTATAAAAATTTAAATTTGAAAATTATATTTTATATAAAAAATTAAATGTTTAAAATGTAATTTTTAAAAAATAAAATTTTTAATTTAAAATTAAGTAAAAAAATTTTTAATTTTTTTTACAATATTTATAATTTGAAAATTTTATTTTATTTTTGTTTTAAAAAAATAATATAAAATTTTCAATTTCGATTAATCAAATCAAATTTAAAATATAAATTTTTTTTTTTTATTTTTTTATATTAATAATATTAAAATTAAAAAAGATTTTTTAAAGAAAATTAAGATTTAAGAGTGATTGATTAAAAATTGTTACTTTAAGACACATTCTTTTTTTTATTAGAATAAATTAAAAATAAAAATGTATCTTTTTAATTTTCTTCAACCCCATAACTTTTATTTGAGATCCCTGGCTTACACTGTAAAAATTACCTATGAAGTTTCAAAATATTATTAGAATATTAATGTTAAGACAAAGCTTGTAACTTGAAAATAAATTGAAAATTCAAATAAATATAAGAAATATAGTAAGAAAATTAAATAAAATTACAAACCTTGAGCCTTAACTGAATACATATTAAAAAAAATGTCTTTAATTAAACATCAAAATATAATAAAAGAAAAAAATATATTGTTTATGATATTTAGTGCTTTAAAGGATTCCTAAAAATAAAGAGCACAAAAGTAATTTGTTAAAAAAAAATCATATATTTATGTTAAGTTGAAGATTTATATAAAATAGTATTTTTGGGATTTAAAATAAATTACTTTCTAAAAATAAAAAAAATTAATATCGAAATAAATTTTACGACTTTATTATTTATTTAAGTCTATAAAATAAAGTCTACAAATATGAGTTTTTAGACAAGACCAAATTTTTTTGTTTCCACAAATAAAATAAAACAATTGTTCTTTTATTTTTTTGGCATAGTTCAATTTATTATTTTGTTTATTATTGTATACCTGCTTAGTATTAATAAGTTGTATTGTATTTTAGTTAAGTATATGTTAAATGATTTAATTATTTTTATAAATTAACTAAATATTTGTTAGACAAAAAAATTATATTAGCTATTTATAAAAGTTAAACAATGTATATTTCAAAATTGCTTGCACAAGACAAAGTCTTCTAACTAAGTTTCATTGTTTTAGTTTTAGGCATAGTTTTAAAAAAATTTACATAAAAAAATTGTTTAATTTGTTAATAAAAATTTCGTACAATTGTTACAAAAAAAAATCACACGGCCTATGCCAATAAATTTTATAAAGTAACAAAAAATTTGAACGCAACAAAAGAATTATTGAACTATACACCCATAAGAAAACTAAAACTAAACAAAAAATGCTTTAAAATAGTATAGGTAAAGTATATAATATCATTCTTATAAATAGCAAACCTGAATGCACTTGACTCTTATGACAAAAATCTGTATATAAAAATACAAATCAGCATCCAAAAAACTAATCATATGCTTTTCTACTCGAACTAAACGTAATATCACTAGACTGGTTTATATCGTAAACGTTTTATAGTTAAGTAATTATATAAAATATTTTGCGTCAGTTTCCAATGCATGCGGCCCACTGTGCCTAGACACATACCACGCTGGCGCCGTTGAAAATGCCAAAAACACAAAATAAATTAAACATAAAATGCAAAAATGTTGCTTCAGAGCACGCGTTCCCCCAGCGAGGGTGTACGTTGGATAAGCAATGAGGGTGACTTGGCGGGCAGAGTAACGCTGCTCAGTTCGGCATTGAGTGCGGCTATGTGGGCCTGACTCTCGGAGCGGGGTGCGGGCAGGCTGATGGGGGCGGCAACGACGGGCACGATGCTGGGCTTGGGGGTTGGGGCAATACTGGCGATGCCGTTTGTTTTGGCTTGTGGCGGCTGGGCCACACCATGAGGCGCAGCATCGGTCACAAGACGACGTAGAAATCCGCAAAGGCAACCCCAAGGGAAAGTCCTGAAACAATACAACAAAAAAGAAAAGAAGAGAAAAAGACGAAAGGTAAAGTTAAAGGTAAATTCTATGCATTATGTATTTAAGTGGAACACAATGAAGTGAGGTTAGATACTTTTAAGATACAGTGGTTACTAGTGTAGACATGCATTCAATTTTGAGAAGCATTCATTGACAGTGGTTGAAGTACTCATTGTTTAGGAGAAAAAGTAATTAAAGCTAGGCAGAGACATGGTGCTGGGTATTCGATGTTTCTCAAGTATTTCAGGTTTTTTGCAGGAGTATGTACATTGTTTTCAGTTTTAATTACAGAAGTATTCGTTTTTCCCTGATATTTTTTTTAAATCGTTTAAATTAGTATGAATAGTATTCATTTCATTCATTACTTCTTTATGCTTGTTCTAAGTTTCTTCATAAATAAGTAATGTTCAATGTACAATATTCATAATATTCACAAATTCATATATTCATAGTATTCATAATATTCGTAATATTCGTAATATTCGTAATATTCGTAATATTCGTAATATTCGTAATATTCGTAATATTCGTAATATTCATAATATTCATAATGTTCATAATATTCATTATATTCAAAATATTCATTTATCACATGTACATCATTATTTCTTTCATTCATCATATTCATATATTCATAATATTCATAACATTCATAATATTCATAATATTCATAATATTCATAATATTCATAATATTCATAATATTCATAATATTCATAATATTCATAATATTCATAATATTCATAATATTCATAATATTCATAATATTCATAATATTCATAATATTCATAATATTCATAATATTCATAATATTCATAGTATTCATAATATTCATAATATTCATAATATTCATAGTATTCATAATATTCATAATATTCATAATATTCATTTATCACATGTACATCAATATTTCTTTCATTCATCATATTCATAATATTCATAATATTCATAATATTCATAATATTCATAATATTCATAGTATTCACAATATTCACAACATTCATAATATTCATAATATTCATAATATTCATAATATTCATAGTATTTATAATATTCATAATATTCATATTATTCATAATATTCACTATATTAAAAAAACTCGTTATATTCATAATATTCATAATAATCCTAATATTCACAATATTCATAATATTCATAATATTCATAATATTCATAATATTCATAATATTCATAATATTCATAATATTCATAATATTCATAATATTCATAATATTCATAATATTCATAATATTCATAATATTCATAATATTCATAATATTCATAATATTTATAATATTCATAATATTCATTTATCACATATACATCATTATTTCTTTCATTCATCATTTCAATTCTCTTATCCAATTGTTCATTTGTTCCATACCACCATGCACCATAGTTCTCCATACGTTCTTCCCACTTACCATTTGAATGAAAGCATAAACTTGAAGAAACCAGGTATTACGGCAAGCTTCTCGTTCTTCTTAATGGCATCAATTACTCGATCTGCCACATCATATGGATTCAATGTGGGCACCCATCTGCCAGATTAATTTGAAAAAAAAGAAGCAAATGCTTATGTCAGTCAAAGATTGCAAATAATGTATTAGTCAACGCTCACCTGGCATTCACATCGTCAAACATGCCTGTTGCCTGTATGAAAAACGGACAAATACATGTGGTCTGTATATTGTTATGGCCAAGGACTTCCAGTTCCAAGCGCAATGCCTCGTCAAAGCCAACCTACAATTAGAGTTGTTCAATGTAAATACTTTTGTCACACACTGTAATTTTTCAAATATTTTGCATAACTTACCGCCGCAAATTTACTCGCACAATAATCGACCAATTTACTAATGCCCACATGGCCGGCCAGAGAGGCAATCGTGGCGATATGTCCTCGTTCTTTCTCGATCATTTTTGGCAAAAACGCTTTTGTGGTCTGCAATGACAAATGTCCAATTAATTGTCAGACATGGTCATGTGTTCAAAAACAAAACTTACCCAAAAGTGTGCCATTACGTTTACATTGAAAGAGCGCTCGATCAGATAATCGGGTGTATCCAAAAGTGGCAGACCAGAAACAACGCCTGCGTTGTTTATAAGCAAAGTTACCTGCAAGCCAGAATGGAAAATAAGATGATTAAAAAAATGTTTAAAAAAAAAAATAACGAATAATGCTATGAAATGAAGCTTATACCCTATAAATAAAAGTCTTTGATTTCGTTTTTATTTTTAAACGATTTATAAACTTAGAACTCCAAAGATTTCAGTTGCAGTATTATTACAGAACCACGGCATCTACTAGACCTAGGGGACCTCTTGAGTGGGAAGAGAAGTGAATAGTCCACCGTAGCGGTATCACAACGGGCCCATTCTTGGTCAATGTGAGTTGGGACGTCAGTCCCAACTGCCACTCTAACCTAACCTTAAGCTAAGATGTAACTAAAAATTTAACTTAATTCACCTTGAATACGTTTCGGAAAGACTTTAAGAATGAAATCTGTCATTGGTTACCAAGGCTTCTATGCACTCCAATGGAAAGTGTTACAAACCTCTGCAAAAAACTTAAAATACCATTCTCCACAAAGAGTACAAGCTATGTGTGTAAATAAAAATGGTAAATTTATACATATTTTTGGCAACTTTTGACAGTTTTAGGCTAACAAGAATTTGTGGTTTTCTTGTAATAAGCCGAGTTGTTGATCATTACGCAATGTGTTCAAAATGTTCTTGACTTGTTTGCCCAATCAATTTACATGGCAATGGACCCCAGGCACTTTGGCCAGATGCAAGTCTTTTGGCATACTTTTTAAATGGCAGCATAGTTGCCAAAAAAAAAAAAGTGAAACTTGTTCAATTACACATGTGGTATGCGTAATTTTAAAGTCATAAAACTCTAGCATATATCAAAATAATTATATGGCTAGCGCAAAAACTGAAGCATGTCAAGGTCCAAATGCAAAAAGACTTGAATATAATTTATATTGTAAAGACTTAAAGTAATATCAACAATTAAAAATAAAAAGTATAAAAAAAATGTTGTTACTGTTGCTAGTTGAGCTGCTTTCTTGTACATGTAAATTAAACAACAAGTGCAACACAATTGCCACAACACAATTACACTAGTTGCCTCTAAAGTCACGCAGTTCAAGTGCAGCTCGTCACACATTGCGTATACGCAATATACAAAATAAAACACAAAATCATAATCAAAGCAACAAAAATTAAACATAATTTAACGAGGCGTGCATTAAAATGACAATAATAATAGTAATAATAATAAAAACAACAGCCAGACAAGTCATTAAAAAATATTAAATGTAATATTTCATTTGAGTGTGCCACAGTAACAACAACAATAATAATAGAGCAACAGAAAAAAGGTTAAACCCCTTTAACAAAAAAAAAAGCGGCACAAAAACAACAACATCTGCATAACGCATGACTTACTAAGTAGTTAAGAGGCTTTTTTTTATTTTTTTTTTTCATACCCTTTATGCAAAGGGTAAGGGGCATATAAGCTATACAATTATGTGTATAGATTCTAGAAGGAAATGGAAAACTTTCTAGAAGAAATATGGGTGTTACTTTTTTAAATTAAAATTCTATTGAGACTTCGAAATTTCGAGCCTCATGAGAATTTGTTTTTATTGTTAACAATCAATGCTTCCTACGTTGGGTCCAATTTTGGCATACTCTCTCCAACATATGGGCTGGTATCTCGAGAATAAATTTTTCTGCGGGTTTGTTGCTATAGACATGAGTCTTAACATAGCCCCACAAAAAATAGTCTAAAGGCGTTAAATCGCACAATCTAGGCGGCCAATTGACCGGCCCCAAACGTAAAGTAAACTGTTCACCGACTTTGCCTCTCATTGTCCGCCATTGTTCCGCGTGCTGTGTGGTATGTGGCAGCGTCTTGTTGCAACTACATGTTAGCCAAGTCCAGCTCTTCCATTTTGGTCAAAAAAAGTTTGTAATCATCACACGGTAGCGTTCGCCATTCACAGAAATGTTCCTGCCTTCGTCGTCTTTGAAAAGGTACGGTCCAATGATGCCACCGGCCCATAATCCACACCAAACAGTGACTTTTTGGGGATGCATTGGCAGTTCTTGCAATGCTTCTGGCTGCTCTTCACACCGCTTG
>JAECWU010000083.1:0-189588 GCA_018150985.1 Chymomyza costata | reverse complement strand
AAACACCCTTTATTATATGATGATGGAAACATATAAGCTTTACCATTATCATTTTAGAGTACTCATGCTCTTAAATAATTTCCGAACAACAGACATTGACATTCAAAAACCAAATTGATCATATATTGAGCACTATATTTTTAACACTTCCTGATTGTAATGATGAGCTTTTAAGATTTCTAAAAAAAAATTTGTGAAAAACTCATTGATGACAATACAACTTTTCCAGATCTTCCCATTTTGCTTCGAAAAAACTAAAATAATCTAATTTTTAAATTTATAATCTTTTTTTATAAAAAATCAAGGTTTTAGACTGAAGTAAGGTTAGAAACTAAAAGAATTTTGTTATTACTATTTTAAAAAAATATTACTGAATTAAAAAAAAAGTGCTTATGCTTATTTGTCATTATTCGAGGCAGTACCTTTAATATTACGACCATGCGAGCATCACTAAAATAAGCATTACTTTCTCCATTAAAGGATTTACCGACTTTTTATTTTTGTTCAAGCTCAAATTGTTTCTTTTGTGAAAAAAGCATTTTAGATATCTTTATACGTTTAGGAAATCTCCTAAAGAAAAGTCTAAGAATGAAAAAATGCGACATTTAGGTATCGATAGCCCGATAAATAATCGGGATTTTGCAATTAAAATATTCATGGTTAGTAGCTAGTAGCTCTACCACATGTAAAAATTATCAAAATTGAAGAATTCGAATTAAAAAGCGATCCTTTTCTGTTGTTTTGATATAATTAAATGTTGATTTAAATAAAATTAACACTTTATCCGAAAGCAACTAAAAGACGTTTTTTTTTTAAGGAATCGTGATAGTAAGGGAATATGTACACTCAAAGACACAAAAAAAAAACAGCATATATTACCTACAAAAATAAAATAAATTAATCGTATTGAGCCTTATAGCGTTTTAAAACCAGAGCTCGAAATCGGTCAACACTTTTAAGGTGTCCGAAAGAAACCGCTCTCTTACGAACACTTTGAGAGAAGCGATTGACAAAACACATTCAATTGTGTTTTTGCTCAAAAGTGTTCGGCTCAGAGTAAGACCAATTTTTCGCTTTCTTTTTGGTTGTGTTTTTCGCGGACACTTTTGCTTAAGACATTCGGCAAAAGTGTCTTTTGCGTATGTATGCGTGCATGTGCGAGTCGCCTGTGTTTTACTTCGTGCATGTATACAGACAGTGTTATTGTGAGAGAGATACATTTGTTTTGCTTAGCCGAAAACACTGACCAGAACCGAAAAGCGAAACGAAAAAAGTGTTCGGCTCAGTGAGAGACCGTTTTTGGTTTATTTTTTCTATTTGTTCGTGAATCGACCGCATTGGATAAATGGGTTGACAGTTTTTTGCGAGCTCTGTTAAAAACTGACATTTAAAAAAAAATTTTTGTTACTTTTGAATTAATCTGCGTCTTCACTTTTTAGAAATCCCTGGGCGAAGCTTTTTGTTCCTAATGCAACTTTGAACTTAATGTAAGAAAGAGGATTCAAAAATTGTTGGCTTTTACATATTTCTCTTATTATAAAATAGTTTGGCAGTTAAAAGTACAAACTTAAACGTTTCCCAAAAACTAAACTAATATATAATATAATATATATAATAATATAATTCCAATTTAGGCCTTCTCGATTTAAAAAATGAAACAATAAATAATATAGGTACCTTTATAAGAAAAAGCATAAAATTATACAGGAAACAAAAATATTGTTGCCTAATGTAATTAGCATTAAATGAAAATCAGTTCAAATGCCTGCATTTTCCATTATTTATACTATTTCAGTGTTACATACTCTTTGTTCAAACAATAGGAGCAGGCTGATGCCCTACAGTCATTTCCTCCACTTTCACATAAGCATCAAATCACAAAAGTCTTGTCGTTATAATTATTATGTAATAAAAACTGCATACATAAAGACAAAGGCATATATACGCAAACACAAACAGTCAAATATATATGTACAGGACTGTCTGACAGCTAAACAGATTTTCTTAACGACTCTCAGGATTTGGCTGTAAATGGCTTAGCCCAAAGAGCTTGGCTTTAATTTGTTTGCACAATCCCAGAGCTTACATAGCTCCTCCAAATATTTTGCTCCATATGTTGTCAGGAAAAGCCGAATCTCTGCTTGATGTCTGTGCATGTGCTTTGGGCAAACTGGCGCATAGATTTTTGCTGCTAATGATTTCCTGATAACAAACCCTGAGTCTAAGATTGCCTGTGTTGGTGCTGCCAGGAGTGTCTGAGTGGGTTATGCAACTTGTGCAACATGAGCAGCTGCCTGTCTAAGTGTCCGTCCATGTTTGGCAAAGTGCCTTAATTACTGTATGTAATGGCCATTTAGTTGTCGTTTAACAGCTTAAAATGTTGGCTGGCATTTTGCATAATTTTAGTTAAATGTTGAAACAATTTGACAGTTTGCTAACTAAAGTTTGAATTACTTTTATTTTACAGATTTATACAGACTGGGCCAACTATTATTTGGAACGCGCCAAGTCAAAACGAAAGGTTACAGATCTGTCTGCGGATTGTCGCGATGGTTTGTTACTGGCCGAGGTCATCGAAGCGGTGACCAGTTTTAAAGTTCCTGATCTAGTCAAAAAGCCAAAGAGTCAACAACAAATGGTAAGTGACGAATTTATTTTGTAGACAAATTTTAAAAAATTAATAAAAATAAGAAATAAAAAAATTTAAATTTTTTGTTTATTATTTTAAAAGATTTTAATTAAAAAAATTATATTTCATTGAAATTTTTATAAACTTTCTATAACGTTTTGAGGAGGTTTTGAAATATTAACTTAAAATATACAATTTTAATTTTATATAATATAAATTACATGACTGAGTTTTTAAAAAAAAAATTGTTGCGAAAAACCGGAAATAAATAATTTTGCTTCTTTTCCTGGCGATTATCCTTAAGTTTGAACTCATATGAATTTTTATTTTGAAGCCAACGCACAGTGGGCCTATCCAGCTTTATTTTTATACCCTGTACAAAGGGCATCTTAAGTTTGATCAAGCAGAATACATACAGAAGGTGATGTCGGAGAGTAGTCGATATTCCCATGTCCGTCTATCCATCTGTCCGTCTTTCTGTATGAACGCCTAGATCTTGGAGATGGTAAGAGCTAGAGCACCAAATTTTCTGATTAGATAAGTTATTATGTAAAATATTATGTATTTTATTTTTATATCCTGTACCTATATGTAGGTCAATAGGTTATCCTAGATTTGTGCAATGAATGTAACGGATAAAAGGAGGCGTGGCAGACCCCAAGTCCTTTATACCAAAATGCTTATCATAGCATGTCCGTCCGTCCGTCTGTATGAACATCTAGATTTCGGAGACTATAAGAGCTAGTTTTAAGGTTCCAGCTTTATCAGCTGGTGCGCATATTTCCTGAGAAGGTGAAGTTTGTTGAATCATGTCAATATCTTCCTCCGTTACCCCGCAGTAGATTTACGCGGTTTTTAGCCACACCGTTTTATATGTTGATCTGAAACTAAACAGGCATCTGTGTGTCAAAAAGAACAAACAGAAAAAGCGATGCAAAAATTTGTACCCTTGTCTATAAACTGCACCAATATTTGACTCTACGTAATATTGGTAATAAGTGACCTAGAAGCACTTATTTTGGTATGCTGATTCATGTAGCTCTAATGAACAAATCCACATCCAAATTTTATTGATGCGACCCGCCTGCACTTCACAATTGATTTAGCGAGTTTTCGCCCACAACCCTAATCAAATCCCCTTGAAACATACCCCATAGACTTTAAATGACTTCTTTGACGTAACTTTCAATTCTCATCAAAATCAGTAAAAATTTACGGATCTAATAGGTATAAATATCGTGTTGCACCAAAAAAAAAATATTTCCAATTGGAAAGTTCTTCAAAGGACTATGCAAAAAAATTTTTTTCAAGAAAGAAGGTACAGGGTATTAAACTGTCGGGCACCGCCTCGACTGTACCAAATTCTTTTAAATAGTTCAACTAAATCACTTGCTGACTATTAAGAGTGCACTTTAAGGACACACTTCGTCTCAAATTTAATGAACTATGGCAGAGTTTAGAAAAAAAGTCGTCTTTATTACTTAATTTACTCCTCAACAACCCTAATTTCGACCTTCAACCCCCTAGTTACTCCAACGTCGAAATACCTTAAACTTCATCAAATACCCGCTCCCTTTATTGCCAGCTCATTGTTGATTTTGCTTGTCGCTTGCAAATGTCAAACCCAAATCGCACGTGGGAAAATCTAAGCGCTTGAAAATTCAGTTGATGTTGCATGAGTCACTCCTTTTTTTGAACATGGTGGAAATGCGTTAATTGTTTTTCACACACACACACACAACCAGTCATGTACAGTGAAAAACACACCCATATCGCAATATGTAAATGCGCGCAACGTGAAAATATTTCAACATTTCAAAGTTGAAACCAAGGCACAGAAACCATTTGTCCTTCTGACTGGTTGGTTTTTTCCATTTTTTTTTTGTGTGCTGTCATTACGTGGTTTTTCATGCATTTGAAAAGTACGTCATCATGATGACTGACTAACTGACTAACTTTGCCCAACACAAATATACACCTGCACATAACCACACACGTACCACAGGGCGTATGACAAACTTTGTTTTCAGCGCATTTCTCTGGCTGAAAATTTAGTTAGGCTGGCTGCAAATGACTTCCGCTGTGCTAAACACTTCCCGGAGGAGCTTTCAAAAACAGCTCTCAACACTTTGATTTGATTTTGAGCGTTGGAGTTGCGAGTTTCACGTCATGTTGCACTTCATTGCATTTATGAAATTAAAATAAAATTAAAAACTTGCCAAGCAAACCGCAAATGGAATAAGTAAGTACAACGGGTAGCGTCTTGAAAACTCCTTTTTTTAAATTCAGCTGCGAAAAATTGTCTGCGACTGCGTCTTTGTCTGCTACGTGTATGGAGTGCTTAAAATTCAGTAGACAAGGATTTCTTTTTAACTCAGCCTCGAGCCTAGTTAGGAGCTAGCCCAAGTTCCATGTATGCTGTGCAAACAAAGGACTCAGCAAATCGCGCGGCATTGGCATATTTTTTTTTTGTTGTTGTTGCGCTGTGGCAAGTTCATTGCCGAAATAAATATCTATAGGAGGCCTTGCCACCGAATATTTGTACAGGACGAGCGTATATTCTCAGTCTATGAAATAAAAATTTATTTCAACTTTTTGTCAGTTGCCAGCTAACGTTTTGCATATTAAATAGAGCCTCTTTAGTAGAGAGAGGTAGAGAGATAGAGACAGATAGAGACAGAGAGAGAGAGACAGAGTACTTGCCGTTTGCCTTTGAGAAAATGATAAGCTCAGCTAAACGTGCGCCGTGGCACGTGCTGCACCAAAAACTGACAAATTGGCAAGTGCCAGGTCTCGGTTCTCGGCATTTGGTAACTGGCGGGCTGCTGTTCTGCTGTTCCAGTAGGCGTGGCAGTGCTATGTTCGCTTCGATTTCGCTCCGCGTTGACGTATGTGACATGGGCGCCAAATTGAGTTAGTTGCACTGCACTGCATTTTCCCAAATAGCGCTCTCAGAACGCACACATACACAACATTGCACTCACACATAGATACACACACATACCGACGCATAAGCACAAAACTCAATTTGGGAAATGGTTTCACAAGAATTTTAAACCAAAATTAGTTGGCTACTACTATAAAACAGCCAAACTGTTTGCATCAAATATGCTTGCATAGCTTGGAGCGCAACGAATATTTGCTAAACAGCCGAGAGTATCTTAAAAACATTTTCCCAAAAACACGCGTAGAAACAAAATTTGATAAACAATGCATGAAATAAATATTTAGCCTTAGGCAGGTGCCATGGAGGTGGTCCCCTTCTTGGACCATCTAATGAAATTCAATATTGCAAACATTATTTGCTAAAGTTCTTCCACACAGCCAGCAGCTCAATTACTTATCAGGAAGTGCTTTTTATATTCTCTACCCTTAGGGTTATTTTAAGACCCCTCAATTTTTTGAAGTTATGGTAATATTAAAGCTTTAGGCAGCTAATATGATACATAGACTCATGTGTGTCCAAATGGCAAAGCGTCGAAAAGCATTTGTTCGTCTGATCTTGGAACGACATAATGTCAAAAAAAACTTGACATATCTCGAAGAGCATTCACTTTGTATGAGCATGTACCGAATTATGAGTGTTTAACAGCCAAACCAACAGGTCTATACCGAGATCACCCAGAAACAATGTGTTTCCTTATTTAGTATTGAAAAAATAAGCATGAGGGGGATGGGTGGGAGGCGTCTGGGAAGGTTGGGTGGCAAAGCCGGAGTTTCGAATCTCCTCAATCTCTCTATTTGCTAATCCATTTTGAGGATTCCATTATCCTAGTTATTAGTGTTCATTTTTCGTATAAACTAGTGTTATGGATCTTAAATATTTTTGACAAATATAATACTTCATAAGAAAAGCATAAAACGTAAAATCCTTTACAAAGTGAAAAAAGTGTCCAAAAACATGTTTTTGGAAAAAATCTCGAAAACGGTGCTTAAGAAAAAAAATGTAATTTTCGTGTTTCTTTACCCAAAATTACCCTAAAAACACTTGTATACGAAGGTTCACTCATTGACCCTTAAATTTGTAAACTAGTGTTATCGATTCTTTGTGTTTGTCTGTCTATCCGAGCTCTATAAAAAATGTCGTCAACAGAGATTGTCAAGATGTAAAAAAACTATAGCTATAAATTATTAATTATTCAATTAAATTTTAATCCAAAAAATAATATAATTTGGGTAAATTTTATACTATAACCAACAAACATTTTTTGGGTAACTCTATCATTTTTTCTATCGCTTTTATCGGTATAAAATGCAACCAAATATATTCACAAAAATACAAGACTACAAACGGCGCTCTGAATGCAACAGCAATGTAATATAATTTTCGATATGTTTTTCGATTAAAATTTTCAAATTTCTATCGAAAAAAACTTTTTAAGTTAGCGATAAACAATAGATTCGCACAACCAGTCGCATCTTGTATAGCTTCAGTACTAAAAAATCAATATTTATTTTCGATCAAAATTTTCAATTTTCTTACTACTTACTTTAAATTTTTCGTGAAAATGTGAAACAATTTGAATTTATTGTCTCGCTTGCAAAACTAACCCACAATAATTTTATTTATCGCTCAACAAAATGTTGTCCAAATATAAAATTTATAACAAGTTTAAGGAACTTTTGAAAAATGCTATGCTTAAATACATTTAAGTTTCCCCTTATTTATTTTATTGCACTTAAAGAACATATGCAGCTGGGAGTGCTATAAAGCGCTTTGAATATGTTGCTGTTCTGGGAGAACATATGTTGTACATACATATATGAAGACATAATGGATTCGGGCACGCCTTCCATTATGCATTGCAAACTTCATCTCCAAATTAGTATGCTCTCTTTATGCCAGCAGTTCATAACAATGACTTCGGCAGTGCTGCTCCTGCTGTTCCTGCTGTGGCTGCTCGCATTTCCATTTGAGCGCAAACAAACAAAGCCGTTTGGAAAAATTTTCCATTTTCATCGCCATTTTTTCTTTTTTTTCCTTTGCTGCCATTGTTGCGTTTCATTTTCCCGTTTGCACTTCATATTTGCACGACGAAATGAAAAATCAACGCGATACTCGAGCGAACTTGTTTTGGCCTTTTACTATTTTCCATTTCTGCACTTAGCCAAGACACAAACCCCATTGCCAGAGACTGCGACTGAAACTACCTCTGAGTCCTAGCCAAGACACATTTAAATAAATTCAATAAAAACAAATAACACGCAACCGTAGTGTGTGCCACGTTGTACTAGTCTAAAGTAAATTTTATCAACTTTTAAATCAAATATTAAACTTTAGTTTTCTCTTTTTGGCGCGTGTTTTACTCCAAAGTTTGTAATAAACTTTTCTATCTCACTCGTTTTTTTTACTTTTCTACTTTTTTTTTGTGTCCCTTTGCCCAGTGCAAACTTTACATGGCAACTTGGCTGGGGGATTTTTTTCCTAGAGCCAGCACTTCTCTTTTTTCACTCGCTATTTGGCTTGCTCGCAACGTTTTTCTAATGAGTGACGGCGATGACGACGACAAAGCTGAAGACTTTTTGCCGTAGTCAAATGTGGGCAGCAGCCGGGTCTAGTCCTGGTAAGTGTCGGTGGGCAGAGCGAGGAGACATGAGGCTAGCAAAAAACGCAACTCTTGAAAAATCAGCGAAACGTAAAAGTGTTCAAAGTCAACTTTGGCTTGGCACTTGCCAACCGTTGCGCTCTGTGGGCAGCCCAGGCAACAAACCAACCAAGGAATCAGGAGTCAGGCGTCGGGAGTAAGCAGTCAGCTTTCAAACTGTGCAAATTAAAGAGCCGAGCTTTAACTTTAAGTCACTGCAACACATTCATGTGTGTGTGTACATGTGTGTGTATTTATATGTTGCTTCCTTGACAAAAGGCAATTTGTGCAAATTTTAAAATGAATTTTACTACGTCACTAATTTGATTTGCTTTGGGAACTAAACAAAGCGAACATCAGATGTACTTTAAGGGGTCGCGGTAACAAAATTGTATGTTTGGGTCGTCGAAGCAAAAGTGCGAGTTTGAGTCTTAAAATCTTAGATACTCTATAGAGGTGTAAATAAAATAATGCTACCTCTTGTTATTTTTTAAGATCTACCGAAAGGGTATTTTATTGATCAGTAAAGATTGCTAGATTTGGAGAAGGAGCGAAAGAGGAGTTAAAAATTTGACGTGGGGAATACTTACTCAACGACTATCTCCAAAAATATAAATTTTTTTTTAAGCATAAAAAATCGAGAGGGAAGAGTATTTCTAGTTCTTTTTTAAAATAACCTTCTAAAACTTGTACAATTAAAAAAAAATCTAAATAATTTTAAAATTCATTTTCTTTTAATTTTATATTATGTTGAAATACGAAGCTCATTAGGGCTTCGTCGAAAGTAAATCGATATAAAATATTTCGAAATCAAATTACGCTTCATTGAGAGGTTGACGAGCTGATACTATTTCTTAAAAAGTTAACTTAGCTTTAATTTTATTCGGCCGTGCTCCGGAAACCGAATCCACATGTTTCATTCGGATTCGTTTTGAAACCGAATGTTTGGTGCTCCCATTTCCACCAAACCGAATGTTTCATGTGCTTTGAAACCGAATGATTTGTTGCATGTGGAATTAAAACGAATCGCCAAAATAGGATTAAAAAAGCACGCATTTTATATTGAAGTAATTTTTTATATATGCCTTTATATTCTTAGATTCTATTTATGCTAACTTTAATTTGCATATTAGCTGCTAACTATTTTTAATAATTTTTTTCCTGACACAACCCAAAAATAGCATACACCAGCCAAAACGAATTTTCGTTTTGCTTGTGCATGTGTGTGTATCAAACATGCACACATGGCCGATTAGTGCGACAGGGTTCCCGCGTTACACAAAGAAAATTTCCCTTTTCGCAAAAATAGCTAAGTCGTGTTTAATTTCAATAAATATTGTTGCTTAAGCAATATCTTTGTGTTATTTTATTTAATATTCAACATATGAAAGAACTAGCAATATTTTAATGAAAATTAAATGAAACAACATATACAAATAAAAAGGTGCAAAACTGCGGCAGCCATGTCAGCTGCTTTGTATCAAACAAAAAATATTTCGCGCCAACTAACACAATCTAACTACATACAGTGAATTTCATAACTATAGGACAGTCGCAAATTTTAGTTTCAAGTGCAAATATAACGGTTAATAAGTAGGATCCAGCAAAGCTTCCTTTTACAAAAACAACTACCTAGTATTGGAGCTTTTAATTTACCGTAACGTTATTGCACTGTTGCTTCACACGGTGTTTCGCAATAGCTTATGCATGAATATGCCACTTTTGATGCAGTTTCAAGCGTTTCATAACTATAGGACAGTAGTCTTTTATAAGGAAATTAAGTGTAAGGATGGCAAAAATATATTTTATTTTAATTTTAAATCACTTTTTGATCGTTTTATGATAAAACGCCGCAAGGTATGACTTTTAGTTTAGAGGAGAGAGACCGTATTATAGCCAAAAACGACTTGGGGCTCAGAATGGTCAAAATTGATAAAAAGTCATATAAAAAGATAACATAACTATATTTGGAACTTCTTTAAAAACATTGAAAAATATATAAAAACGTAATTAAAAGATTATTAGTAAGGTTTCGGAGCGCTAAAAACGAATAATCTTAAAAAATTGATCATATTCTTCCGTTCCTTGATCAGATTTGGTACCATTAGTGGACCATAAAATGTCCAAAACTACAATTTGGCAAATCCTCAAGAAGTGCCCACTCAAGATACATGTCTGGATGTCGGAGTCTTGGACCATTACAAAAATGCTCGCTATGGCTTCGTTGTTGTAACTCATGTTTTATAGGCGTGATTTTGCGAATTTTTTTTGTGCATGTTTTTTCAAAGATTTTCCTTATAGGGTTGATTGTTCTTATATTTTCCAATAAGAAAACATTGAGTTCGAGTAGTCCTGGTGGATATAATTACTATTGGAGGGATTTGCCAAAGGATTCACAAAATTTCTTCTAGCGAAATTTAAGAAGCGGCTTGGTTTTTGAGCGGGGCGCATATAAAGTCTGTTACACCCTCGACCTTGCATTAAACTCATCTTAAATGAGTAGCGGAGAATACTAACATGTCTTTTCGAGCAGTTTGAAACCATTCCATTATAAAAATACGGCGAAACCCTAACATTTTCATAGGACAACGCCTCAATTCAAGTAGATAAACACGCGAAAAAATTCTTGAGGGCGACTTTTACGGTCAGAAAGCCTGTGAATTTTCATTTACTTTATTTTTTTACTTATTTCTCAATGTTTTTAAAGAAGTTCCAAATATAGTTATGCTATCTTTTTATATGACTTTTTATCAATTTTGACCATTCTGAGCCCCAAGTCGTTTTTGGCTATAATACGGTCTCTCTCCTCTAAACTAAAAGTCATGCCTTGCGGCGTTTTATCATAAAACGATCAAAAAGTGATTTAAAATTAAAATGAAATATATTTTTGCCATCCTTACACTTAATTTCCTTATAAAAGACTACTGTCCTATAGTTATGAAACGCTTGAAACTGCATCAAAAGTGGCATATCCATACATAAGCTATTGCGAAACACCGTGTGAAGCAACAGTGCAATAACGTTACGGTAAATTAAAAGCTCCAATACTAGGTATTTGTTTTTGTAAAAGGAAGCTTTGCTCGATCCTACTTATAAACCGTTATATTTGCACTTGAAACTAAAATTTGCAACTGTCCTATAGTTATGAAATTCACTGTATTTAATCAAAAGAATTTAATGCTAAAAAATATATTTATTGCAGGGGAAAACACAAAAGCACTGAGTAGGACATGATTCTTTACGCCTTCTTTTAGCTTCAAAAAAAGCAATTGAGAAAATAAATGAAATTTTTGCAATTTTTATAAATTTTTAATAAAATGCAGTCAGCTGGTTACACCACAACATATGTGAATTTATCGATAAGAACGAGGGAAATTTACAAATGTATCGAAAATAAAAAAGGAAATTATCGACAAAACATTCGGATTCCAGAGCATGCAAAACCGAATCCGAACAAAATCGTTCGGTTTGGATTTGTCGGTTTCCGGAGCATGGCTGACTAATCTATTTTTTAACTTTTACTCAGTATTAATATTTACCAGCAGTATATTTGCTTGGAATTTATTTTACTTCCCCATAACTTTCAATCGAACTAATTTCGTTTTTTTTTTGATTGTGAATCGGAATTTCAGGGTTTAATTTATAATATAGAAGAGGCGAATTTATTGTTATTGAATATTTAAGAATTTTATTTATGATCATGTTATTTTGTGCTATGTATGGTCTATTTATATATTAAATTTGATTTAATTACTGATTTATTACTAATAAATATTGTTTTTAGTTTGCATTGTTTAAGCTCGTGGAAATGTGCATGAATTTCTTTATGATTAATTAATATATTTAACTTGAAAATATTTTTTATCTTTTTCATTAAATTTTTTAATAGCTTCCATTGGGCATTTATATACATTTTTTTTATTTTTTTGTTGCTTTGGATGTTCTACTATTTCTTTAAGAACTTATGAAAATTATCTTTAATCTGTCTGGTCATGGTCCTAGGCCATTTGATTACATTTAAACGGTTGAAGGGAACAAGTGCTGACCAACCAAATTTTTATCTATCTGGTAAAATTGTGGGCTCAAATCGTTCAAGGATCTACTCAAAACACACACAAGTAAAATTCATCCAAGTCGAGGAGTACTTTTTTGACAGAATTTTGTGTATAAACAAAATTAAAAATATTCTTTTTTTTATATTCTTGGATTTATAGGAAGCTAGGGGAGCTCGCGCCTAGCTGGCCCTCTACTCGCTCGCTTTAATGTTCTCTTCTCTGTTCATTTCCATTAACTTTTTGAAGCACACGTTTTATATTTTCGTACGTTTTCTTTTTTCCTAAGACGTTTTTAATCACTCATTTCTTCTATATTTACTTTTTTCATCTGAAATGTCTATCTTTTTTCGACTCATGGTTTCAAATTCTTGTTCTTACATAAATGATGACGACGACGACGACAAGTTTATTGTATGGAAAAAGTTACAGGCTTACTAGCTTATACTGGTTTTTCGTGGGTTTGGTATTTGATATTACACGACGATGTAGCCATTCACCAAAGTCTATTACACTAAAATAAATTTTTTATGTTCTCTGAGAATTATTTCAACGTATTCAGATCTTTGGTATTGTATGCTTCAGGACATATATAATAGAGCCGGGCTGTAGTATATTTGAACAGGGCCGTTACCATAGAAAAGGAAACGTCATGGTTTTGATTCTCAAATCGTCTTATCACTGCTAACTTTCTTCTCATAAGAATCAGTTGGTCAGCTGATGCTTCTTCAGGCCTTAATATATTAGTAAAGGCTTATATAAACGGACTTGGAGTGAATACCCCGTTCCTCCCGCCTGTTGACGTATATAAACTTTTACCTAACTTTGCTGTTATCTGTTGCTATGAAAATTTCTTATTTTCTAAAACACAAACCTCTTGACAAATTCGTAATACTCTTCAGTTCACCAAGTGAAGAGTAGTATGAAAGGTGGATATTTAATACTCTGCTCACATTTGTACACACACACTTGCAAATTTTTCCAATCAAATATGTAAATAACGTTAAATTTTAAAAGGAAATTAAATCAAAATAAGCACATACTGTGCCAGCTCTACCGTATATAGTATATATGTATATCTAATACAATATAATTGGCCATCTTGTATTTCTTGTCTTGGCTCCCTGTCCGGAAACTGTCTGACATTGTCTGTTGCAGGCAACGCCTTTTGTCGGCAATTTGTTATTGCTTTTCCAAGTAACTCTCGTTTTTGCACTAAATAGTTATTGTTGTTGTTTTTGTTGCCTTTGTGATTATTGTAGAGATTGGCTTTGTTTTTGCTTGCTCTGGATTTCTGGGTTTGTTTTTCTATGCATAAGCTGTTTTCAGTTATTAATCGAAACGTAAACATACAAGTCAATTATTATGTAATTAAAATAAAACAATGCATCGATTAAATACGCCTGAGTGCGTCTTGAATACCCTTTTATTGAATTAGATTGCTGTGTTTTGTGGAGAGAGTTAAAACTAAGAGGTCTTTTAGGAAATTAAGGAGTCTATGAAGAAGAAATAATGCAATATTAAAGTATAGCAAGTAACAACCTTATTAAAAAATCGTAATTTCTTTCCAGTCTCAACTTTCGAAAAAACTATAGCTTTATATTTAGATTTCTTCGATGCAACAAGTATAAGTCACAGCTAGCAGAGCCCAAATACAGGCGATTCCCGCAAGATGACAATTTCTTGCATGCTGTCTAGGGTTGGATTACTGGGACGTGTTCAAAGTTGTGCATTGTTGTACTTTTATTGAAGGTTCATTTTTAAAGATAAAGTTTTGTAAAATATAACAACTTATCAGTATGAATGAAGACAGAGTTGTTTATCGAGATAAGAAGGAATGTCACGTTATCCTTAGGCTTTTTGAAAGATGTATCCAATAAATCCTAATCCGAGTCCAAAAAACCCCCGAAAATCGGGGTTCTGGGAAAAAAGTTCTTATAAAAAAGCATACATTGTTTTCTTCGAGATTCGGTTTTCGGTGATGATTTTTTAAATGTTTGTGAGATTACTGAATCCAAATCCCAGGTTCAAGAAACCAGGCTAGGTTTCTAAGATAACCCCCAAAAAAACTTGTCTTATGGGGACTTCGAAACGATAAATCCAAATTCGAGGTAAATTTATGTCAGGGCTCTGACATAACCTAAGAAAAAACGGTATATAATCTTTTAGTGACCGGTTGTCGGGAAATGATTTTTATGGAGCCGCTAAATCTGAAACCCAGCAAGTCCGGTTTCTGAGATAACGTCCAAGAACCTCATATGGTCTTCGAAATGATGAATCCAAATTCGAGGTAAATTTTTTTGAAAAAAATCGCAGCACTTCAGGGCTCTGAAATAATCTTAGAAAAACCGCCAAATAATTTTTTTGTGACCACTTTCGGTTTCTGAGATAACCTCCAAAAGCCTCTTTTCATGTGGTCTTCGCAACGATAAATCCAAACTCGAGATATAGAAAACCCCGGAGCGACAGGTCTCTCACATAACTCCAAAAATAACCGCATATAATTTTTCTTCGAGACCGGTAATCCGGCAATGATGAATACGAAACTGAGGCCAAAAAATCCCCAGCAAAACAAATTTCTGAAATAACCTGCAAAATACCTAGTTTTACGCGTTTTTTTGTATAACATAACCTCGAAGAACAACACAACAAATTCTTTTCGATTCCGTATGTTCGTGTTAATGCAGTTTTAGAAAACTTTTTTCCACTTTAAGTGGACCAACTTGAATCCAAAAACTATCCTACAGACTAGCAAATATCTTTTTCCTTAAGTTCAAACCAAAATTTTTAAGTGTCAGATATTTATTTCTAAGTTTTCTAAAGTAATCATGAAAGTTTTACCTTGTTCATTGTAATTCCAAAAGGGGGATATTCGTCTATGAATCTGTCATACCTTTCAGAGTTTTGCAAGCTCATCAATAAATTTTTAAATCAAAGAATTTTTCAAAAGATTGCAAGCAAATCAAAATCATAATTTTCATAAAGTTAGAAATTCTAAAAAGCATATTTTCAGTAAAATCATATAATCATCAATATATTTATAAAATAAAGCAATAAGCTTTTTCCTAACACTCGAAATCGCATCCTTAGTTTTATTCTTCGCCTGTCAAAATCGTTTAGAGGATTAGGGTAAGTGGAAATCCTTATATTTATACCCTGTACCTTATGGTACAAAGGATATATTAAGTTTGTGCAAGCCGAAAATTTATGTAACATATAGAAGGATCGTCGGAGACATTGCAAAGTAACGTAAAGTACTTATGGTCAGGGTAACTAGAGAAGTCTAGATCTCAGGAATGGTGCTAAAGGAACCAAACTTTCCCTTATTATTCCATAGGAGACAGGTTTATTTTATTTTTTGACATGGGGGTTACATTATATAGCTATAAAGATATACGTAATCAAATTTCGTTTTTGGTAGTTTTTTAGAGTTCTCGCAGCAATGTATCAAATTTGATCAAAATCGTTTGACTATATCATATAGCCCCATAGGACCGATCGGTCTAAAAACTTTTTTTGGTGCAAAATTCGTCTGTTTTTTTTTTTTTGTTTATAAAAATATTGTAACCAAATTCCGCAAATAAATATCTTTGGGAATTCTTAAGGAATATATTCCATTTGATTGCAATGTGGTGGTACAGGGTATTCCAAAGTCATCCACGCCCAAACTTGGAACTATTTTTTTTACTTATTTTGTTCCTGGGCCTTAATTCACAAATTTTTTGCTTTTAGTTTCAAGCACTAAAACTTTAAAAACTTTATCTCTTGCTCTTATTCAATTTACTTATTTGCTCATACACTTTTGCCAAATTAATGTACAGCTTACCTATAATAACTTATGTTGAGATAGAATTCTTCCATTATGTAACTTTCTTATTTTTTTTAAGACTCGTAACATGTCTCTGCCAAAGCCTTTAGTGCAACATTTAAAGCCAGTATAAAATTGTTTACCAAGTTGCAGCGCATCAAGCTGTCAACCATTTTCAATATTCGATAGAAAAGCTTACGTTTGCTTTATCTAAAATGAAATCTTCTTAGGTAACAGACAGCATATGGCACTCACCCAGTTCCCCGAACTGCCCTCGTTCTCAGGAAACAACAATGCTGGCAGTGCATACAAGGAACAGCAAAGTTCAGTGTCTAAACATACATAGATTGCTTATATAGTATGTATGTATATGCAATGCATATGCAATGTGTAGTGGTGTTGCATGGATTGGGGATACAGCTGCTACTGGTAGACACTGCCATGTGCCCCAAATTGAAGTTCATTAATGCAACACCAAGAGCCATAGTCTTTTTGGTATTTTTAGAGTAGCTTTACACACAGCCTACGTGTGTGTTCGCCTATTTTGATAGTAAAGGGTCTTTCGACAACTCTTCTGGAACTTTTGAAGGCTGGTAACTCTGATAAGGTGGAGTGAAATGGCAACTCTATAATTTTTTGACTTTACCAAAGTCCGCTATAAATTTTAACAACGTGTTGGGGTTTTGAAATTGAATAATTTCTAAATAAATTCTATTTCTGAAGAAAAGTCATCTTCTGTAAAAAGGCACATTTCTGGCAAAGCGAAATTCTGAAACTTTTGGATGGCATAAAAAACGTTGATAGAATTGTGTTATATAACCAATCCAAACAATCGATAATGAGGCATATAACATAAAATTCTACAGTATAAAAATTTAAAAAAAAAATGGAAAAATTTCAAAAAATTGTTTCGAAATCATTTTTAAGGAACTTATCTAGATAAATGTCAATAATTTAAAGATGCAATTAAAATATAATTGGAAAAACAGCTAGAAAAGCATTTAATGTAAATGTAAATTAAATGGATAAGTTTTGTAACCCTAAGAAGCATACTTTACATCTCCATATCTTAAGGTCTCAGAGATCTAGGTGTTTATAAGAACAGACTGACATGGCTACATCGCTGCCCATAAGTCGATAATTATTTTCCTTAGTCCGTATTAACATTTCAAACTAGTATATTTCAAACAAAATTCTTTCTATGCTAATGAAAGGCCCTGTATAAAGTATATGTATCCAAGTGTATTTGTTTGTTTTTAATTGCACAAACAATGCACAGTTTTTATGGCAGCATTAAAGTTTACTACCGGAAAGTATGCTCTATCGAAGCCCATTGACTTGGCCAAGCATTGTTACAAGTGGCCAAGTCAGACCCGTGTAAAAGCAAAAGAGCCAGAGACCCTATCCCGAGCATCAATTGCACAGCTTTTGTGTAAAATTTCAATTGCCCACATTTAGTTAAAGGAACTTGCAACATTTCAGTGCTGCCAGAAAGCCCAAACAAAACAAAAAACATTGTCGAGGTTCTTCAAAAGAATGTTGCAACTGTAAACAGTTGGGGATGGGTTGGAGTGGATAGAACTAATCGCCCAATTGTGAAAATTAATGACAAATGAAAAGTTTTGTAACCACAAATCAGGCGGCTGTAGCTGCCACAGAAGGCGGCAGAAACTTTACATCGTTTTAGCCTGCCAACATTTGCACGTGCAGCAGCCATAAATTGCGAACACAAATTAAGTTGGCAGGGCCGCACCACGTGGAGCTGAAATTGTAGCGTAGAACGTGTGTGTGGTGTGGCACTAGGGCCAATCAATGGCCGCGTGTTAAGTTGCATAAATTAGGCGCAGCCTGGTAGCAGGAATACGCGCGACACGTGAGCTTCGGCAGGACGAACTTTCAAGTACAGTTGCCACACTTAAAGTTTCGGACTGCTGCATAATAAGTAAGTTCATTTTTCAATTAGAAATTGCCACTTCAGCCTTTAAGCACTTGGCTAAAACTTTTTAGATTGTTGCCAAATGTGGCAGTAAGTGGCAGGGGTCACAGCATAACTGAAATACATGGAAAATGCACTCGAAAAGTTTGTTAATCATACGCCATGTATGACCAGGCAGACCAAAACAAACCGAACGATAAACAAACAAACAAATGAATGAACAGCTAAATGTGAAACTCAACAGCAACAAAATTATTTTGTCTTTATTAGTTTTTTTGGGAATTGTTTTTTTTTTTTTTTAATGCCCTTAAGACGAGCATTTGAAATTTGAAGTAGGGTAGTGGAAAAAAATTAGGTTATATTGGCTGGCAGTTCGCAATGGAAATGAAGGGAATATGTATTTTCCGTCGCTTTATATATAGCAACTAAATATTTACAGCTAAAGTTTGGATAAAAATAATTGAACAAATTCAGTAATTTTTAGGGGACAGCTTTAGGCATCTGCACTATCAGTCAGGCACAACAAAGATCAGGTCCAGTAATCCTATGTAGAAACATGTAGAAACAACAAGGAAAAACAGACCTTTAATACTCCAATTTAAAACAAAATGTGTTCTAAGTGTTTAAAATTTTAAATAAAATTTGTAGTGAAAATGGGACGAGCATCTTATTTTTTTAGCTTAAATATTTAATTTTTGAAAAATATAGATTTTACAGTCACACCAAATAATTAACTATCGGGGTGAGAGGTCGGACCATGTGTACTCAACTATTTTAAGGGTTTAGGGTCCAATACAGACGTAAACTCGGCTCAGACAAAAGCTCAAAAATTTTCTTTAAAAATTTTGTTCGTTGCTGAACAGTCCGATGTTGTTTTTTGCATGTTTTCGGAGTTGCTTAATCCAAGTTTGTAGTCTACAAATTTTCCGCACATAAAAGTTGTGTTTTTCAAAATTTGTGAAATTTAATTATTCGACACAAGTTTGCCTGCATCAGAGCACCTTCCTGCTGTGTCGGTGGGAAAAGGACCCTACAAAACGAGGTATCTCAGAAACCCGACGTGATGGGGTATTTTTGATGTCGAAAATCTCAAAAACTATTGTAAATGGAGTTTGTTGAGGTAATGCTGTCAAACAGCTACAATAAAAAAAAGTTTCAGAGGCTAGAAAACGTCTTCTTCTTGTTATTGAAATCTCTGAATCCGATTCCCAGCTCCAAAACACCCCAGTACGTCAGTACTTTGACAAAGTCCCATAAAAAGAGGTATTTTTGAGGGTTTCTCAGAAACCCTATATCCAGGTAGGGTAAAACCTAGACCAGTTGGTTAAATTCTGTTAAAACACTCGGGCTTAATACGTCCAAATACATAAGAAAACATATGCCTCGCCCCCAGATCACGCCACATTTTTTTTTTTTTGTGAGGCTCTCCAATTAATGTTAGTAAAAAATCTGATAACGTCGATAGTTTTCGAGTCCTCTAACTTTGTTGAATTGGAAATTTTAGATATTTCTGAAATTTTATAGGGATATTTCCTCTAAAAAACTTCTTTAAAAATCATTTGTACTTACCATATTATACAAATATAACTTTCTTAATTTGTCCTAAGAATGCATTAAATCAGAATTAAAAAGTGTTACGTGAAATGATAAAATACCTTATTCTTATATAAAAAAAAGCCTTCGAAGATAACTAATATTTAGGAACACTTAATTACCTACTAGCTCGTTTATAGTAAAAATGTAATTATGTTTTTTTTTATAAATTCTTTTTCTTTAGTAAGTTATTTGATAAAAAAAAAAAACACAAAAATTAAAAATCCCTTTGCTAGGGCTCGGTGAGCTTAAAGCTTTTTCAATAAAAGCTCTAAGGCGTTCATTTCTAGCAACTTTGATCGTATTAACTAAACCATTCTCCCCAAAATACAGTTAATTAGTTTTTGTAGGGTATCTGCCATTCGTACTCGCTGCTGCACTTTGCCCCTTGTTATAGAATGTTTTATGTGTTTGTTGCCTGGTTGCTGCTCATTCGTCAAAAAGTTTTCCAAAGCTTTCTAATTACAAATGTAAATCCCCCATGAAACATGTGCACTGGACAAGTTGGATTCTGTGTTGTAGCTTTTTAGCCTGACAACATTCCTGGCTTGGATTTGGCCAATGAAATGGGATGACAGTGTGGTTGTGCTAGCACAATTGTCATTGCATGGGTCCCTGGGCCAAACGGTATTAGCTGCAAATAACTATCCGTAGCTCATGTGGAAATGCCATAGTAATCTATAGTAGCATGTGGACTATTGTGCAGAGTCGTTTTTGGGCCCAATTATCTGCTGTGTGCTGTTTATGTTAGCCTGGCTATTTGGTTTGTTGGCTGTTTTGGCTTGTTGTGGTTTGGCAGTGTTTTTGTTGCTGTCTGTGTTTGCCTGTTGGTCAAAAATAAGCGGAAGCATAATACACTTCAATGCTGCGTAACTTTGGGGAAAATTACAGACCAAAAAAAAAAAAAAACGAGAAAAACTCAAAAAGTGTTGAAATATAATTCTATTTTTGCTGTTGCTTGCAATCTTGGCAAGACTTGATGCCTTCGTGTATCTTTTATATGGCACACGCGCTTAATTAGACGCGGCCAAGATGCCTGTACTGTTGCACTCTCTAATTGCATTTTACGGGCAGCTCTCCACAGCCAAGAACTGGGCGGCCCGCCAAGACATCAAACGCCGACGACCTCATTTTGGTCTGCTACATGGATGGCTATGTGGAAATACTGAGCAGCTAAATTTAGAAGATCCAAAAGATGCTACACTTGCTGCTGCTGTTTTCTAGGGCTGTTGTAAATTGTGGCTCTAGGTTTTGACCCAGGCGACATTTTATGTCGAAATTTATAGACAGAAATTTCGTTTATTTATTATGTTTTTTTTTTTTTGGCCACATTTCGTTAGTTGTCACTGAAGGCCAAAGCAAAAGTTCATAGTGATTTTGGCCAGCAATTTATCATGGAGCATTTTGTCTTTGCTGGTTACCACCCACACTGCACAAAAAAATTCAAATGGAAACTACAAATTTGTAGCTTTGGGATAAGTAGAGCGATAAGATCGACAGAGTTCAGAGCTCGCGGAAACGTTTTGCAGTCGCATTAAAAATTGTGAAATCGTTTATTTGTTATTGAATTTGGTATTGATTATTTTTTTTTCTTGTGCAAGGGATTCAATCTGCCTTTGCGGCAGTCATGATTATCGTGTTCATGATCATGATCATGCTATGCTCATGAAAACCAACTTCATGTTAAGTTATGGAGAATTTAGCATTGGAAACATTTGCCAATGTTGTTGTTTATCTTTAATTGTCTGTTCTCTGTCAGTTTGTATGTAGTATTCGATATAACATTCAGTCTCTGGCCATGCTGTAAATCATAAGTACTTCTGTACGTACAACTTGGCCTACTTTTTTTGCCTCAACAAGCCCTAACAGCTGGGGCCTCTTAAACTCTTTTTTTTGGTTTCTTGTTCGATTCTTCTCTTTACTTACTGCAGAAGTCAAGCAGTCTTTTGTCTTTCTTTTGCTTCTCACAAAAGTTTTTTTATGTGGTGCACGTTTTTGCAATTAAAATTTATGATACTATTGAACCCTCCATATATCGCCAATATTTAATGAATGAAATTTTATACCCAATAGACTTATTCTTTATACACTCTCAGATGATATATTGACTTTGCCATGACGCTTGAGAGGGTAGCATAGAGGGAAACAGTCTTTGTTCTTGTTCAAATGGGTCATTTTTTTTGGAAGTACCTACTTTTCTGAGTTTACCCGCGCTACTTACTGCGCTACATTTGTAAGGTTTGGGTCTAAAACTAACGCAGCTTCTCCAGAAAATGGATCTGTGAAAACCAATGTCACAATATTTATATAAAGCTGCCAGCTTTTTATACCCAGTACATAAGGGGTATATTAAGCTAATGTAAATGTATGTGATATAGAGAAGGAGGCGCCGGAGATTTGTCAGATGTCACCAAATTGATAGGAGATTATAAAGAGCTGAATTTAGCATGTTCCGCCAGATCAAGGTTATTGTGTTTTTTCTGCGACGCCCTCTTTCCAAGTCACAACTGTAGTGTCCATTGGTAAAAGAATCTTCCGATTAATACCAAACATTGTTATAATCGCACCACAAGTATCAGAGATAATCGTAATATAGTGTTTTAGTGGATACCCTTCCAATCGAGTTTTAGCCCCAATACTTAACAAAGTCTAAGAACCAAGATTCGACTCCCAGGCGATGCAAATTTTTTATTAAGTATTATTTTTATGTAAAATTTATATAATTATGTATATATAATATAAAATGTATTATTATAAATAATATACATATGTTATATTTATATAAAAATATATTATCATATATTTGTGTGCAGATAGATACAAATATGGTATATAATGGTCAAAGATGTACGAGTTTGCCGTGCCCAACCAAAATAAGCTACATAATTACGCAATAAAAAATTGTAATTGAATATTCAAATCGTAACACGTGGCGCATGAACCAATAAAAACTCAATAAAATTTTTCCTAATCTTAAATTACAAGCAACGATTTATGTTGTTTGTTTCAAGATACTTTTAATGTGTTTTAACACAATTGCTGTTATACTTCAAAATATTTTTTTCTCCGTTTATTTACACCGTTTATGTATATTCTAAGTATGTCTTTCATTATTTATTATTATCTTTATTTTCTTATAGGCATACTAGGGCAAAGTAAACTTAGCTTTAAGGTCCATACGCAGTTCGAAAATTTCCGAAATTTTTGTTTGCAAATCTTCCGCACGAAAAGTCAAAACATTATATAAAAAAAAAAAATCCCAATGGACCTTTAATTATAAACATATAAAATACCAAAAAATATAATTATACAGGGTGGGTCATCTGTTGGTATTGTTTTTTTATTATTTTTATTTATTATATTATTTATTATTTTTTAACACTCATAATTCGGAACGTACCCGTCCAAAGTGGATGCTCTTCGACACATGTCAAGTTTAAAACTACTGAATTTTAGTCATGGATCGTTTAACAACCGAACAACTCGTAAACATGGCTTAGACATAATATAAAAATGATCGTTCTGTGAAAAAAAAACAAAGTTGAAGCCAGTGTCGACAAGTCGCCTGCAATATCGACTTGCCATCCTTCGCAAGAATTACATCTTGCTAGGACCACTTTGCGTCTAACTTTAAGATTCAAATGGCGCAACAATTAAATCCCACGGAACATTATCAGCGTCGCTTATTCGTTCAATGGAAAAAAAATGTCATCGAGAATTACGATGTTCGCAAACGGGCCTGTGGAGCCATAAATTAATAGTTTCAAACTTTCATTTGATATATAGACTTGCACAATTTTATTGGAAAATATACGAATAAAACGACTAAACAAAAAAACCAACAGATGGCGCACCCTATACAAATTTATAACAGACTCGTAGAAGTCTTGGCGAGATCATATAATAAGAGCTTAAAGACTAGTCGCTTTAGCTTATTTAAAGTAAGTTAAGGGGTATTCTCATGAAACCCGGAAAAAATCGAATTTTTTTTTTTTTGCTTAGTCGATAGAAGAGTTATCCGAGCATGCGCATGTCAGATCGAAATTCGGACTATTCCTAAAGATGCAGTCGGTAGAGTGACTCGGCGCACGAGCGCTTCAGTAAGTTTTGTTAGTCTAATTTTATTTTACAAAAACTTTAAAAAGCGTTTTCTCAAAACCACGTTTTGAAACTGGCGGTCAGGATTACACAAAAAGTTCTCAACCGATTGACCTCAAATAAATTTTGTTTTGTCGATAATGAACAATCATTGTATATGAACCAAAGATTTTAATAATTTAACAAATTTATCAAACTTTTTATACAACAATTTGACAGCAAAAAATGGTAAATTTTGGCAAGAAAAAAATAAAACAGTGAATATTCAATTGACTTTGACTTTTTAGTGGATCATATAGAATAAATAAGTGCATTGAATAAAACAAAAACATTGATTTTAGACTTGTCAGAGATGAGATACTAAGACATACAAAAACGTACATTGAAAGACTTCATAGGCATGATAACCATTTAGCATTGGTCTTTTAGAAAATACCTATGTATGTTACCAGACGCCTTAAGCGACATTGTGTTTTAAACCTACCCGGCAGATGTTAGACATGTTGTGTTAAGTTTTATATATTTATTTAATTATTCTTTTTTTTTATATTGTTCAGAAGCACCTTTAAATAAATGTAAAAAATCATAGATGTATAGCGTTTCTTTCTGACAAAAAAAAAACTTGAAAAATAACATTTTTTCGCGCGTTTCGTGAGGTGACCCCTTTAAATAAATAACTTAGCATCTGAAACGAACGTATCTTACGAGGGTAATACCTCTAGGTTTATGTACCGAGTGACGAATGGGAAAATTTTTTGATCTAATAAAAATTAGAAATAAAATTTTATAAAAGTTTTAATATACGAGTAGCACAATAAAATAAACATCGTAAAAAATTTAAAAAAAAAATGTTCGTCTTCTAATTGAATATTTATAATCTTCAAAAAATTTCAACTAGACATTTATTTATTTGCAAATTCTGATTTAAGTAAAACATCTATATTTTTTCTAATTAATGTAATGTTACTAGCGTCTAAACTACAGAACCAATTATATTAACAAAACCAGCTGTGAATACTTTTTTTTAAAAACTTTGAAAGAAAGAAATAAAAATATAAAAAACTCTTGAAGAATTATGCTGCCCGTTTTTAGTGTCTAGCAGGCCCAAAAACGTAAAGTTCCATTGGTCTTTTTTCAAAGTGGGCAAGATTCTTTTTACAACCGATGCGATATAAAAATGTACCATATTATTGATTGAAACTTATACCATGTTTTCAAGGTTGCCAAATATGTGATATTTAAGAAATCAAATCCAAAGAACTCTAAGCTGTGCGATACCTCACTACTTGTCGCGAATCAAAAACTCGTGATCAAAAATATTGAAAAAATTGAGAGAATTTTGCACTTTGCTAGTAAGGTATATTAGCGTCGGTTTCCCAAAACTAAGCCTTTCGTACTGATTTTTATTGATTGCCTTGTGCACATTCAGTTGTCAAGACGTACAAAAAAAATTCATCAACGTGTTGTAGAAGAAGACGCCAACTACAAGAGCAACAACAAGAAGAACAAGAAGAATAACAAAGATGCTCAATGTTATTACCAGCCTCTGGGCTGCCTTGTTGATGACTTATTGAAAATTCCATTTAAAAATTGTTTACTCATTGACAGCCAGAACAAGACGCACAAGCACACACACCCATACGCATACACCCCCGCACTACGATCAACTGTCAAAGAAACCAAAAAAAAAATCAAATTTTGCTTCGATTTTTGAAAATGTGTTTATGTCTGGCAGACACTTAATGTCTAGCAACATGTTGTTCCTCATAAGTGGCTGCAGCAAACACAATAAGCAATCAGCATGTTGACAGCAGCAGCCAAGCAACATGTTGCTAATAGCACAGCTGGCAAGCAAACAAAAGCAATAAAAAGAAAACAAAGCGAAACAAAGCAAAACAAACAAGGCAAACAAAATCGCGCCGATTTTATTAGCCAATGGAAAATCAGGTTAGTGTCTTTGCTGAAAAGCTCTGAAAAAGCTTAGGTGCCAAATCTCCGGGTCCCAACACGTTGGATCGTTAACAGATTCTCTTCTGAGTTCGAAGTCAGTTAACAGACGTTCGAAGGACGATCGAAGGTTCGAACAGAAATAATTGTAAATTTAGCACAAATTTGGAGGAGTTTTTTTTTTTTTTTTTTGGAATTTTACTGCTTTATCTTTATTTAAAAAAAAGTCATCTTATTTCGTTGGAGATGAATTTTTGGGGCGCAAGGTAATGGTAGTCAGCAAACAACAAAAGTGTTAAGTTAACATTAACAGTTAAAAATTAACAGAAGGTGTAAGAATTGGGGGAGCTTTTGGTGATAAAAACCACCCTAGACACAATCCACAAATCCTGATAAGATTTTTACTCAAAGTATGCAACAAATATTTTAAGCAAGCTGTCCCCTGTCCCTAAGTCCAATATGAAAAAAAAACAAAAGGCTTGCGCAAAATTGCTGATGCCCCATGGTATATCCGTAATCGCAACCTTCACAAGGATCTAGGTGACTTGTTGAATAAACTAAACGACCGACGACCGATATGCGATATGGGATCGCTAACGATCACACCTGGCCGGAGACGCCTGAAACTTAAATGAATAAAAATTATTTGTAATTTGAAAAAATATGATTTCTTGTTACTGCCACACAAAAAAATACGTAGTAAAATGTGCACTGGAAATTAACTTTACATTTTTGATTGTATAATTTTATTATTAGAATTTTATTTCAAGTAATATTCAATAACTTATTCCAAAGGTAATTATAGATTGAAATGTAATTTTAATTAAGTACTTTTTATAAGTAAATCAATAAAAATGAAATAATCTAAAATTTTACAAAAAATAATATAAATTCAATGAGTTTTTTCTCACAATCATTAATTAACTAATTTGCAGAAGTTGTTGCTGCTTTTTCCCCTTCCTCAGGCGGCTCAGGCTCCACATCCGTTTCATCGGCTTTTTGAACTTGTGCCTCCTCCAGCTGCCGCTCAAGCTCTACTATACGTGATTTTTTATTATTTATCAGCAGAATGAATTTCTTAAGCAGCTTGGTTTCTTGCATTTTCGACTCCTCCACATATTGTTTGTATTCTGCCAATACTTCTCTATGTTTATTTGCGGCGATTGCAGCATCTAATAAACCAAAACAATTTGATATCTTAAGCTCAACTTCCATGTACACTTTTCACAGCCTCCTTGACATTTGTACATCTTAAACAATGGCGGGTCCTCATTGCAGGTCAATTCATATTCAAATCCGACCAGACCCATATCTGTGGGTCCGACCAGTTCACAATTCACAACGCGTTTTCGGAGCACAAGCACATGGCACACGAATGCGAGCTGTCGGTGACACGATGCGACACGAAGTGATGCGATCTTACGATCAACTGTCGTTCGTTCGTTCGTTACATTTCAGTTGGCAAGCAACTGCCAACTGTTGCTGTTGTTTATGTCGCGCGAGTTGGCTTGGTTTGTGTACGTGCTAAATTTTATGGTTTGCGTCTGCGCAACGTGAAATTCGTGTTTTAGGCGCGAAATAAACCATAACAAATTGGGCTAAAATAAATGGTCAATTAATAAACAGCTGATAAGTTCTATAACAAAGCATTTTTTCGTGTTTGTCTATGTGTGTGAAAAATAATTGTTTAATTAAAGAAAATGTGCAGCAATTAAGATGATTTAAATGAATGACAGAGAACAATAAAAACAAGAGCAAATTTTTATATGCTGATTTCATGCTAATTTATAGTTGAGTGCCGGCTGTGCGAATTGTTTTTTTTTTTTAAGTGCTTTTTTTATTTTTGCTGAATTCATAAAAATAATTTACTCAATTGCTTTAAATGGTATTTAAGTTTTTTTTGAAATAAAAACGCGCGCGTTTCTTTGACCCAATTTGCTAAACCTCTTGAGTGTTTTAACACATCCATATGCAGGTCAAGTAGCGCCGCAAATGAACCAGAAGTAGCTGTCAAAAACTAAAGTGCTATCAAAAGACAAGGTAAATCTATATGTAGACACAAGTCTTTTACCCTTCTCTCTTACTTGGTAGCGTTGCAGCCATTGAGATGTTTATCAATTTTCCGTAAAATAAACGGCTTGATATTAACATCAAATCAACATAAACAATACGACGCTTCATAAAAAGTGGGCAACACGCACAAAATACGCCAAATAAACCATATAGAACTTGGCCAAGAAATACGACACCAATCAAAAGCAAAAACAACAAAGATATGAGAACTCAGCTAATTATCATGACACAACTGTCAAACGTCAGGCGGCGGGCACTCCCTTTGGTCTATCTGTGGACACGGGACACACACAGACAGACCACGAGCCCAGCAGAGAGGTCACTCCATTCAGTTGGCTCTTGGCCTGAGTTCATTTTGGGACGGCACACTCCCTTGCACTACCTAGCCCGCTTTCTTGCATGCCTATTATGTCCTGTTTCTATGCAACAACAACAAATTATTAACCACGTCACTTTTATGACTTTCACTGCTGTTGTTAGCCATTGGTCTTGGCCCCTGTGCCTTTCCTTGCATTGTGTTGTTTAGTTCACCACCTTTGTTGCCGCTAACATTTCACCTACATAACTTGGCCTTTTGTGGCAGGCAAGCGGCAAGTACGTGCCCAATATTCCAGCTAAAAAGGCATAGCTGCAAAGGGACAGTGGCGTGCACGCAAAGGGATCTACTTATGTTTATAGGTGGTTCGGTTTAGCCATTTTCAATTCACCTCCGTTTAAACCAATAAATCCTTGAAGTTTTTGACCTATTAAGGTTCAAGATTTATCAGGTTTTTTTTTGTTGTTTTTATGACCACCACTCATTACAAAGAATTAGAGAATTACACTGTCTTACCTGATCTTTTTTTAGGAAGGTTAGTTTAGGCAGAGCCGTATGCCTGGTTGTCAACCTGATATATTTAGGTTGCAAGGTGGCCGGTTGACATACTATACCTTAGTATTGCAACCGGCCACCTTAAGGTATTGCAAGGTGGCCGGTTGACATACTATACCTTAGTATTGCAACCGGCCACCTTACAACTTTTCAAAGTCCGCTTCAGATCTAGCCGTATACATATGTAACATCTACACTCCTCTCTGAAATCCGCTCTAAAAAACGGATTGCAGAGATGTTTGAGATGCTGCATCCTTTACTTTTTTCCTTAGTCTCCACAGCTTCGGAAAACCTACATAATAAAAACACGACAAATATTTGCAGTTTTGAATGATCATCAACTAATTTCTCTATGACTGTCCATATTAACCAGTAACCGGAAAACCTTCTGATATAAAGAGTCTCTCTAGGACTTGACGCACAGTAATTACCCATCACGCAGTTAGTGTACCCTATACCTGAAAATTTCATGGAAGGCATGGCTAGCCACTTTAATTTTCTGGCTGGAGCTTCTTCAATCATAAAATTCTCCAGTCGATCTAATGAGAAAGTAAAGCACTAGATCCCATTCTTCTATTATGGAAAAACATGTCGCTTTTAATATATACTGAATTTTTCCCATATATGTATTTCGGAATGATATATTATCAGAGTCCAGATATCAGGAAATATTTATAAATATCTGAAGAATTGCAATACTTTTTGCTAAACAGTCAAAAATTATAGCGTGAATAAAATGTTGAACCTCGTAAATTTATTTCTGAAACCGCCTCAGTCTATAAGTATGCTCCTTTCAATCATTGAACAAACGCTCATCTTACTCTCCCTCTCTTTGTGACAAACTCTTCCATAATTAGAGTAAATAATTGTTTTAAAATCTGCCATTAAATTAATCCCTCAAGCCATTCAACCACTTTGCAGATAATCCCTGTTTAAGCCACGCCACTGTCTGCCATTCATACAATTTATTCCTACCATTTCATTTGATGTCATTGTTCGAACATTTGCTGCCTAGTTTATTGTCGTTCTAGCTCTCTTTTGTTGCATTTATGTGTCGTCGTGGTAAGAGCTAACATACATATAAACCAAACAATAAGCATCCATTCCCATTTATCCACTCCTATTATATAATTATTGTATTTATTATATTTATTATTATGCCGTCATGACGTTATGCTTTGTTATCATCAGCTTGTCATATTTCAATAAGCCACACAAGTGGCTCTTCTAACATGACTGATACATGAACTAGATAGCCCACCCGCCGTGTTGACCCCAAAAGTCAATGCCAGCTATCAGTCAGCCATCAGTGGCCAAAACGAGCTTCCACTCTTATGCCAGTTGGAATCGCAGCTAATGAGTTTTTATTTATCATAGACTGGCAGAGCCAGCAAAGACCAAAAGACCATCCATCATGATTCCAGCTAAGCTAATTCAGCAAAAGCTACTAGACAACTGCGAACCCGGTCCAAATTGAGCGTTAAATCGAGCTTGACGCTAAATAAAAAAGCCAAAGCCAACTGTCAAAGAGCTTAGCCGTTTATTAATTTAACTAGATTTGGGCGAGGAGAGGCAACATTAAATTTAATTTCTCGGTAATTTAGACAAAGCCGCACGCCGTCGCGTCATCGCATGCCATGTACGTGAGGCAGCCACGAATCTTGCTTATCGATGTTGTCGGGAATTCTGTATGTGGTAGGGGCATGACGTTGGAGGCGGTAGCGTTGTGCTACTGGGCATTGTCACCATGTGTTCGTTGGCTCGTTCATTCGACGGGCTCTGACTTCGGCGCTGGCTCTGTGCAGCTGTCAGCTGTTGGCTAGACAGAATTAGGCTTATTCTACGGGGGCAGGCTCAATGGTTATTAGGAATAGCAAGAAAGGAAACAGTTGAAGCTTAACTCCGTAAATGATATACTATAAATAGATCACTTTACTTGAAGAAACTACAATTTTGAAGACTTCCAAAAAGTATTGATCAAAAATCGTTTGACGAATGACCTAAAAACATTAGGAAAATCTATTTCCACCGTCTTTAGAAAAGATAAAAATTGGTTCATTAGCTCTAAATAAAATTTTCTAATGATCGTGTTATATAGTTTAAGGCCATCAAGTCATGGTCTCACACAGCCATCCCACAAATCCTTTCCCATTATCTTGTTGACTGTTATACTCGATTGGCCTTCTTCGACTATTTCTAGGTTTCTGTGGTGTCTCTTTGGATTCAAGTCTTATTTCCCGTCCACCAATCCTGCATAGCATAAGAACATTTCTGGCATGGTGACTTTACCTTGCAAACCTGATCGTTTCTCATCCATTATGTTTACTCGTCCTTGTGTTAATTCAACTGCTTGCTGCCAACGTATTTCCTTGGCAATGGCAATTACTTTACAGCCTGCTCTCGCACAGCAGCCAGTTTGCCGTTGCAACGGTTTTGGACTTTGTCTCGAAGCTGTGTTGCATGTGAAGCTGTTGCTCTTAATGATGAGTCATGGCCTGTGTAGCAGTTGCGCATAGTCGGGCTAAGCCAAGCCTGGCATTTGGCTTGAAAAAACACGCAATGAAATGCATTTGTACAATTGGTCGAAACTAACCCAAACACTTGAACTGCTTCATTGACCCACTTGTTAATTAAGTTTTGTGCCCAAAACTAATTGCCAAGACTATATATGGCTTAGAGACACTTTCAACACCTTTTGCGTACTATGTCTAAAATAATTGGCCAATGAGGCATATTGAGCATACGAAATATATTTTGCAAATTGGCCAAATGTTTTGCGGAAGTTGTTAGAGTCTGACTTTGGCCAAATTGACACATTGTTTCCATTCGCTGGTACAATAGAAATCGCATTGTCTAGTTGAGTATAGCCTGGCTAGTAGACAGTTTGACCGAGTTTTGCCGATGGCATTATGCTAGATGTGGACATGAGCAAAAAACTGTATCGTAGTCATTAGCAGGCTTTTTTGCCATGTCCATTGACAGCATAGCCTTTAGGCTGGATGTGGACAATGAAGATTGTCAAACTGGAGAAAACCAAAAAGCATTCGCATTGCTTTGCATGCACAGTTCGAGTTACAGTCGTACATATAGTATGTGCTTTTGGTGTGCTGCAAGTCAAATGAACATCATACTGATTTTTTGCCTTTGTAGCTCAATATGCGTATTTTATGTGTCTTACGACTAGGAAGTTGGATTTTGTTGAAACCATAATCAACTTTCGAATTTCAATAACTTACATTTGTATAGAAATAGACTTAAGGAATCCTATTATGTTACGCAGATATGCAGAACTAAGTAAGAAAGTTGGTCTACAGGAACGTCCTAGAAACTAGTGACAAATAGATTTGTTCAAAATTTAGATTATACGACTGTAGACTAACTGAGTAGGTGTTATTGTCAACCTCAATATACAGCCTTTGTTCTACAATTAGTTATCAAGTCAACAGGCAGCCGCATCCAAGCAGAGCACTGCTTACTGTCGGAATTTGGCACTAATTAGTAATTTTAATTTCTTGCTGTTTCAACAAAATTTTGCAGCCAATTAATCAAGTTTTAAGGTAATTGGATTCCCTATTAAGAAGACATGGATTTTAATTATTTTTGTTTTCTTTCTAATCTGTATAAGGTTTTACCAATTAGTTATGATTGACAGCTATGAAGACCAAGTCTGCGGGTTAGTAAAATTTGACATTATTAAAAAACAGAGCTGCCGGTCTTCTGTTAGTTATTTAAAATATACATAACTAATTAGGCTTCTGTACATATAGGGATAGAGGAAAACAGCCAGCTGAGTTCTTTTGAACCATAATAAGCACAAGAGGTTTGCAGTTACTCTGAAGAACCATTCAAGTAGTTAACAAAACTTCCAAGAGAGCGAGAGCAATATAGCAGACATGAGTATCATCAGGCCCGTCGAGAGACGGCGGGAAAGGGGGGTATTCTCCCCGGGCGCGGTGAGTTCTTAGGGACCCGGTGTTATAACTGTCGTAATAAAATTATTTGAATTTTCACGCTATCCTTTTTGAGTGAAAAAGTTCGTCGTACTTACAGAACACAATGATTCAAGCTAAAGGTGTAATAGGGGGCCCGGATTTTCCCTTTACGGTCCCGAGTGTGATAATAATGTCACTCGCTACCTCACATAGTTTCTTCTAATAGGGCGTTAGGGAACTGCTTTGTGAGAAGATCGGTGAAGGCGTGGCTTACTCTCTTAGCCGCATCAGTTTACACTTGGTTTTGCACACTACTTTTCTCATGTTATTCTCTACACTGTTGTTATAAATTTATTTTTTGTACATGAGCTAGACATAGACCAAACACTTATATACACTGAGAGTATGTGCTCCAAATATATGTGCAGTAAATAAGAGTATAGTAAAATTGAGGGTAACATTGTCTATTGGATATATCTGTTCGTCTGTCAGTCTTTCCCTTTGCCAGTACAGAAACTTACATCTAAGACCATAAGAAGCAATCAAGTTATTCTTATTGAAAATTTACCAAAAGATGCACTTATGAATTTTGTCAAAGTTTTATTGTTAATATAACTAGTGAATGGAGGAAGCAGCATAGTGGAGTCGAAGGTGGATTGGTTTTCCGCGGTGGCTCAGACGGACACGGTCGTTGTCTGTTTGTTAAAAGAGCATTCATGAGACGGGAGCGAGCCACCATGCTGGAATTTTTTTAAGTCACTCGGGAACAGAGAATAGCGACCACTTACCACTGGTTGTGGTGTCATATGCCTCCCAACTTTTCTGTAATTCCAGCTCATTGTGTTGTGAAAAAAGACTGTGACGTACCATACGTCTGTGCGTTATTAAAATGAAACTCTGAGTAATTCTTCAAAGGCGACTTATGCTGCCCTTGCCAAAACCTATGCTAATGCAATTCAAAACTTGTGGGCAACTCTTCAAAGGTGACTTTTGCTGCCCTTGCCAAAACCTACGTTTATGCAATTCAAAACTTGTGGGTAAAAATGCCTCGGGCCTTTACCCCACCAGACACATTACGATTAAGAGATATGAAGCCAGTTTTTAAAATAAAAACACTTATCTAATATCTAAACGGTTTTTGAATTTTATTGTAAATGCAGCTGGTTCTGCTTGGAGTTGCTAATGACACACCCTTGCATTTCGAACAAATGTTGCAACTTTGCTAATTACAATAACTTATTAGACTTGAGTATCATTTATGTTATCAGCTGGAGTATTGTTTATATTTGGGTATCAAGTAGTCAATAGCATTGCTTTTGAAGTTATAGTTTGTGCCAGTACTTAGGAACGCCCTTAGTAATATGTACTTTAGGTAACTATGACAATATATATGAGATTTTCGTTTTAATGAATATTAGTTTACTGCATTAGTTTTAGTGCTTTTGTCCCAATCTCTAACGCTTCTCTACCTAGCACAATAATTTCTAATTAAATTTACAATGCAGTTGCCAGGGCAGTCGAACCACGTACTAGTACACATTTCTAACTTTATTTAGCAAATATTTAGCAGTCGGCAAAGTTGACAATGTCAAAAACCACAAAACATGCAAAAGCAACAGGAACAGCATCAGGAAGAGGGACTTGCAGCCGGGTACACGGCAACCAAGTCAGCAAATTATGCCACTACGGCTATATATGACTACGGATCCAAACTATGGACCTACGCTTGAATGCTGTGCGAGATTTGTCTGTCTCTGACGACTCGTCTGACTGCATGTTGTTAATATTGACATGACAAATAAATTGGCCTGGTTGTTGCTGGTTGGCTTCTTTGGCCATGTGGTAGGTAGGTGGCAGGGAAGAGTTTTGGCATGGGTACATGGGGTTACGGCTGCTGCGGTTGACGCTTGCGTGCACCAGGCAAACAAACCTCAAAATAGTTTGGCAAAATTATGCATTAATGTGCGGGGGCGGCAGAGCAGGGCGTGCTCTGCAGCAAATACGTGCAGCTAAATAGTTGCACTGGAAGAGGGCTAATTTCGGCAGCGGGGCAGGCAGCCGGCGGCAGGAACGTGGTAAGCGGCAACAAACTATTCAAAATTTGCACACGGCTGGTAAGGTAGACGACAGGTGCCAAAGGGCAAAATGCATGCCAAATTGACGTTCTGTCTAACACTGCATTTGTGTGCGTGAGAGAGTATCTGTGTGCGAAGTGCATCCAAGTGTATGTGTATCTGTTTGGTCAGTTGAAAACTGCTCTGACAATTGTTAATTGAATTTTGCTAGTTGTCGACATGCTCCCTGGACATGTACCCTGCACGTGTGACATGAGCGAAGACAACTAAAAATAAAATAATAAATAAATATTCGAAATATAACTATATTGTGCCGCAAATTTAATTTAATTTCACTGGAATTTGAAACGAAAACGCTAAAATTTAAGTTTTCCAAAAAAACACGTGAAATTTCAAGTGGTTTTAAAACTTTTATCATATAAGTTATATGGGTTTAACCAAGATTATTTTGCGCTTAAAACAAGAACTTAAAATGTCAAATCTACGCTAAAATCAATTTGTTTATTATTGAGACTAAAATTCTTATTTCAAGAACGTTTTTTATGACAGAAACTCTTAATTTGGAAATGTACAAAATGATTTAGGAAGCGAGTCTTTTAAAGGTTTAGTCTTAATGCTAATAGTATTTTATTCTTAATTTAAAGAAAGTAGGTAACGACAAATTTGTATAAAACAAACCAGTTTTGAGCAAATTTGAACTTAAATTAAGTTCGGCTTATATTTTAAGCCATATTTAAAAACTCATAAAATATTTAAACTCTTTACCGCGTTGTTTTTTTAATATAAGTGATGTATTTTTCAAAATATTATTGTAGAAGTCCTTTTAAAATGCAATTAAAAACATGACGTACGTAGTAAATTAGATTAAGTCTACTTTACAATCGCACTGAAAATTCAATAATGTTTTTCAAAAATTTCTGATCTCCAAATGTTAAATAAGTTTGTTTATCGCAGTGTGGAGTGTACTAAAATACATAAGTAAGGCCTGGAGCTTTTAAAAATTCCTTCTTTTTTTTCAAAACATTTGTTTTCAAGATTTTAAATTTATATAAAAAAAAATGAGAGATCATATAATTTTTTAAAGTGTGAATGTTTTGTAGATAATAGCCAAGTACAAAGTGAATCAGACAATTAAGATTTAAACTTCCGAATGGAATGTGATTAAGCTAAAACTGACTATGATTGTTCGACTTGAGAGTTTTTGAAATATTTGACAAAATTCAAATACTAAGCTGATACTTGCCATGAATTCAGAAAGGATAGATAAAAAATTTGTATAAGAAGATTCAACGACTAAATTAAAACTTACTATGAACTTATAAATGGGAGTCTATAAGCTTAAATGTTGGTTTTGAGAGTTTTTAAGATTTTTCAAAAAATTCTTGCTGTAATTCTTGCTTGTTTTCCAATATTTTTCAAAATTCAAATTCTAAGCTGGAACTTAATATGAACACATATTTTTAAATTTAACGAGATGATTGTTCTTTTTAGCTCTTTTAAAAATGTTATAGAAGATTCATGCGGTAAATGTTCGCCCTGGGTGCTTTTTAAATTTTTCAAAAGATTCTTTTTTAGGAATTTTTGAATCTTTTTTAGTATAGAGGATTAAAAGACTAGGAAGAAACTTACTTACTTAAACTAAGAAAGGAAAGTTAACGAACTTTTATGTTGATTTTCGGAGTTTTTAAAATTCTTCAAATGATTCTTGTTGGAAATGTTCGTTTTAGGAAATTTTAATATTTTCCAACAGATTCCAATAACTTGTTGAACCTAAAGAACTCATATTTTATAATTAATAATATGCAACTGGCGATGATTGTCAGTTTTGGATGTTTTTGAAATTTTATTAAAGATTTGCAAAGACTTTAAAAATTTTGTATATTTTTTAAAATTCAAAGACTTAGCTGAAACTTGAAGGAAAAAATAATATGCTGAAACCTGCTTTGAAAACTCGTTTTTGCAATTTTTTTTTAAATACTAAGAATATTATGTTCGCTTCTTAAGAATAGCTTCTGGTCAAATGCTGCACTTTAAAAACTTTTTGATAACTTAAATTATATTAACTTTATATGTTTCACATAAAACGTGGAGAGTACAAAATTTTTAGAGTTGGCAATGCTAAAGGAATGGTGGGAACTCGCACTACTTGCGATCTGCCTGCAGAAAGTATAAGAATAGAAAGCTAATATAAATTATAACTTTCCTTTGCAATTCTGTGACAAAAAAAAAAATTTGGTACCTTGCAATAACAATAACAACACTAACGTTGACCGTTTCGTCATTTGAGGAGCCCAGTTTTGAGCAAAAATTTCGTCTTAAACTAATCGAAGGGTTCTAAATTCCAGAAGCAAGACCTAACATTCCTTTTAAGTTATTTTTATTCGTATTAAAAAAATCATTCAAATCATATTTCTCTTACTTTAGTCATTTTTATACCCTGTACCTATAGGTACAAAGGGTATACTAGATTTGTGCAATGTATGTAACGGCAAGAAGGAGGCGTGGCAGACCCCAAGTCCTTTATACCAAAATGCTTATCATAACCTCGGGTAGCGATTGAGCCATGTCCGTCTGTCCGTCCGTCTGTCCGTCTGTATGAACACCTAGATCTCGGAGAACATAAGAGCTAGAGATACGAAACTTTACCAGCTGATGCGCATATTTCCTCAGAAGATCAAGTTTGTTGAATCATGTCAATATCTTTCCCCGTTCCCCCGTAGCAGAGTTTCGCGGTTTTTGACCACACCGATTAATATTTTAATCTGAAACTTAACAGAGCGATGCGTTGTGGTTACATGCATCTGTGTGTCAAAAATAAACAAAATCGGACAATTACAACAAAAGTTATAGTCTAAAATGTAAAAATTTCACCTCCCCTTGCCTATAAACTGCGTCAATATTTGACTCTACGTAATAAGAGTAACAAATGACCTAGAACCACCAATTTTGGTAAGCTGATTCATGCGCCTCTAATAAACAAATCCACATCCAAATTTTATCAATGCAGCGCCCCCACCCCCCGCAATCGATTTACCGTGTTTTCTCCCACACCCTTCAACATATCGCCTTGAAACTTACCCCATATACTTTAAATAACTTCTTTGACGTAAATTTCGATTTTCATCAAAATCGGTTAAAATTTGCGGAACTTATAGGTATCAATATCGTTTTGCACCAACAAAAAACTGTTCCAATTGGAAATTCTTAGTAAGAATATGCAGGAATAAATCTTTTTTTGAGAAAAAAGGTACAGGGTATTACACTGTCGGGCACCGCCTCGACTGTATTACATTTTTTAAGTCTTTTGTTGTGTCAATGTTTATTATTTGTTTATAATAAATTCAAAAACGCAACATGCACTGGCACGCGGCTGCCGGCGGTTAGCTGCCTGTCTGCTGTCGACCGCATTAAATACAAATAAATTCATCAAAATATTTAACAAAAGGTTTTTGAACTTCAGTCGAAATTTTGAACCGGTTTTCCAACCAAATACTTCTTGCACAGATGTGGGGCTGCTTCTGACTCAGACGTCAGTCAGCAATGAACAACTGCAGCAACTACATCAATGTCTGTCTGTTTGGTAGGCATGGTGCCGAGTCTGGCTCTGGGTCTGGGTCTGTCTCTGGGTCTGACCAGCTGCAGTCAAGGTCGCTGTCAGCTCAGATCTTCACAAGTTTATTTGCGGTTTAAAAATTGTTTAAGCTCAGCTGGCAAAACGCTGCAGAGCCGTGCTCTTTGTGGTGCTAATTGTGGCACATCAATATGGTCGGAGCCATAAAACGTTGGCCCATTGCTGGAGAGGTGTCGTCGTTTGGGTCTGGCTGGCTTGTTGTTTAAACAGAAACCCTTGGATGCGACCGCACAGCGTGTTAACCAAACCATACAATAAGCCACACAGAACAACAAAAACCCATAAAGTACGGAAATGGGCGCTACAAATTAGCGCGTTGTTGGAACTGTTGGGTCTCTTTGTCTGGGTTCTTGTTACCGAACTCCAATGTAGGATGCTCTATGGTCAGCGTGTGAAATATTTACTTTTTGCGGTTTGTGTGGTCCGGGTCGCAGTTTTATGCCGAATTCTTACAAAAGTAAACAAATTATTTGATTTCATTGTCAGTCGTAGTTTGCGGTTTGCGTGACTTTTTGTGGGTTGCTCCAACCCGATTCAGGGCGGCATTCTTCAAAAGAAGTCACAGTTGCAGAATTGTTTTGTCGGTGAAATTTATATTAATTATATATGTTGGAGGAGCAGAGCTGAGGCATTGTGTAGCTGCTCTCTGTGGCTAACAGGCAATCAAAATACGTTTAATAATAAACTAGGAAGTTATAAATTGATGGGGCATTGTACGGCATGCAGATACGAAATCAAATAGCCGGTAGCGTGTTTTAATAATTCACTTACTTCAAAACTTTATAACGTCCCTTACTGGTTAGTAAATACATTGTATATTAAATTAACAAAAAAAAAAAAAATAAAATAATTCATAAAATTCTTAGTTTCAATAAAAAAAATGTTTATTTCTAAATATTTTGTATTTTTTATATACATATTATATAAATATAATATAATAATATAATATAATATATACTTTCCATAACGCAAGTTAAATCGTAAATTTTTCAGAATTTTAAACGAATTTTTTTTTTTATTTTATTTGGATCACAATTTTTTTGCAATTTTTTTAGTTTCTTTTTGGCCTTTAAAATTCTTTTTAAATACTTTTTTGTTTTTTAATTTACATTTCATAAATCATGTTTAAAAATTCTGATGAAGTTTAAGTATTTCATAATAAGTAAAAAAAAAAAATTTTAGCGAGTAAAAAAATATTGCAAAATCATGCACGCTTATAAAAAAATTAACACACATTAAACAAAAAAATGCTCCTCTAGAAAATAAATTTTTTAAGTTTTTGAAAACTAAATATGTATTGCGAATATATAATTAAAACTTGAAGGCCTTCGTTGCTCTGGCTACAAACCTTTTATAACTTAGAATTAACTTATACTTTATAATTATATAAATAAATGAAAATAATTAAAATCACTTGGAAAATTGCACTAGATAAAATCTTAAATTTATAAACAATTAAAAAAATTGTATGAAATCTTACCTAAAAATATAAGTAAAATCGAAGATATTGGCGTTTTATTATTTTTCGTAAACTTTAAATAAAAATATTCTCTAAATAAAATTTTCATACAAAATCCAAAAAATGTTTTAGAAAATGTCATGCGCATAAAAATATAATAAATAACACTAGTTTACAAATTTAAGGGTCGTCGAGTGAACCTTCTTAAAAAAGTTTTTTTTAAGGTAATTTTGGGTCGAGAAACACGAAAATGGAAACCTTTTTTTTTATAAGCACCGTTTTCGAAATATTTTCGAAAAACATGTTTTTGGGCACTTATTTCAGTTATTCGTCAATATCTCGTGAACAATTCGACATGAAAGATGATTTGATCGAAAGGTATCAGTTTAAGTAAAAATTATTGAAGTTACAAGCAACCAAAGTCGAAAAAAAGTGTAGTTTTCGACCTTTTTTCAAAATTACAAATTTTCGGTTTGCTTTTTATTAACGAAAAAAAATTTTTTTTAAATAATCTTAAGCTTTAAGTTGAAAGATAATTCTTTTACAAACATTTCGAGTCTAAGATCTTCGAAATCGGATAGGAACTGTAGATGTTATGGAAATGTTTATGTTTATGTTTAAATTTACGTTCGAAAAATAGAATTTATTTTTAAAACTTTGCTAAAAATAACGAAAAACATATGAAATTATAAATATCGTCCAAGCTGTAAATTTATCCAAAGATGTGTAATTCACTTATCAAAAGTTTAGTAAAGAAATTATAAAAATCAGTTTATTACAACTAGAGATATTTGCTTTTAAGTGAAGATTTTTTTTTTTAAATTTCGAAAAATGTTTATTTTCGAAATATCTCGAAATCCGCGAAAATCCATGAAAAAAATTTTGGACTGTATTTTCGGTTTTAGCATGCCATTTTACTACGGAAATGTGTAAAACATGTTGAAGATACCAAAATTTTGTAAAATTTGTAAGCTAGTGTAATCAAAATTTTTAGAGAATGTGTATGCAGGTATCCTATTTTATTAAAATACTTCTAGACTGGAAAATTGTTGTAAAATTAAAATACATGCATCTAATTCAGAATTTCCCAGGGGTTCCGAAAATAATAAATTTATTTGATGTGGATGAATAATTTAGTCTCTACAAGCCGCTCAAAGAGAAGTTTATAAAAACTCGTCTCAAAGATTTATTTTAAAGAAATGTATGGAACTTGGTTGCTTTCCTGATTTCTATGGGTATTTAAAATGTTATAATATAAAACTAAGTATTTTATTGTATGGGAAAATTTGGATCCAATCTTTTCCGACTAGATAAAAAAATATTCTCTTTTTAAGGCAATGCTTTTTTAAAAAAAACGTCCATTTATGCTATTTTAATTTCTAAAGACTTATATTTTCTATTTCCTTAAAATTTTCAGCCAGTAAGTTTCTTCTTTGCTTGATTAAAGTGAACTTTACTCATTTGTTTCACTAATGTTACTATATGCATCTATTAGCTTAAGAATCTGTTCAATCAAACGCCAAGTCATATCAATCAAAGCACAAGATGTCGATTTAAATTTAATGTCTTGCCGTCAATCTTAATGAATGTCTCAGACTGAACTATGGAACTAAATCAAACTTAAACAATGACGACAACAACAGCAAATACTTATTAGCCATCAATGAAGCATGGCTAATTGCCAACACTTAAACAAAACTTGGTTGCTAATGAAGCCATAACCAGAAGAATCCAGCAACGTTCCCATTAAGAGTGCCAAGTTATACTAAAATGGGGAAAAAAACTAGACCCAACATTTTTGTTGTTTCTTTCTAAACGTAGCTATTTGCATGGAACCTAAACGCTAACAATAGCTAAGGCGCCTTTGGCTCTGAGAGACGCCAAGAAATCAGCTTGGCCCTACCCACGTTTAAGGCCCAGTTCCAGACACAGACGTAGACGCAGTTGTTGTAGCAGTTGCAACGTTGCAGTCACCGTGGCAACTGTTGCCATTTTTCATATAATTTTTCAACGCCTGGCCAAGATTTATGTGCGCGTAGTGCGTGACTGCCAAGGGCTGCGGGAAAAACCAGAAGGTATTGGAGCTTGGCACGCATGCGCAGACGCTGTAGACGATACGACGACGACGTCGAAGACTTTCTTCCTTGTTAATTTCAAGCGAATTTGCTTGGCGTGTCTTTTGCCCTGACTTGATGTTAAATGTGTTCAATCAATATTTTGATTGTGTGCAATTCATTTCAACGCGTACACACCATATGGGATGGATGAATGGTGGCGGTATGAGGACTGCAAGAGGTAACAAGAACTACAGCGGGGAAGTGCTGTAACTTGTTTAACAATTTTGCTGCTTAATTAAACGTCTCTGGGGCGTGGGTGTTGCTGTTGGTGGTGTTGGGGGCGTTGGGGGCGTTAGGGGCGTTAGTTAACTTTCCACTTTAACTCTGACAAAACTTTCAACAACTTTACTTAGTCCCTGCCACTCAATCAGCTCAAGTGCTGTAGCACTCAGCTTTTGTTATGCTCTAACGGCCACTTGAGCATTAATCCTGTTGCTTTGCTGATTGCTCAATGGTCATTGCTGCACTTGATGCAATTCACTCTTAGGTCCACTGGACGCACCCAAGCGCTACCCCTCTGCACAACACTCATTCATTAAATTGCATTGACAGTCAGCTGCAATCTGTGCAAGATCTTTAAACGAAATTGTAACGTGCCATTTATGTTGCGTGTTTTATCTTTTATCTCTTGGCTCGTTTATTTTTATTTTTTATTTTTGGGTATTTTTATTTATTGTTTGACACTTGGCTGTGCATTGTCCGGTTGCAAGATTTTTATGATTATTTTTTTGGGGTACGTGCATTGCTTGAAATGAAACAAAATATTTGCGCGTATGTCTTTTGATTGAAGATGCGCTGCAACGGAAATGTCAAGCAGTCAGCAGCAGCAGCAGTCAAGCAAACAAAAACATAAATCTCAATCATTTTGACGATGAAGTAAAGCTCACTCCCGCCAACTCTCCATCAAGCTCTACCGCCACCCACATATACTTATGCGCTCATATGCTGACTGCAGCATAAACAGCCCAGACATTTGACAAAACGCCAGGCCCACCTACACATGGTTCTATATACTTCTACTATATATACACTTACAAAATGCATTTACTATGCAAATTTGCTGAATTTATTTTGAGACATTTGCTATATGTTTTTATTCTTTGGAAAAAGGCAATGAGTAATTAAAAGAATTTTGTTCAACTGCTTAATAACAGCTGTTGAGTTGTCATAACGATAAATCTGGGAACTTATGGAACTAAATATTTGAGGCGTATAAAATTCTTTACAATTCTGAGAAATTACTGAAGTCGCGAGGATTTAAAGATTACCAAAGAATGCAGTGCCTTTAATATAGAAAGCTCAACATTTTACCGACACCGCATATGAAAATTAAAGAAAGCAATATACATTTTTTTAAGCGGCTTTTCCACAACAAAAGAAAAGCTAAAATCTGCCCACTATCCGTGCTTTATCTCCAGATCGGTTGACAATGGAATAATGTTGTACACATTTGATAGAAAATCTTATGTTCTAAATTTTATTCGAGTGGTCCAAACATTTGCACATATAAAATTCTAGTCCTACAATCTCAAAACTTTCAAAATCTCAAAAAGCTGGCTATCAGTTAAAAATTATTATTTTTTAATTACGAGCAGTCACTATTACTGGGTATTGGCGACCATTGGAGGTGCGAGGAACAAGTTTTTTCAGTTTTAAAAGTAGCCGAAATTTTTATTTTGTTGTTCGGATTAAGTTTGCGTGATAAAATTTGATCATTATTTTTGAGCAAACCGGAGAACAATTCTGAGTTCTGATGAGCGGTGTGAGGACCTCCGTCATAAACGAAGTTCCTTCTGTTATTTTTTTAGTGACAATTTTTGAAAAGTGAACGAAAATCCCTTCAAAATTTTAATAAAGCCGAACCGTCTGGAAAGTGATTCCGCATCATCGCAATGATGGAAAATGTTAAACACAGACAACGTTTTGTTAAAAGTTTTAACTTAATTAACTTTATTATAAGAATCTTTTCGTTCACAATAGACAGATAAAAATCACAAATTTAAGGGTTATCAAGTGAACCTTCGTGAAAAAGTGTTTTTTGGAGTTATTATGGGTCGAGAAACACGAAAATGAGATTTTTTTTTTTTTAAACTTTAAAAAAAAAATCCCATTAAGGGTACCTGTGAAATTTTGTCATTCCGTGCGAAATTTTTCATTCTGCGTATAGGCTTTTAAGCTGAAAGGGAATTCTTTATCGAACATTTCGAGTCTACGATCTTTAAAATCGGGTAAGAACTGTAGATGCTATGAAACAATGTACAGAAGTTCCCATTTTCACTCAATCACACTTTTATTAGAAAAAAAATGTTCACTCCAATTTTTTCGTCTGCGTTCAGTTACGTCTTCACGAATTTGTTTGCAGCAGTAGTCGTGATTTTTCGTTTCTGGTCCCACAACATCTACAGTTCCTATCCGATTTCGAATATCTTCTTAGGCTCGAAATGCTCGTAAAAGAATTATCTTTCAGCGTAAAGCTTAAGATAATTTTTAAACAATTTTGTAATTTTGAAAAATGGTCGACTTTAGTTGCTTGTAACTATAATAAATTTTATTTAATCTGTACATGTCGTGTATCACCGCAAAGATCACAGCAATACCTTTGAAATTGTTTTTCATGTCAATACAAAATTTTGTTCACGCGATATTGACGAATAACTGCAAAAAGTGCCCAAAAACATGTTTTTTCGAAAAAATCTCGAAAACGGTTTTTAAGAAAAATAATGAATGTCTTTTTCGTGTTTCTCGACCCAAAATTACTATAAAAAATACGTTTTTTAAAAAGGTTCAGTTTTCGTGTAAACTAGTGTAATTGAATATTTGATTAGGACTTCATAGCTTTTAAGAATTCTCATATACATATAAGCAACTTCAATTCTTTAATGCAACGTAAAATATGAGTGACTTTATGTGCCTACAAAAATTGCAGTTCAACCAAAGTATTGCAAAAGTATTGTTTATACTGTTTCTAGGGTGGTCCAAAAAATATATTTATTGTTTTGATTTTATAAACTTTGCGCATAAGCTTTCAAAAAAGGAAATCATTAGAGATATTTTTCCGAGTCAACCCAATATAAGGCAGTCCGTGGTCTATACAGAGTATATTAGAAAAGTTTAATTTATTTATTTGTAAAGGGTCATCATGAGGTTTTTTTTTTTTAAATGCAAAAAAACACAAAAACTTTAAATGAATCGGAAAATCTTTATTATCAATAGAAAGTACCATTATTGCCATTCACTTAGATAATCCCTTTCAAATGTTGGCCGCAACAGCGCCGTAGCTCGCCCATGCGGAGGTTCCAATTTTGATGACGCTTTCGAACATAATCGGATAACACGGGTAATGTTGGCCTCTAACGCTTCAATCGTAGCTGTCTTATCCACAAACACTTAAGAATCCACGTAGCCCAAAGGAAAAAGTCTAACTATGTGATATCACACGATCTTGGTGGTCAATTCATTGTTCACCGAATTGGTTCCATAAAATGGACTAAGCGTGCGAAAAACATTCTTTACAAAACGCGAATTTTTTTAATATAATTGTTCGATTTATTAACGTTGTTCGGGTGTAAGTCCTTCCATGATGAAATGGCATAGAAAACTGAACTAAAAACACATGGCAACTTGACAGTACTCACGCGTGATTTATCGAAAAAAAACTATTGAAAAAAACCGCAAGATTGATGACCCTTTATTTTTTTAACAATATTTTTCCCTAGACTTTATCTCATTCATGTTTCAAATGGCGCCTTCTGTTAATTTTGATAATTTATGACGCTCTTAAAACATTAAAAATCTTTTTAGAGGTAAAAAAATAATTCATTCGATTAGCTTTAAAAAATAAGAGATTCGTTCTCAATATGTAATGTACACAGAACTGTTTGTTAAAGTGCTAACTTAACTTTTTTATCACTTCGTTCATAATAGGCAGATAATGGATCCGTGAACAGCGATTCAAAATGCGACAACCAAATCATCTCGTGAAATTGAAATTTATTGATTTTTATGGAATACTACCAAGTTCTTTTACGATTTCATAGCATATTTTCATAGATCAAATTTCAGATTGAATGAAATATTACTCTTGATTTTTTTCTGACTCAGTGAAGCCAATATGCAGTATTGAAATCTGATCATCACAAATCAATTGTTTGCCAGGAAGTTTGGGCTTGGGCATTTTGCAAATTATCAACTTCAAAAGACTTGGCATTTAATAGTTTAGGTGTAGCACATCTAGGTAAAAATGTAGACAGCAATTGAGCAATTCTTGGCTTAAATTGTCTGTGCATTGGCAAGCTTTAGGCCGTTGCTGTCTTCTATACAAACGTCAATTGAACATTGAGTAATTGCTGTGAAAAATACAACAACAATTGGGGTTTGTTTTTGCATTTAAAAGCCGGCAGCGTCGCATGAAAATTTGGCACGAAAAACATTTTCCCAAGTTGAGGTGTGTCACATGCAGAGACCCAAAGGCAATGCCAATTGTTTTTTGGGGGCTTTTCAATGAATGAATTTCAGCGCACAGCTGCTGCTGCAACAGATACAATACTTCAAAGATACAGGTAATGACACATGTGCGACATGGTCGGCGTTTTAATAATTGCGCTGTCATAATGCGTTAGGCGTTTATTTTTGGCGCTCACTGTTGAAATTATTTACGCCCAGAAAAAAAAGTAGCGCACAGTTTACAGGCTGTTTGTCAGCCTAAAATTTACATTTAATTATAAGCTACATTAAACATTGATGTTGTTATTTGGTTGTTGTTTTTTCTGATGTTGTTGTTGTTTTTGAGTTTGTTGTTATTTTTGTGCATGCAAATTTAATAAAGTTTATCACGCACACATGAACGCAAATTTGATTTGCCAGATGTGATTTATAAAAATAAATAAGTAATAAACAGAATTATGTGTGTGCATTACAAAGAATATGAAAAAAATATAAATAAAAAATAAATAAATGCAATTTGCATAATTTAAAATTGTTATTATTATGTGCGTTGTTAAAAATTGGCATAATAAGCAGCTGCATAATTGACCACAAAAAATAATGTATTTTGCAGATACAGTTTATAACTTCGTTAAGTAACTATGTATATCCATAAACGAATTTTCGCCCCCGTCTATAATTTATTTTTGTCTTGCTCTTTTCTGTGTATTATTTTTAAATTTGGCTTCATTCCTATTTTTAAACATAAGACCAAATATTTTTGAAATAAGAATAAAAAGTAAAAATTTATAAACTTTAAAGATAAAAGTTCTGATAGCATGACCAAAAGTTCTTAATAGAAGACCAAGTATTTATTAAAGAATTTAATTTTGCTGCTTCCAATTTCAACACCACTAATTTTTTATGTTTTTTGAATCCAACTAAAATAAAAATAAGTAAATAGCAATTTTTTTTTTAATTATTCTTTCATATTCTTAGATTCTATTTATGCTAATTTCCATTAAGATATTTGTTGATAACACAGGTCAACATGGTTTAATTGTTGGAAAGCTAAGGGTCATTTCTGAAGTAATTTGCTACGTAAAATCCGAATCTTGGTTCAGAATTGGCCCATCACGTCAGGGTTTTGAGATATTTGAGGTAATTCACCCGAAAAACTGTGTTTTTTCCTACTTTTGAGGTTATGTACAGGGTGCAATGAGGTCGAAGGGGTATAATTATTGATCTCAAAATTCATAAATTAAAGGATAAAAGTGGTACTAAATGACCCCGCATTCGGATTCTACGCTGCAAATTACTTCAGGAATGACCCTTAGCCTTCCAACAACTGACATGACCCGGTATTTGTAGACTTGTGTAATTATTATGCTTCTGATTCAACCGAAAAAATGTCATGCACAACTGAAAACGAATTTTTGGCATACGTTCGCATAAACACACCATTGCCATACCGATAACTGATAGGTACAAAATAAAAAGAACCCTGTAAAAAAAAAACTAAATCGTAGCTAATTTCAATAAATGTTTGTAAAGCTATTATTATTTTGTAAATTAATTTCATCACAATAAAATGTAACCGATAGTAACCAAAAAGTGCAGAAGTATGGCAACAATATTAGGGAAACATTCGATTTTATCGAAAAATTTTAGTGAAATATGTGCAATTATCGACAGGAAAAAATATAAAATTGGGAGCAAAAACGAAATCGAATGTAATTCACTCGTTTCGTTGTGTGAAATGCGGAGTACGACTGTATAATCTTATATCAAGATTTCTTACATTATAAAATTTTAAACTTTAAAAAAAAAAAAAATTTAATTTAATAAAAAGAAAAGTTTTTAAAACGTTGCTAAAAAATGTCATATTAAAATTAATCTTATAAAATTAATATAAGATTTTATCTAATTTCAAGATTGTTTCGAAATCCTAAAGAAGGTTTCGGTCTATTTATTGTATTTTAATCATTAAAATTTTTTTGCAGTCTTTCTATTCTAGAAATGAAAATAATTTGATATAAATTTGAGCCAAAAACTCTTGTTTTAAAATTGTGAGGAATCCGAAACTAAAGTTTCGTTCACGAATTTTTCTCGGCGTAATTAAGTTTAAAAATTTTTATTTCAAATTTTTTTGACGTGAAATAAAAGGTCCGTACGCAGCATGCAAAATTTACGTATGTAATGAAAAACTTCATATAAACAAAAAGTCGCGAAAAATTTCATCCCAAAATGTTCGGCAAGTGGTCGCAGATAACAAAACAAAACAGTGTTGTCTTTTAATTTTAGAAATGCTTAACGTTAGATGGCGCCACTACTTCACTAGGTGTGGTAGCACTAACAACAGATGTTTGGTTTTTGCCGCCTTCGCGAGAAATTAATGTGCATGCACATTATTCCATCCGTAAATAATGGCTGGTAGAAACAAATTGTTGCGAAACATTTTTTACAAGGCCGTTTACTATTTATTATTTTTTGTGAGCTGTTTATGAGCCAAGTGATGCTTTCACAATCCAAACAAAGTATGTGTTAAATAATTTAATTTTCGCCGCATATGAAAATTTTCATCATATGTCGTCCCTCTTGTTGTTTTTTTTGCTTCTTGCAGCCAACCCTTTTTGCAATTAGGTAGGCAGTCATACACGCATTGTTTACACAAAGTAATGTTAACAATACTTCTTGATAAAAATCCATGTTTGTTTGGATTGCCAAATTTATTTGCCACTTTAACCCAATGTATCGGAAAAAAATATCGATGAATATCGATCAAAAATAGCACTTTGCCTTATAATGCACTCACTGATGGTTTCATCTAAAATAATATGCAATAATTTCCATATGTAAATTTTCGAACTGCGTACGGGCCTTAACTCTTAAATCAATATTTTTTGGGCTTTGTCTACTTTTGTTCTCATTTGCTCAAGGTTTTATGAACCAAATTCTTAAATTCAGACAGTTTTTTTTTTATCAGTGTATTAAAATATTCTGAAACTATTTTTTTTTTTTATTTTATTGTTAAGAGGTAAGGTTTTCTAATACTATAGAACTTATTGAGTTAAAATGAGAACTTTTAGATTTTTGAAAAGTTGAGGGCAGCCACATTTTAAATGATGTGTGCTTTGTATCTTTCTTTTTCATACGAAGCTACGGAAAAAGTAGTGTTGGGGATATTTATTCTGTTGGCCATGTGGAGCCCTGTCGCTGTTCAGATATTCGACTTGGTTTATATTTCGGACTAAAATATCAGAAGTTATGACAGCCATCTGCATTAAAAAGATTTGCGATTGCTGATGATTCCAGTTAAAGTATTCAGCTGAAATCTAAAACACGAACATTTTGTTGTAGTTATAACATGGTAACATGGCGAAAAAGCTAGATGATTTATAATAACGATAATACAAACATGAGCAAGTTGTGGGCACATTGCAGTTTGATCGAAATCGATACTATAATTATGATAAATGAATATCTAGAGACAGCTCATTAAAGTCACTTAATGAAATGACATATTTTACTAGAAGTCCAGCAGGAACAGGTCGTACAACATAGTCACTAACTAAATGTATAACCGCCAACTCAATGTTGAACTGTCCAATGAATATCAGCTCTCACGCACACTTAGCATGTTACTTGTACTATAGTACCTAGCCCAAAAAAAAAAATATATATATATATAAAGATATATATTCCCAAGTCGTATGTCATGTCAAGTCATTGGACACATCCTTGAAGCTTACATTTCTCAACTGTCAACATTTAACTTGGCTGTCTGTGGCTTCTGTGTCTGGTACTGGGTCTGTTTCTGGTTCTGGTTCGAGGTCTCTTACCTTCTTTGCATATTGACTTTGACACTTGGCAGTTATTGTTGTTGCTGCTGTTAACATGTCCAACTGCGAAATATGCATATCTGTCCAACGCTGTCCCAGCACCATGCTCTATGTCCAACACTGGCGACAATGAGCTGGGCATTCCTCTTGAACACGCACAGAGCGCCAAGCGCCAAGCACCATGCACCCAAATGCAATGAGCAATTGTCAGTATCAAGCATGTGGCTATTATATATACTTACTGTACATATATACATATATGGTATACATTTATATATGCATCTTTATTTGCAACATGTTTCACAATTTTTGAAGACTGTTGTTGCAGTTGTTGCTGCCGCGTGGGTGTTGCTTGCATTTTTATGGCAATCACTTGACAATTTGTTTTTAATTCTTTTTTCCCCTGCCACCAGTTGCCACGTTGCAACATCCTACAAATTGAATGATGTTCGCTGTCTGTTGTTGGCGGCCTGACAAACTGATGCAACTCCCATGACTGACTGGGTGAATGATAAACTGACGGCGGACTGTGGGCCGTCACGGTGCAACAGCTCGCAGTCACACGCTTGAAATTGCTATTTCAATTTAAGAAAATTACTTAATGCAAATACAACTTGGATTTATAATAACTTCATTTTACAGAAATATAGATATAATTTAAAATTTTTTTAAATATATTGGCTTTTAGCTATATAGAAACATTAAGCAAGCTATAAAAGTATTGAAAAATAAAACAGTAAGGGCTAAAATACAAATTTAAAGATCATATATATTCTATTTGTGAAGAATATACTCTATGAAGAGTATATTTTGGGCAAAAAGGCTTTAAATAAAAATGCAATACAGTCGAGGTGGTGCCCGGCAGTGTAATACCCTGTACCTTTTTTCTCGAAAAAAATGTTATTCCTGCATATTTCTTCTAAGAACTTTCCAATTGGAACATTTTTTGTGGTACAAAACCATATTTATATCTATAAGTTCCCTAAATGTTAACCGATTTTTATGAGACTCGAAATTTACGTCAAATAAGTTATTTAAAGTATATGGGTTTAGTTTCAAGAGGATACGTTGAAGGGTGTGGGAGAAAACACGGTAAATCGCATCGCTCTGTAATATTACCAGTTTGCGAAAATATATTTTAGACTATAACTTTTGGATTGGGTTATTTTAGATGCATTCAACAAAGCTTGATCTTAAAAAATTCAGGAAATTGATCTAAGGAAGAGCACTCGTATCTCTAGCTCTTATAGTCTCCGAACTCTAGTTGTTCATACAAACGAACGGTCGGACGGCCTGACGGACATGACCCGATGCTTATGATAAGCATTTTGGTATAAAGGACTTGGGGCTGCCACGCCTCCTTCGGTCCGTTACATACATTCCACAAATCTAGTATTCCCATTGTACCTATAGGTATAAAAATAAAGTGTTGGTGGCAGATTTAAAAACTAGGGAGCTCCGCCACCTGCGTCCTTCGCCCACCAACCGTGATGACCTGTATCTAAATCAGAGCTGGTCCGAAAAAATGAACGGCTGAAAAATGAGACTGTGCTAGTGAGCCATACACTGTGCAAATAAATCGTGTTGCAAAATGTTGTTGCATTAATTTTTCATATTCAGCGTTATTATTATTGTTATTGGTATTAGTCTCAGTTTTTTAATTGGGGAAATTATGTAGACTGTCAAAATAATATAATTATTTTTAATTATTATTAAAAATGTTGATAAATTTGTGTTTGTATTTATTTCGTTTTTGAATTAATTGCCAATATTTAAATATAGGCATATCTTTGTGACTCTTATTCATTTTTTTCTCTCAGTGCACAAAACGTAACTGAGTAATAATTTTGCTCTCTGCTGTGCTCCAATTGACGACTTCGGCCTCGTGAGTATGTACATGCACGAAGTAAAAGTGCCCGTTTGGGCTATGGGCTGCCCAGCTCTGATCTAAATTTATTCCTAATCTTATTCTTAATCTGGTCATTAAAGAAAGTACAGAATTCGGTGCGGTATTTTATAGTGGTTTCCCTTTTTTTCGTGAAACTTTAAAAAGAGCAATTGCAACATAGTACACATGGGACCGAATTTCCCAACACTATTTAATTTTTAGTCTTCAAATAGAGCTCATGTGCCAAGTTGAAAGTCGATTTGATGAAAAAATATTCCCCCCGCCGTTTGCTCCATTTAAAGTGGAATAATACAATATCCTTTCTTCGTGAACTTATCGTTGATAGCAAGAAAAGTGAGTGTATTCACCTACTAATGAAACATATTGATCACAACTCCTACTCTTTGGGTCCGAATTATGTCAAACATTAAAATGCGTGCCATGATAAAAAAAAATTATTCTAGTTTTTAAAAAATGTTAAAATTTTCGATGGGAATCGATGGGTTCAAAGAAAGGCACAAAAGGTAATGAAACTTACGAATTGGAGCCACATCATACTTTGCCCAATTCTAGCCAATTTCGCGGACAAACTTCGGTCTATGAGGGCAATTCCTTGTCTTTGAGAGCGAATCCAAAGGCTTCATGGGATCGAAACAAGACTTAAAAGGCAGCAAGAATTACAAAGCAGCAAATTTTAAAATTCATTTGTTTTTCGGATCACTTTAGAACAAGATCGGATCACTTTTTATACTCGTGATTTACTTGAAAAGAACCAAAAAAAAAATTACATTTTTAAATTTTTTCCATGGACCTACCTTACTTGAACGCGTTAGTAGCTGATTAAAACAAGATTTTTTTTGAATATTCTACAGTCGAAGCAACGTTTACTCAAATAGTAGATGGTGACCAACCAGAGCAAAACTTTCAATGAAAAATTTAATTGTTATCGAAGTAACCAAAATCGAAATAAAAACTTTGTCATTAAATTTTTAATTGCCTTAAATTTTTTTAAATTATATTTTGTTGCTTTTTTTCACGATTTTCAAACTTTTATAAAGCAAATTCGTTCGTAATATTCGTACCTGTTCTGCACTTAAATTTAGTATTTTGGATTAACAATTTGTTTTTTACTATGAGTAATTGGGGCAACAGCTTTCAGTTCTACGCATATATTTACATAACATAAAGGCTACCTTCACAGAGTAACCCAAAAACCTAATAAGTTTTCCACTTGTCCATAATTCTAACAACTTTTAAATTAGACTTTTAGTAAATTTTACAAGGCACTTGTACTTGGCTTTGGCTTTCTTTGGCTAACCATAATCGAACATCCGGCGTACTTGGACGTCGCATTATCAATTCATTAGCACAGCTACAAGACAATTCATGGCTTTAACTGCTTTGGGTAACTTAAAAGACTATAAACTCTAACAAAATGCTACCAATTTGGACAACAACGGAGCGTAGACCCCATACGGATGGGCCAAGTGTCAAGTTCAAAACAACCGCCGACAACAATTGAAATAGTTTCACCTCTTCAGTCGTTGATTGATTTTGAATTCTAATTGATGGCTTCGCACACCTGCGTTCCGGTAAACAAAAACAAAACCGTTTCGGGAAAAAGGGAAAATCAAATAGTCGCAATACCCAAACAGTCACACTAAATGAAATGCAAATAGTAAAATGTGGCATGACACTTTTGCCGCTCACTGTCACTGTTGGTTTGGTAACAGCATATGGCTGGGCTTGGAGTTCTAGCCAGGTTGACACCTGTTTCAGCTTGTTTAGTTTCAATATTTCATGGGGGTTTCAATGGTATTTGCTTATTTGTTTATTTATTTAAACATTGCATTGGCGAAAATTGAAAACTAAACAACAAAAACAAAAAATATCTAAAAATTCACGCTTCGTTGGATTCCCAGCGCTAGGTCAACTCTGGGAACGGATGTGCCGCCAGTTGCAGTTCGTATATTAATGAAAATATCAAATTTTTAAAAATTGTCAAATGTTTTCACCTGGCTTACCTGTGCTGTTCTAGCTGACTTCGTTCTGAGTGCTCACATTGATATACGTGAGAGTTACCCAACAAATTTTTACTCAATTTTATGCCTCACACGTTTCACATTTTTGACAACGCCGTTTTGAGGTTTCTGTTTGCCATTTTATTTATGAAGCTCATAAAAATGAAAAAATATATATACCTACATGTACATATGTATCTTGGCATATTTTAAGCACCATATACCAAAGTTAAAGATACAGTTGATTATGTGCTCGGTAGCATGGGATAAGTTCATTAAAATGGGAATGAGAATTGAAATTTTCTGACTGACAAATGGCACGTGTTGTGTGAGACCTTCAATAATAAATGGACTTGATTAACTTTGTCGTTGATGGAGGGTTTGTAAAAGGATACCATGTGCATAAAATAAATATTTACTTATTTTATTTTAAATAGCTACAAGATGACGCATTTATGGAGACAATAAGTTAGTATGGGGGTATCGTTTATGCCTATTTCAGTACTTAAGCAAAAGCTGTAATAAAGGGTTTTTGAGCATCTTTTGATAGAGTTTTGTGTCTCTTGCATCTTGTGGTCTCTGGAAATCTAGGTGTTCATACAGGCGGACGGACGTGTCGACTTACAATACAGAGCTGTATCAATCTTCGTCAAGACCGAGCCAATTCCGCGGGCAAGCCCAGGCCTCTAGGTGCGAACCCAAAGGCTCGTTGGTAGCTGAGCCAGACTGAAAAGGCAGTGAGACTTACAGAGCAGAGCAGTATTAACCTTCGCTAAGACCTTGTCACTTCTATGGGTATACCACGGCCTACAAGGACAAATCCAAAAGACTTGATGGGTTCTAAGGAATACTCAAAAGGCGGTGGGGTTTCCAATGTAGAGCTGTAGCGATCTTCGACAAATCCTAGTCTTATACAAAGGCTCGATCTCTTCGATCTTTTAATATTCCCTTAATGAACGATAAAATTTTGAATTGGAATTGAGATCAAAATTTAAGACTTTGCGAATGTATATATGTATGTATATGTTTTCAACTTTTTCATTGTAAATCCTAGTGTCTGGCCAGTTCTTGATGGGAGTCGGTGCATATCATTAAGAAGTGCACCCATCGGGCTAGAGGTGCGGATAAGTTCATATGTATTTCCTCACCCTATTTATAATTCAGTACTTTTATAAGTACATAAAATAGTCTTAACTATGCTAGCAAAAAATTTAATTTACTTTTAAGCTAACTATTTACAATTACAAATAAATAGGAAGAATTTAAACAACAGACCTCTTGGGATGAAAGATATGCTAGGAACACTCCAAGTGTAAAATTATTCGATAGAGAGCAAGAAAAAATATGCAAGGCTTAATGGAAGAGAGATCACGAAAGAAGAGTCACATTAAGTTTAAAAAAATTCCCGCTATACGGAGCCACTAAACAAAACTAAAAATATGAACAGACGAAAATACTTTTGTAATATAGAGAAATAAGTTTTAAATGAGAGATGCTTAAAAATAAAAGGAGTTTTGTATTTTTTCGGATTGCATACCAATTATCTATAGTGGCATACAAACATATTTTAATTTCCATGATCTTCATTTTTTACTGATCTATCAGCTAAGCCGAGCGTTTTGCTTATATGGAAAACGGCACCACTAGCTACAATGCTCTCTAGCCCCACGTTTCATAGCTGCAATATTCTAATGAAGTATATACTGAGATCATGCGATTTGCCAAATTGTAATAAATTTAAAGCTGACATTTCCGACCAGCTCAAATAATTACAAAAATTGTCTAGCTTATGAGTCCATAGTAGACTTGGCAAAAGAAAAAGCATAAAAGGCTTTAGGCAGTCATAGATACAATGCCATTTATGAGCGAACCAAATCAAAGCTACATCTAAATGCATATGAACAATGTGTTGCAGTTAATGCATGTGTATCTGTGAGGTTCTGTGTATGTTTGTATTTGTATCTGTGAGTGTGTTAGCATAGCTTAAACAATGCCCATGCATAAATAACATAAATAGAACCGGCAAATCTCAAACAGCGCACAAAAAATGGCATGTAAAAAAACGAAAAAAAGAAGATACAACGTATCTAACAGATACACGCGCCATAAACTATGAAAAACGTATGTTCTGCCACCAGAGCCGCCTGCGTTGCTTCAGCAGATGAGCATAGCCATAAAATATCAATTTCGTTTTAAACCAAACGCCAAAATCGAACGTAAACTTATATTCGCTGTTGCTACATTCATGGGATTGGGAGGTGCAAAAAGATACGAGTGTAACGAATAAAACGAATGAGTAGGAATGAATGAATGAAAAACAGCGCTACAAGATAAAATATATCGAAATAAAACGCTCGAAAAAAAAAATACAACAAAAATAATAATTGAAAAATGCATTGCAGTAAAAATGAAGTAAAATATGCATACAAAGTGATATATATATATATAAAATGTATAGAATGTTGAATACATTATTATATATATGAAAGTACATATGTGCATGTAAACGAAGCAAAACAGTTGGGGGTAGAGCTTGAGAGTTAGGCAACATAAAACATTCTCAGAAAGCATTCATGTAACGTGAAATATTTGTAACGAAGACTGGTAACAACTTATCAGAAACAGAAAGGTTGCAAATGATATATGGCAAAAGAAAAGTAAAAGTGGTGAAAAGTCTTTGAGTTGAAAAGAAATGCCCCATCATTTGCTAACAAGAATGTTTTTATTATTTGATAAATTTGATAAAAATTGAAATAGTCTAAGATTTGTTGCAACTTCTTTAAGAACAGCTTGAAACAGTTTTCAAATCTTTTTGAAAATTTACATTAATTTGCAGTTGCAGTAATATGGCATCGGAAATCTGATGTTCTAAGTACTAAACGCTGAAGAATTATACTTATAATTGACGAATATTTCATTAAAATTTGTATGAAAATGTTAAAAAAAAAACTAAATTTATTGAAGATAAAATAAGTAAGTAAACTAATAGTCTGGCGGTCAAAATTCGTGGATCTTATTTTTTTTTTAATTCCATATTTTTTGAAATTTTTTTTTTTGTCATATTGTTAGTATTACACTCTTATCACGATTCGATGTGTACCTCTGGTAATTGCTCCTAAGATGACTATGCATTTGTTAAGATATAATATTCGTAAGTTCCCATAGTTTAGAGATAAGTTCTAATAATATGAAAAATACAAATCTCAATCCAATGTCAGGGCTGTAATCTGGGTTTGTACAGAATATACTAAAGATTTTGTAATTAAAGTGCAAACCAATTACTAAATTTTAATACTAAATATTTGGCCATTAAGTGAACTTTCAATTTTTTTTCGGTTTTGAGCGCCTGGCTTTCTTGGTATAACTACGGGAGGTCATCTAGTGGGGTTTTTAAAAAATTACAAATAATAAATTAAATAATTTAATTATTTAATTCTTAAATATTATACCAAGAGCAATTTTCAAATGAAAATATTAAGAACTTTTGTTTCTTCAAATCTTGTATTCTCTAGGGCAATTTTCGTATTGATTTTCAAAAATTAACTTCGGGTGCTAGACTCATCACAATTGTGAAACTTTCATAGTATTCAATATACGCCTTTTAATTAGGATCAACAAGTTTTTGTACCCTGTCCCTTAATTTAAGGACTATAATAAGCCTAAGACCCTCTAATATGGACAGGCAGGGTCGTTGAAAGAAAATCCGGGCCCGGGGGGGAAAATGTACCTGCCCCTCCAGTACGACGAACTTTTTAACTCGAAAAAGACAATGCATCGGGACATACATTCAGAAAATTTTATAACGACAGTTAATTCACCGGGCCCCTGAGAAAACTCCGAACCCGGATGGAATCCCCCATTTCCCACCTCTATCGTCGAACCTGTGGACAGGAGTATATGGCCGTTCTTCTGTCTGCCTGTCGCTCCGTCGGTTAGAATGCCTGAATGTTGGCAATTATAAGTGTAAGAATAACTAAACTACAGATTTGGACTTCTTATATGTGCAGGCTGATTAACCTTATTTTTTCTACTGGCTCGCGCCTTCTACTAACAAACAATTTCAAAGAGCTATATTTTCTACAATTTCAAAATTACAACTAAATTTTGTATGTGTAAAACTTAAAATAATACAAAAAAAGCCTTTTTTAATACCAAACATCATAATAATCGGGCAAAAAATATTGACGATGATCGAAAGGCCAGAAGTGCCAATCACGTCTGCGGCAACAGCATATGTAGCTGAATTGGCAGAGTGTTGGACGAAAAGCTTAGACCCTTCTAGATACCAAGGTTCCAGGGTTTGTCAGGTCGACTCAAAGTCAACCGCGTCCGAATTTAACATTTGCCATATTTCTCCCATTTTTTTAGGTAAGATTTGGCTAAATTTTATGAAAAGTTATCCAATTTTAGCGTCACAATTAAAGTTCTCAGAAAATACAAAGTCAGGCAGATATGGCAAACATTCCCAGAAATTCAATAGCTCAGAAGCTGGGGAAAGATAGTGCTGCGAAACCACCAATAGGGTTAGAGCCCTCCTGTGGTACCAAAAAACTATAAAGAGAAGAAGTTCTAGACAAAATATCTAATTGATTCAGCGCGGCAAACTTTAGGGCGACCAAGTAACTTCTCAGTTTCAATAATATTTCGGTATAATAGTACTGGACAAGAGTTCCCTAAAAATAGCCACTGGGTTAGTTATAGATCATTACAATCTTAGAAGACACCTGAACAAGATGGTCATCACTAACATATTAAGATTCTGTGAAATTGAGGAAAAATCATTCAATAGATATATTCTTCATGTGACATTCTAGACGGTAGACGCAACTCCCTTTTCAAGTGGCATAGAATCTCTAGGAGCAATAAGACTCAGCTACAACGGCCTTACAAAATAAAGTTTGTTTCGATAATGAGACGAATTGAGAGCTAGAGGGCAAGCAACACAATTCCTATGGCAGACTTAAGAGCATTGGTGGGAAAAACTCATACAAACAAAAATTTTTTGTTAATAAACAGCGTAGTAAGCAAGAGCACACAAGAGCGCACAAGATCGATGATCATGCTCAAACGAGAGAGAAAATTGTGACATTTATACATTTGCGTGTGCGGACAGCGCTGCGGCAGATATTGGTGCCCTATCCTCGCGAGTTATGTAAATTGAGAGACTGCCCACCACTGCTTAAGAGGCACCTGCACAAGATGGGCATCAAGGAGAGCTGATCGATCTGTGAAATTAGAGAGAAACTTGTCTCTTTTCGTCAGGCGTTGAATCTCTTAGTTCAATGTTATTCAGCTAGAACGATGTGAAATAAAGTAAGTTCGTTTCGAAAATCTAACGGGCTAATAGCTTTAGGGCAAGCTGTTAGATTTTTGAACTTTACAGTCGCAGTTGACATTATTATTAAATTACTTTTGAAACGATCTGGTCTCCAATGTAACTATTATTATCAGATTTTCCCTCAGCTGTACCTATTTATGTGTCCAGCACTATAAATAGCTAATTGTCATGCCTGCTAGAGTGTTTCATTAACGCTTGGTTAATTTTAAGCTTTACTTTTATTTTATTTTCTTTTATTATTATAATGCACAACTCGGTTGCAATTATTTTGCATTAAAGTTGAAAAAGTAAAATCCATAAAACATATGAAACGTTGATGATTGGGTGTTTGGGGTGTTAGGGGGCACTATATACTCTAGTGTTTTTATGTCATGTGAATAATATCAATAAAAAATGACTAGCAATTTCTCACTCACTCTTTTACGCTCATGCTAACTGTTTTTCTCCCTTTTTTCATTGCAGGTGAGTACCGTGAGATGGATTACATGCAAATAGTGCCGGGTATGAAGTAAAAAATAAATAAACGCATATGCATATTGGTTGTTTTTTTTTTTTTTTTGTATATATCGTACATAAATGTTTGTTTAAAAATTGTACAAACAATGCGCTATATATTTCATACAACTTTACAGCTCTCGATTTCACACTAATTAAAATTGCAATTTTAAACAGCAAATATTATGCAAATTTTTTTTTAGTAGCCAACTTTTGGGCGCACACGTTGATTGAATTTAATTTGAAAGTTAGAACTTGCTGAAAGTTAAGTTATTAATGATATTAAAAATATATATTTATGTGCATATTTTTAGTGCTGTTTCTATATGCATATAGCTCTTGATTACTGCAGCCAATTAGTGCAATGGCGGCCCTGTATACGCTAAAATGTTTATAACTGCGTAAATATTTGTTTAGCAGTAAATTTGTAACAGGAACTATGTACATTAGGGTGGGTCAATCCACATACAGTAAAGGGCTTAAAAAAACTATTTCAGACCAACATCTAAAATATATTAAAACAAACAAATTTTGAATTAAATTTCGAACATGGTGTTTGTTTTCATTAGAAACTGCGATTTTATTTTTCAGAATAATGAAGGCATTCATTTATTCCTGCATAAAAGGTTTTCAAAAAACCGTACTTTACTTTTTATTTTGCTCTCTTTTGCTAAACAAATTGAAAACCTAGCCAGATTATTTGCATTTCCATTTTGGGGTGACGTCACATTTGTACGTCTTCATATGAAATCAATAAAAAAACACGGGATTATTAAAAAATCATTGAATAAAATAAAAATATTTAAATTAAGTAAAAAATATGGCAACAATTGGCATTATTGATTAAAAGCTACAAGAAAAATACGCTTGGCATGACATTCCAAAAATTAGTGGGTTTCGACTGGGATTTTAGAAGTATCTATTTTTGAAACTACTTACCTACAAAAACGAAAATTCCTCCGAGTTTTTAATGATTATTTTTAATAATTTAAAAAATAATGATTTAAATCAATCAGAAAAAGATGATCTTAAAAACAGACAAAATGAATCAAATCATGAACTTTAAGCTGTGCAAAATCCCCGTCAACTTAAAAACTTAGTTAACTTTTGAATATTTTTCTATAATACTTATAATATATTTTTGGTTAGCTTTTAATTTTGCGATCAGAAGAGAAAACCCCATCTTTTTTCCGCACATTATTTATTTTTTTATTTATGGTTCAATTGCCAAACAAAGGAGCTAAACGAAATTCAATTATTGACACAGTCTTTATTTTTTATTTATTTATTTTATTTATTACTTCTTGTTATATCAAATAGTAAGGGCTTTAGAATTCTAAAATCAAGACGTTGGTAAGACTTATCGTAAAATATGATCTTGAAGCTGCATTATATCTGAGATTGAAACGTAGCTATAGCCAAGTTCTTTATGCAACAAAATATAGATTTTTTTTACCAATTTACCAATATAAATATAGGTTTAAGAGCATCTCAAGGCTAGCAAATGTCTTCTTTGGGCCACCTTAAAAACGGGTTTTACAATTTTTTTTTCCAACCACCCCAATATAATAATTTTGAAATTCATAGCACGCATATTATTAATTTGTGTTGGCCAATATGCATTCTTATAGCTATCAACGCTAATTACTGAAATTTGGCAACGTTGCACGCTTTTGCATAAATATTTCAACAGTCTTATTAGCTCACCATTGTTAAATATTCTCAACATGGCCGCCTTCTGTATCCGCTTTAATGCTATCATGCTCCTGCCATAATATTAGCTTGCTCTGTCTTTGTGCCTCGTTGCCGGCAAAATATTTTGATGCAACATGCAATTTCTCCTAATCTAAGTACTTGCATCACGCCAAGACTGCGGGTGGCAGGGAGAAGAAATAGGTCGCTGGCATCAACTCTGTTGGCTGCTGCATAAAAATGAAAATAGCTTAGGAACGCCAGCGGGAAAAGCAGCAAATACTTGCGCGCTGCATAACTTTAGGCGTAGCCAAGGCGACTATGATGGTGACGATGGTGAAGCAGAGAGGAGTTGCAAAAGGGAGGCAATCTGAAAAACCCAATTGTGTGCCAATGGCCGGCGTGCATTGTAAATAGTTGCAGCGAGGGCAGCAGCAATAGTGAATGCAACACGCAACGCTTAATACACTGTAAGAAATTTTGAGTCAATGCGGGATAACTGAAGATAAAAGGTTTTACCCGTTGCAAACCACATGTTGTTACATCTATTTATGAAAAAGTTTGTCGCTTAAAACTGGTTGATATGAAAATCGGGTAAACGAATAAACTTATCCTATCAATATTTTGAATTATGAGACATTGGGATATATTGCTCTAAACAGGTATATAATTTGAAACCGAAAATTATCACAGCTGTAAAATAAATATCCAACGGCCTGTAAAACACTTTGGAATAAGACCTATGAAGTTCGGTCTCGAAAGTTGCGTTTCAAGCACAGTAGCAATATATGCAAAACAGTGTTGCCCTATGATTTGATGTAAAAATAAGAACAGCAAGTAATTTTTGACGGCACAATCAAAACTAATGCAGAATTAAATTTTGGAAACGAAAAATATGGCGAGCAGGAAAAATTGTTGTGAAATATTTGTTTATATCTCTTCAGTTCGAGTCATGCCTGAAGTAGTCATGAAATCATGCCTGATATTTCAGTACCAGCCATGAATCTACGCATTCATGTGCCACTGAAACTAACATATGCATGTCTTAGGCGTTCAGGCCTGAAGCTTAGCCGTAACAATCAACTATGAGTTAATTGCTGATTAACTTGGAAAACTCATGCCTGAAATCACTGATGTATTTTTAAAAAACTTAGACATGAATTCAGTGCTGATTTACTTTTAAAAGTCAGGCCTGAAATTAAAAGTGAGTAATTTATACACTGGAACAAATATTCTGCATACATTTTTAACATAATTGAATATCACAAATTACAGTGACTTGGGTGCAGCCTTAAAATTTTGATTTTTTTGCAAACGAAATGTTAAAATTATCATCCGACATGTGCAAATTTTCTTTGAAATCTTCAGGATAAAAACATTTCTATTGCAAAATGAATTTAAATGAAAATACGAACAATCTGTAATATCGATAATTTGCTATGTAGTAGCATTATTTGCCATGTTTTTTAGATTATCGGCGAAGCAATAGTTAAATAAAAAAAAGTTAGTTTAAGAACTGTACTAAGAAAATCTATTTTCTTATTCCATACAATATGTTTAATTTTCCCTAGTATAACAGTCGCCGATTATAAGTTTTCACAAAAATTGTCTCTTATTCATTTATTTTTTTACCAAGCTGGCAATTATGGATTATAAAATAAGAGTTTAAGCTCTCGTTTAACGAGGATGTGAAAAATCGTATTCATACAGCATGAAATAAATCGATAAATAAATCGAAATGCGAAACAGTTTTAAATATTTTCAATTGTGGCAGTTTCTCAGATAGCCCCATTCTGTTTTGCGCTCACTGCAGTACTGTCATTCTGATAGTGTGTCGACATGGAACTTTCTCCAGACACCCTCTCCTATGTCTTCAATAGCAGTGGCAATAGCAACACCTTCGTGGCACGCAGCGCGTATCTTTGCTGGGCTAATCTAGCCAAGGAAGACTGGGGGCAGATTGGGCGCACTGCGAACTGCTTGTTATTTGCCTGCATTCAAGACCTTATGAACTGCTGCTCAATGCTTTTTCTTTTCTTCTACTTTACTATATAGCATATACTTATATCTAGGTATATGTATGTATGTATTTAGTTTTTATTTTCGCTAGCTGTAAATAATAATAATAATAATACATATTTAAATTGCCTGTGTATGGGTGTGTGTATGTGTATGGCTTCTTTATAGACGACATGAGTGCAAAAATGCCAATGTTGGTTCCTTGGTTCATTTGTTCACCTCTCCAGCCATTGCATTTCCTGTGCCATTGATAGCCATCTCCTGTGGCAGGCGTTGGTTGCAACGATGCCAATACGGATTGGGGTTGGGAGTTTTGCGCTACCCAGCATTTTTTTTTTATTAAAACGCCATACAGCTTCCCATTCCCCATGCGCCAGCTCTGTTGCTTTATCAATTTACTTTTCAACTTTTCATTGAATGTATTTATAAGCCCCTCTGCGCGGTTGTCTGAAATTCTGAGCATTTCTACAGTTTCCTTAAATGCTACACGAAATTCGTGGATGGCATGTCTTAGCTGTTTGCTTGGTCTGGCACAGGGGGCACACGACTCACTCTTGTGGGGAAACGCGTCTTTTAATGGTTGCCACGCACTCGCCAACTAAGACTTCAATTATTGTATTCGACTATTTCGATTGCTTCATTTTAGCAAAATAATAAACGATACAATTTTATACTCGTAGCAATCAATCTAATGCGGCAAGTTGCGGTAGGTAGCTGTGGCAACGGCGCAATCTGAAGGCGAAGTCTCAGTACAAGTTTCTACAAGGCTGCATAAGTTCTTAAATATGCGTTTTTTTTTTGCTTTTATAGCAAAAAGTTTTGTTAGGAGCTCAAGTTGAAACTTATTTACTGTTTATGTTATTTTTATGATATCTTTTGAGATATCGACTTTATTGACTTGTTAGATGGCGTATTTAAAATAAATACAGGCCCAATAGAACAAGCAGTAAAACATGGCATGTTGCCACAATTTCTGTGTTTCTTTAATTCTCTTAATTGGCATTATTTTGAAAACTATCTGAAGCAGTAAGTTTAAGAGAAAAAAAGTTCGGTTTGCAATAGTTACGCATAAAGATGATGCTTCAAGAGATTGCCTATAAATCATAGTGTCTATAGATGGTACTTTTGGGCTTCAACTTTTTTTGGGACCAACTTTTAGAATTAAATAGATGGTGCTACAAAAAATAAGAAATGTTAAAAGGCAACTTTTAGAATTTTGGTATGCAGATGATGCTACAATAGATTACCATCAGTTTAGTGAAACACGCTATCCATTTCTCTTGCAACTTTTAAAGGTGACTAGCTTTAGATTGTGTATTGTTTGTATTGAAATAGTCAGAAAGCTTTGTTGAACAACTATCAAAAATGTAGTTCAAGTTAGGGATTTTTTTTATTTTATTTATTTATGAACAGCTCCTACTTAATTAAAATTACAGTACGAGCTATAATTAGCTTTAGCGTGAGCCTTATGCTAGTCTTATTTGGTTATAATTGATGTTGCATATAGTACAATTTTTTTAATTAATGTATGTTTAAATCATGTTATACAATTTGCTTTCTTTTAAAAATTTAATAATGTTGGGGATGTTTGTAATTGAAGGTGTAGAAATAGCGTCGAGCAGGTTTGAATTAGGAAAGTATTTTGATTTGGTGTTAAGGAAGTGAGAACAGTCTGTAAGGATGTGGTGTAGGGATAGGGTGGTGTTTGAACTGCAGAAGTTGCAAAGTGGGGCTGGCGTTTTATTAAAAATGTGACTATGTGTAAGATGGCAGTGTCCGAATCGGAGGCGGAGGAGTGTTGTAAGGTCTGTTCGGGTGAGTGAGCCGGGTGAAGAATCCCAGGTTATTGGCAGATCAAGTAGGCTGTTTTGAAGAGTGTTTGTTAGTCTGTAGTGATTGTTGGTTTGATTGTAGAGATTACTTATAGGGATAATGCTTAAAAAGTTAAGGTATAGTTGAGTAAATTATATTATCCATTGCTATTTATTGGGGCCTCAGATTGCTTTGGAAAAATTTGACTATAGATATGATGCTATAAGAGATTACCAATAGTTGAGTCAATCTCGTATTCATTAAGCTTTGTTTCCCAAGTATCAAAATGTATTTCAAGGATGTCTGACGTTTAAAGATGATGCTTCAAAAGATTGTTTTAAGCTCAAGGAGTAAGTAGCACCTGTTAGGGATTAACTTTTCTGATAAAAAAATGGGCCTTTTTTGAGAGAAAAAAAGAAAAAGTTGTAAATCGAAAATAAACTCTCATTAGGAACTACTCGTGGCTACATAAAAGGATTATCAATCTGAAAGCTACAGCACCAAATCTAAAAATGAGGCTTTTTCTGAAATTGAGAAATGGCAAAGATTAAAAAAAATAAAATAGAATGATAAATATAAAAAAATATAATATATAAATAATAAATATAATAATATATATAATAATATATATAATAATATAATATGTATATAAAGGGTCATCAATCTTGAGGTTTTTTTTTATTGTAGTAGGGCTTTTTTTTTAAATCGCGCGAGAGTACTGTGAAGTAACCATGTGTTTTTTATTCAGTTTTCATTGCCATTTCATCATGGGAAGATTTACACCCGAACAACGTTTACAAATCGTACAATTATATTACGAAAATTCGCGTTCTGTAAAGAATGTTTTTCGCACGCTTAGGCCATTTTATGGAACCAATTTGGTGAACAATTAATTTCACGCGCCGGACCGGTGAATTGGCCACCAAGATCGTGTGATATCAGACCGTTAGACTTTTTCCTTTGGGGCTACGTGAAGTCTAAAGTGTTTGTGAATAAGCCAGCTACGATTGAAGCACTAGAAGCCAACATTACCCGTGTTACACGATTATGCTCGAACGCGTCATCGAAAATTGGAACCTCCGCACGGACGAGATACGGCGCAGTTGCGGCCAACATTTGAAGAGATTTTATCGTTAAAAAGATGAATAGCAAGAATGGTTCTTTTTATTGATAATAAAGATATTCCGATTGCTTTAGAAATTTTTTGTTTTTTTGCATTTAAAAAAAAAAAAAACCTCAATATTGATGACCCTTTATACAAATTAGAAGTCCAAATGGGCTCGACCAAATTATCTATTAGTCTAAGAAGTTTTTAAAACTTTTCGAAATGTATCTTAACTCATGGAATAAGAAAATAATATAAAATTTGTTTCATTAATCATTTTCTTTTTAGTTTTCTTATTCTTAGTTTTAGCAATTTGTTTTATGCCTTAAAGTTTAGGTCTATAAACTTGCAGCACTGACTTATCATTATTTATTAAATAAAGCCACCCACATTGTACCCATTTTGAAAGCCTAAATTGAGTCATCTTTTGCGTAAATCTATCAAACAAGACTCTTCTATGTCAAACAAGATGATGAACATGGCTTTTAAGCAATGCCTTCTTGTCATATTTATTGATTTGATAAACTCGTATAGACCCCCAACAAACAGTAAGCAAACCCAAGTGATCCATCACACAGCGCTGACAACTTTAAGTATTACAATAAAGCATCTTGGTACTCCCGTATGCAGTCAAAGATTGTGTTTGTGGCTCAGCTTATATCCATTGACAATGCATTCAATCGAACTTGCGTAACAAAAGTCAAAAGAGCCACAAGAGATGCTTGCAACATATGCCAACCATGCCACAAATACTTCCATACATATTTTACTAGTATGTACTATCAGCATAAAGTGAGATATTTCCCAAGCAATTTGCTGACTTGATCAAAACGAGAAATTGCAGCTGATACTGTAGTATACGGTACGTAGTAAAATGCTGCTCCAACAAAACCACAAATGCAAACATCGCGCAAGCTTTTGGAAACCAAACCCAATGCAGCTGCCGGTTGGCAACGTTGTCAGCGTTGCTTTGGTGCTGGTGGTCGCCAGGGTTGCCAACGTCTCATCGCTGCGTAAATTGACACCGGCACTTGCCAAAATACCACAAAACTTTGGCGACAGAGCCGACAAAGCGACTGCAGCAGTGGGGGGAACTGGGGATCAGGGAATCTGGGAATCTTACCAACCGCAGTGTAGCTCACAATTGCACCAAACGAAAACTGAGACCGCATCAGAGTTGCGAATGATGCCCAAAAATGCATTGGTATTGACTTTATTGTTGTTGTGGTTTTTGTTGTTATATGCAAATAATTTCATCTCTGTCAATTGCAATAATTCTTATCAAAATGCGGCATTGCCTTCAAGCTATTGCTGGTCGTTATGATAGCAGTCTTCCAGGCTATGAGTCAGTCAGGCCATTCTCACGCTACTTGCGAACAGCAGCTAAATGAAGATATAACTAGCAGAAGGAGGAGCATCGACCAACGACTAGAAGATACGTTAACTAAATAAACAAAAAGAAGCGATATTAAATTGATATCGAAAGAATTATGTGCTGGAAATCGGGCGATTTTAGTGTACAACACTGTTTTAGGTGTCTGAATAGCAAAAAAATTTTTTTATTTTAACTTTCTTTATTACTGTTTTCCATTTTATTGCGAATTTTATATAAGCGTCATTTATTAAATTTCAATAAATTGAAGGAGAGCTATCATATTTTGAGGACAACATTAATCACTCATACCGCTTAAGGCGACTTTCTTGAAAATGGGCATATCTGGTTTTTCTTTGGACTAGTATGCTAATAAAATACTGCCTGATATGAGGAAGTCTACTTTGTCGCAGATCCCTCCCATAACGGTCGAGCTCATCCCTTGGAATATCTATAGAAATGATATCAGGTAACAGTGGTCAACCCATGATGTTAAGCACGCCAAGGTGTTCTTTCTTTTTTAAATCGTCGTTACACAATCCCGGAGAAGAAGTTAGATCATTATCTTGTTTGAAAATGAATGCGTGGTCAATTAAATCATTTCCTGATGGAAAAGATTGGCTTTGAGGAATGCTAAGATATGACTCTTTTGTCAGTTTTCCATCGTTACAAAAACAGCCCAAGCCATTAAAGGACCCCCACCGCTTACTTGTTTGTTGTTTGTTTTGACGAAAGAACTGGCACCGATTACTTTCAAAAATGAGAAATATTGACTCGTCGGACCACAGCAAAGATTTTTTTGCAGCAATCCCCCCGATTATTATTTTTTATCGCAATCTAAATTTGACCGTATTAAAAGGATGTCCTCTGTTTAGGATGTATTTCTCATCCGCCCGCGTCCAGTTCGGTTCTTGTTACTGCCGGTAACATTTTTAATGCCAGTTTTTGTGAAAACCACTCTGTGAAATCTTCAATATATTGGCAATTTCGGCATATGACGATTCTGACAATTGACCATAAGCAAATTTCCGTTCAATAGATAAATAAATTTGTATTTGTATCAAAAAAACTTAAAATTAAAAAAAACAATAACATTGCATTATAAATCATGGTGACAAAGTCGAAAAAATACATTTTTGCAGGGCTATCTGTATTTTTTGGCTCTGCTGTTTATATATTTTTTTTTCAAATTCATTGTACATAATCTGATTATTATAACTTTTAAATCTCTCAGCTTGATGTACGCTCAATATTTTTCAGAATCGTTAGAAATACTACAATTAAATAAAAAATGATGGCGTACGTTAAAGTTGGGCGCAGACGGCTTTGGGATACCCTGTACCACCACATTGCAATTAAGTCCGACATATTGCTGGAGGCCTCCAAAGATATTTTATTCGGCAAATTTGGCTACGATATTTTCATAAACAAACAGAAATCAGTCGAATTTTGTACCAAAAAATTTTTTTCTACCGATCGGTCCTATGGGGACTATATATATAGTCAACCGACTTTGATCAAATTTGTTACAGTGCTTGGGTACTCTTAAAAACTTCTTAATGCCAAATTTGGGTACCTTATCTTTACAAACAAACGAAACACAACGTATTTTGTAGTATACCAAATTTTTTTGACCGATCGGTCCTATGGGAGCTATATGATATTGTCAACTGATTTTGATCAAATTGGGTACAGTGCTTGGGTACTCTAAAAAACTTCTTAATATTTGGTTACCTTATCTTTACAAACAAACAAAACACAACGCATTTTGTAGAAAAAATGTTTTTTTGACCGATCGTTCCTATGGGAGCTATATGATATTGTCAACTGATTTTGACCCTAAAAAACTTCCGAGCGCCAAATTTGGCTATGATATCTTCATAAACAAACAAATTATCCATCTAAAACTTTTGGTTTTTTTCGAGGTCCTCTGAAACACCCCTATGGGAACTTGACTCCCGCTCTACTTTAGGTAACTTTGGGGGGTCTCCGACGTCTGCTTCTGTATGTTACATACATTTTCGGCTTGCACAAACTTAATATACCCTTTGTACCATTCGGTACAGGGTATAAAAAAGAACCACGGAACACACAAAAAAAATTTAGTAACACACTTCATAAAAAAGAGTTTTTTAACTGTATCTGCAAATCGAACCTATAAAAAAGATCTATTCTTTCGTTCAAAAAATGCCATTAATTTTTTCCAGCGGATTCTATTCAAATCCGATCGTGGAGTTGCTAAAAACCGAGTTAATTTTAAATTTTCTATTTTTCAGCAATGGGTTCTTATATTACATTAGAGTCGTGAATATTTCACTTAAGCCTTTTTAATATTTATCTATTTTTTCCCATAGTTAATATGCCTATTTTTAAAGTGCAGGGTACAATACACAGCAAGTGGCTGGCAGGACACACAACGCGTCATTAAAGCGCTTTGGTGTTGTCTCTACGAAAAGTGTACCTATTTGTATGTGTGTGTGTGTTTGGGTGTGTGCTCCAGTCCCAGCGAGCAAGCAGAGCCGCTTTATTGACATTCTTTTAGCCTGGACGCGGTCGGGCACCAACTGGGAATTGCAATCGCTTCGATTTTCTATCATTGTATTTGTGTGCCAAGCGCGCATTTCATTGTTGGTGGTCACTCGGCTGCAATCACACTCTCTCTCTCTCTCCCAAGTACTCCTACTCTCTGGTGGACACCTTCCGCTGTTATACCCGCTGCTGCTCACTGTCTCTGTGTGAGTGTTTAATGCGCTTCGAATTTATCGCAAATGCTGCGCAGCTCCTTTGTGCAATGAGCGTTGTCCAAGCTGGACGAATTGTACGGCCGGGACACTAGACGGACGGACAGTCGCATTGCCTGACTGTTGAAAAGATTAAGTGTGGTCAACAAAGACGATGACGACGGTGGGAGATTTCGGCATTGTGGGAACGATGCGACGACGGTCGAGAGGCATGAGTTTGGTAGGCACCACAATGAGCCAAATGAAAAGGCAACGCACGGAAAAGCTTTTGTTAATGGTGCTAAAGAGTTGGCCCGGCCTATATGACATTTTATATTTATATATAAATTTCATTTCATTTGATTTATGCGCACTTTAAAGAGCGCTCCAAATAAATCAACGCCCCAGACCAAGGCGGCAACATGGCCAAGCCTATTTTTTTGTACCCTGTTTTTTAATTAACATCCAAGCAATAAAGAAAAAAAATAGCAATGGAAATGTTAAGATGTCTCGATTATATAATACACTACAGCTGGATTGGCTTCAAAGTGTTTGGTGAAAAACAGCTATCTTTAAAAATTTTATTCTTAAATAATTCAGAATATTCAGTATTAAAAGAAATTAATTTATAAATAACGATTTGCTTTTTTTGGCAAAAAATATAAATAGAAAAATTAGCTTTTAAGCTAGGAATTAGTCAGAGATGATGCACTGTGAAGACAATGTTTATCTCCTTTGGGTTTGTCTTAATAAATATTCTATACTTTTAAAATATGTAATATTCAGCCGTGCTACCTATTTTGGCGATTCGTTTTAATTCTTCTTGCAACAAAACATTCGTTTTCAAACCATATGAAAAATTCGTTTCGGTGGAATTGGGAGCACCAAACATTCGTTTTTAAAACAAATCCGAATAAATTGTTTAAATTCGTTTTTCGGAGCACGACTGATTAATTAAAAAAATTTTGTTTTACATAATAGTCTGTAGTGAAAGATCTAGTTTGTCTTAAAAGATGTCGATAGATAGGAAACTTTGAAATATTTTAGCTTTACACATAAGGCCCACCCGTTAAAAGGAAGAATCAGAATAAGATGTATTTAGCTTTGTCGTGTCGAAGAATAAGAATGTTCCTATTCCGTTTGATAATAACGAGTGCTAATGATCATTATGGGTTCTTTTATAGTTATGCAGTTCTTGATGAAACAACTCCAAATGATCATTTGTTTGCGGCGTTTTCTACGCCTGTGAATTTGTTCATTCAGGACTGTACAGCATATGGATATTATTTTCGATAACGATTTATTATCAGTTTATTAAGTCGTTACGATCTGTCGGAATCATAATCGGAAAGAAATGCTTACTTTTCTAGTCGTTACTAGCGTTTCTATGAAAAATTTAGGACAAATATTACGCACAAACTCATTATGGGATTATTATTCTTTTAACACTTACTTCTTATTATAATTATCTAAGTTCATTTATGGCCTTGTTCCGAACCGTATTATTATGAACTGCTTTATTGTTAAATATTGGTATTTGGTCTACGTATGACATTTTTTTAATAGTTACACGACTTTAAGGCATGTTAGCTTACAAGTCATCATCTCATATCAAAGTATTGTTGTAGCACTATGTTATATTAGTATATCTATGTTAAATTTCAATAAATTCATTATTTAGAGCTTGGGTCCTATAAAAAAATAATAAATAAAATTTTAAAAAAATGCACAGTCCTCTTTATGTTAACTGACGATTCTTCATCTCATATGTATGTTAACTTAAAACCCTTCATCTCATAAAAATATTCCATTACCACTTTATAAATTTGTTTACCCAGTTTATTCGATTTGCTTTTTTGACCATAGCTTTGGGCCTTTTGTCAAATAATAAGGTTTGATATAATAAAAATTACACTTACCTAAAATTGATTGGCTACTTATATCATAGAGCTTTTAAGGGTGTTAACTTCAAGTCTTCTGTACCGCCTAAGCTGTGTTACATACCAACTCAAACATGACATATGCCCTTTGAACTATTTGAGGCAATAAGGGTATATAGAAAAACAACTTTTTTGATCAATTTGTACATAAGTCTGGCTGGGACGCCACATGATGTCTGTCTGTGCAAGCGTTTGTCAGTCTATTAGTCTGTCACTGACATATAGTACGAAAATTATAAATAAAGTCATTTATTTATCCTATACATATATAGTAGATATAGGTAGCTTTTTATGTACCCGCACATGTATACTATGTGTAATACAAAATTTTATTGGTTGTCCGTGGTTACTTTTTTATATGAAATTTTTTTTCGGTTGCCAACATGTTGCACGCTTCAAATACTTTCAAAAGTAATTAAAGGCATTCAAGTAGATGGCATGCTCCATGAAATTAGCAACTAATTAAAAGCTCAAAAACCGCACACACCCAAATACAATACAAAGAACAGAACGTGCGACTATCATCAAAGACTTGAAATATGTATGGATGGCACTTGGCATGCCATTTGAAAATCAATAACCAAAATCCACAAATTCTTCAAATCACTCAAAATGAGTAAATTCCAATGCGATAATCACAGATGAATGCAGCCAGACAGACAGCAGACACAGAAGACATATAATATATGTTGGGGGACAAAAAAAGCAGAACAGCAAGATATCCATCTTACTATACTCGTAGCAGATGCAAGAAGTTGCTGCAGACAGCCAGCTGACAACGAAATGGCAAAACAATTTCAATAATTTCAAGTGTCCTTCGTGGCAGGCGTCATTCCACACAATTCCCCATCAATCCTGGTGCCCAGTATGTGTGTCTCCCCGTTGCCTGCTCACATGGGCTAGATAATGCCGCTGAGTCACAACGAAATGCGATAAGAAATTGAAAAAGCAATTGCCAAAGTCCAAGGCAAAAGGCAATCATTAGTGGGGTTTCGCCTCGATTTGGAGCAGCAGCTCCCCAGCCTAAGGCTGGCTGTAGTACTGCATTTGTATTGTTGGGTTGCACGCCAGTAAATTCAATTTAGGAATAACTGCAACACGGCATCAGCTCTTATTTTTTTGGGGCAAGTTGCAATTTGATTTGGAAGTGAAGAAATGTAATTGCATAGAACGGTTTTGGGCGGTGTTGAAAAGCGTTTGTTTGTAGTGTTGCTTAACTAATAATGCAGCAATAGTCTACAAATCGAATTTAAAAGTAGCCCTAACCGAAGACATCTGGCTAAGCCCAAGAATGATGTAGTACCAAAAAAAAAAAGATATTAGATTAGAGAGGCCACGTACTATTTAATTATTTATTGAACTGCATTTCCATAATTTATTTTGTCTCAACAAAATCGCCAGATTTGGTATACTCGCGCTCCAAACGATTGCCATATGTACGAGAGACCAAACGAAAAGAATCCATAAAACGATCCATGCATTGATTAATGCAGCGCTGCTCCGAAGCTCCCAATGATTTTCCCGGCTTAATGATGCATTTCTTAAAACATTTTTCGGTCATCTTTGAAATCAGCGCCTGTGCATTGGACATGGCCATTTGATGCTTAACCTGGCTCATAAGTTGCCCTTTTCCTGAATCCATGGTTATCGAGAGAGTTGTTTCTTGTTGTTTTACTTTGAACAAATACGCTGAAGCTTGACGTTTTAATAATTTTCGTTTGCTGCGAAAAAATTGGACTGACACGTTTTGTTTTAATAAAGTGAAAGGAATATTAAAACATAGATACATATAAACATATAGAAATATTGAATACAATTTTTATTTTATTATTTTGGGTAAACTTTTTCCATGCAAAGAAATTGTACGTTTAAAAATTGTGACAGCTATGAAAAGCCGACTTTGTTAATTTAGAATGAAATAGTTAACTTATATCAATTACAAACATGTTTTTGGCAACAATTACTCAGACAGTAGTAAAAACAATCAGCTGTTCTTTATTTACTTTATTTCATTTGAGATGAAAAACTGCAAAATTGAGCAGAAGGGCGTCACCCATGTCCGCAATAATAAACTTTTTTTTGTATTAAAGGCAACTATTTAGTACATTAAAGTATCTAGTAAAATTGGTAGTGACGAAAATTTTTTGTATGTATTGACTGCTTTTGGTACTTGAAGCCGTAACAGTAAGACTTCGAAGAAATCGGTATCCTGACAGATGTTATGTGGTGGTTGTGATGCAAAGATACAAATTGTCAGTTTTAAAGCAAGTGTCAAGTTTTAAACTTCAATTGAAAATAGTTGGGTAAGGATAGATGTGCCCTGTATAGATTTTAGTAATTGAAATTTTTTCACAAGAATGTAGCTACTTTAGCAAACAATTATTTTAAATGCAGTTCGGACTTTTCATGAATTGTGTGAATCTATTGGGAAAATTGGGTAACCTTATCGATGGCCTAATTACAAGTTTAGAACTAGAACAAAGTCGCACCCTTTGACAAAATATCATGCTGCTTTGTTCGTACATCGGCGTACTGCTTTTTATGAGCAAATCGTTTCTTTGACAATCTGAAAAATTTTGTATACACTAAATAAGTCCCATTAGAAAATGAAAAAAAATGCCATAACCCTAAGCTTTCTATCACATGAAGATCGCTTACAAGACTCAATAGCCACCGAAACCAACAATGTTGCGATATATTGATATAGTTCCAAGTGCCGCATGAAGGTGGTTGAAGTTCGGCTGAGTTAGCTCCATAACTTGACTGCTTGATAACAAGTAATCTATTTCTCTCTTAAGGGGAAGTTTTTTCAAATTTGGTCGAAAAAATAGATTTTTTTTTACAAAAAATGAAAGCATTTTTCGATGCGATCCATATTTATAGAAATAGAGCGTCTTGAACGCACCTAAGTCGCATGCGCTGAGGAACGTTCTTAAAATTTTAAATGCGTTTTTCTCGGTACCATGTTTTTCATCCGCATTTCAAGCATAGCTCTTGATCTATTGTTCCGATTTCCTTCATTTAAATCATGTTTGAAAGGATATAAGGATATAATTTTGTATGCCTTAAACTAACAATATACATGAAAAAGTCTTAAATTTTTATTTTTAAGCAAGGTCAAATCACGATAAAAGTGGAAAAAAAAATTGTTTTTTTGAACGTCCACATTTAAGTTAATTTTTCGTCAAAGCTCATTCTGATTTAGTATAAACTAAAAAAATAAAGAATTTCATTAACTTCAATAAACAAAAAACATTTTCCATTTCGGTTCACTACAAGAGGCTGGAGAACTGAAATGCGGGGACGATATTCTGCGGGCAGAGGCAGACAAGAGCCGCCATTTTGAATTTCGTTGAGAAAAAAATCTTTAATTATTGTACAATAAAAATCGCATTTAACAATCAAAACAGGAAGTTTGTGTGTCTTTTCATCATGCCACAAGAAATTCCCAAACTTCGCCTTCTTTTCGGCGAAATTTGAAAGAACCTCTCCTTAAAATATTATTATCTTGATGATCGTAATGGCCCAGTTGTCATATGCAGATTTTATCATAGTTTTATTTGTAAAAAAAATTTCCTGACTGACTACTGTCGCCCCTAGGTGGAGCATGGGGATCTCTATTAAAAAGTTCTCGGAGAGAACAGGAACCTACAGTTTATAGCCGAATTCGAACGACGGTGTCTTGAATTAATAGTGATTTTCTGGGCGAATGGCGTCTTTTGCTACCGATGCCAGATATTGTTATTTTCAAACAACAAATTCAAGGATTACAAAAGTAACAAAGAGTGGTTGGACTTGACCGGTGGTATAATATGTACTGAATGTCGACCACGCTATCTACAAGGAACAACCCTTCGTCTGATTAAGAAATAGCCGCACTTTGTCACGTCTGGCACTGATTATTCCCATTTAATTATCGTCTTCAAATCAAGGTCCAGGTGATAAGCCGCCTTTTCCCGGAAGTTGTTCTACATCGTTGTCGATACAGGCTCTACCCATCCTTTTTATAGCATTTGTTATACCTTAGTAGTGTTTTTCTTCCTACTACAACCATCAACCTTCTATTTCCCCTCCCATTCTTAAACCTCATATTTTATGATAGGTAAATCAATTTGGAGCAAGTTTATGGAGAATTTCTACGTTCTTTAGTAGTACGCGGCCCTCTTCATTAATATTCACCTTCGTGAATCCCCTATTCGGCATCTGCTCTCCCTTTCGCTTTTTTTTACACAATTATTATTATTACGCAATTATTATTTTTAATATCGCAGATAGTCTGTCAAATATCCCATAACATCTTGGACGTTTAAGTTCTTGTATCGAATCATTTTATTTCACATTAACTTCGAGGGTCATATGAGTTCTGACGTTGTTCCTGAAAATGAAATCTCGTATTTCCCGTTCTTATTTATTTTTCTTTAAGTATGTAATCTTTCATCTTTTAAATACAGATCTGTTGATCTTTCTTGTTTTCATGTAACCTAAAGACGCTCTAAATATAAATATGCGGATACATAACAAAACACTTTACAAAAAATCATAAGAAACAAATGATTATGAAAGAAAAATGATTGTTAGGCTCGTATTTTAAAAGAATTTGATTGTTAAAATATTTATTGTACGATATAAACGGCATGTCAAACAAAACTCCTCTATATAGTACATTGATTGATGATACTTCCACTGACCACTATAAGACAACATATTATTTCCCCAACTACGGATTCCCAGCGCCTTAGCTTTTTATCAAAACCTTTGACTCGTCCCATTGCAACTGCATTAAAGTACCCAAAGGTAAGACCCAGATTTAACAGCAACGTCTGACAGCTCTTATCAATTCAACTCACTTAAATGCGATAACACATGGCAACAAACTTACAAGTTGTAAGCCGGCTAGTCAAGTTGCAGCCAGAGTTGACCTCATTCATTGTAGGCAACAGTCGCCGGCAACTTGTGGTTGCCTCAAAGTCGTTGCCACGAGTCGCATGAACATACATACACTCACACACTCACAAAAGGAAATTAATTTAAATTTATTGTCTCAATTTATAATGCAACAAATTGAGCGTCTGCCCAAACAGCAGCAACAAACAACAACAAGCAGCAGAAGAAAGAGAGCGTCTTCTTTGCGTCTTTGCCAAAAATAAATGTTGACAAAGACAACAACAAGAGGCCACAAAAAAAAGAGCAACTTTAGGAGAGCAAAACTTTCGCCTGTAGTTCAATTCACATGCATCATATGCAGTTACAGTAGACAATCGAAAGAGCGAATATGTAGTAGATGTCAAAAATGGCTTCAACCACTATGTTAAAAACTGCTTGGTCTAATGACTGATTTTTTGATTTTTATATCCTGTACCTGTACCTATAGGTACAAAGGGTATAAATGCTTATCAGAACCTCATGTAGCGATTGAGCCATGTCCGTCGGTATGAACATCTAGATTTCGGAGACTATAAGAGCTGGATATACGAAACTTTAGCATCTGGTGCTCATATTTCTAAAAGAAGAGAAGATTAAGTTTTTTTGATTTATGTCAATATCTTCCCCCGTTTCCTTTGCCTATAAAGTACCACAATTTGTTTCTACGTAATTTTGGTAATAAGTGACGTAGAAACACCAGTATTGGTATGCTGATTAATGTGGCTCTAATAAACAAATCGGCAATTTTATCGATACGAACCCCCCACTACCCGCACACCCCTCAATATATAAATTTAAAACTTATCCCATATACTTTAAATAGCTTGAATAACCTAAATTTAGATTTTCATCAAAATCGGTTAAAATTTACGGAACTTATATGGATAGATATCATTCTGCACCAAAAAGAAAACCCAATTGGAAAATTCTTAAAAGGAATACGCAGGAAAAAAATTTTTCGAGAAAAGGTACTGTCGGGCACCGCCTCGACTGTCTCACATTTTTAGTCCTATGGTAAAGGCATGAAAGGCTACAAAAAAATTTTGTGTTGATAGAAACCACCTTTATACGAAAAGGTAGAGCCAAGTTTACAATGGCTGCAATCTCAATTGGCAAACATAATTAACATAAAATTACCAATTATAGATAATAAATATTTGTTTATAATATCGCATACTATACAACTGGAAATAATAGTGCACCTTTTTAAAGACTCTAACATCTCTAGCAGCTATGATCTCTGGGAGTTAGGTGTTCATATGGACGATCAGATAAACTTGGATCTTTCGCCTCCTATAAAGAACTAATGCTCTGCCACACCTCCTTCTGTTTGTGGCATTTTTTAGAAATATTTAGTTAGTTTTTTTGCTTTAGCTTAGGAGGATTTTTAGGGTTAATCTCTGGAACTTTTACTATCCAGATAGAAAACCTAGAAAACCAACGCGCCGAAAGAGAAGTTGGAAAACATTGCGGAAATAGTCATTTTTTCAAACAGTTTCATGTAGTATACGATATTTATTTCGGAAAACATCAAAATCATATAAAAATGTAAAGCATTCAAAGTAATAGTTTTCGCATCCAAAACCTCTCGGCACTAAACAGAACAAATTTTCCACAAAAAATTCAACTATCTGTATATCTTCTATTTGATATAAAGACGGATTTTTTATTTTGATTGTAGATTTCAGTGATGTGCCGAAAACTTTGAGACGTTTGCGGCATTTTTTAGCATTAAAATATGTTAACAATTGTTTTTGTTTTAAGCAGCGATAGCGAATATGAGCTTTTGGGCTATTGGGACTTTTAATTATGTTTTTATTTTTATTTTTTAAATCTAGTAACGAAAATATTAAATATCGCGTAATAGCTCCTCATTTTTAAATTTTCTAATAAAACATAATACAAATTTTTTGTTAATTTATATTTTGTAAAAAAAAGTTATTTTATTTTTGAAATGAAATTTCAATATATTTTGAACCAATTTAATCATCACAAACCGCATCACACACCTCTGCTTGAACATTCAAATTAATGAAATTTATTAAGTTAAAATTAAATTAATTTTTCCGCCATATACACAGAATGCAAAAAAATTTCGCACGCACAAAACCACAAAAAAAAAAAATTGATTCGAAAATATTCAGTAGTTTAGTCACAAGTAAATAAAAACGAAAAACACGTTTTTTTAAATTAAGCCGCAACGCGTTAAGTTTAAAAAATTTTTTTTTTTGGATTATGCATCGAACTGCAGCATTAGTTTTCAAAAATCGCTGAGGGCAGTTTACAGTACCTTATCCAGTTAGACCCTTTGTCTGTTAGTTAATTCGAATGACTACTGTACTTGCCTTAAACGCACACACACACGCGCACATACATTCGCATTGGAATTGAACTTGAACTTATCTGTCGCACATTTTTCAATTGTTTGCTCGAAATAAAAGTTATTCCCAAAGTCATTGAAAGCAAAGTTTATAATGGTGCAATGATTTTGGACCTGCTAAGTTATTACTTGGTGAACTTTGCATAGTTTTGGATAACTTTTTGGTTATATATTTTTTTGAGAGGGGTTTGTGTTTTTTTTTTTGACAAGTACTACACTGAAGCACTTGGCTTTAACTCGTTCGTTAGCTTGAAGCGGCTGCAAATTGAGTGCATAGATTTGGTTGATGACGGCAACCATCGTGATGATGATGATGATGGTGACGAGGATGTGGGGTATAGCTGGAACAGGAGCGCTTGACTTGTGTCATTTGTCTGCTGTCATGTCAGTTGTCAGTTTGATTTTTAGCTGCAGCATTTTTTGTTTTTATTTTCTTGTTTTTTTTTTTTTATAAATTGTAACAATCGCCGAGCAACTATGACGAAAAATATAAAATAAAATGCCATGGCGGTAAAACAAAAGACAAATTGCACGCTCGGCTCGTGTTGACAATATTTTATAGATTTTTCTTGTTCTTGAATATATACATATATATCAAAGTGTATACTATGTATACTTAAATATATATATTTTTTGTGCTGACATTTGAGTGTGCCACATTTTTACAGCAGTCGCCGCCGAAGACTGACGTCTGAGCACTTTATCTTAATGTCAATTTGTTGTTGTGTGTGTGGCCCAAAGAGCTAATGGAGAGGCATCTAGGGTTTGGGGAGACCGTAGCTACGGCTTTTTGCTGTTGTGGTGCGTGAAACAGTTAACAACATTCAAGCGAATGTTTAGCTATAAAAAAGCCATTTGTAAGCCAAGTTTGGGACACATTTGTAGAAGCCATTGAAGCTGTCGGCGTCACGACCAAGTCCAGATGAGCAGTTTGTTAATGGCGCTAGGCTTACCAGCATTTAAGATAACAATTTTGACTTTAGCTATAACATATTTTTAATAGGCTTTTTAGTCAGTTCCTGAGTCATCAGTGACTCACTTGAAAACTGACCCTACCCCTACCGCCGCAACTATTCTAACAACTGTACAACTTCAACTCATCGATTCATTTTCTTTTTTTCATTTCCATTTGCAGTACGACAACGTCAACTCGTGTTTACACGTGCTACGCGCTCAATCAGTTGGTGGCCTGGACAATATTACCACAAATGATATTTGTGCAGGACGTCTGAAAGCCGTGCTAGCGCTCTTCTTTGCTCTCAGTCGCTATAAGCAGCAGGCAAAGCAAACCAAATCCATTGGTGTGGGCTGTGGCAACGTTGGAGGCGGCTCTGTGCTAGGCATTGGTTTGGGTGGCAGTCTGAGAGCGCCTAGCGCCAGTTTGCAGGACAAAAATCAACAGGAACAGCAGCAGCAACAACAACAACAACAACAACAAACACCACAGCAATTGGCCCAATCGTTGGAAAACGGCAATGAGATGGTGAATCGGTAAGTGGCTAAAAGAAATATGCAACAAATGTTGCAAAATGTTAAGATGTTAACATTGTTTGGCCGTTAACGTTTAAAAGTATGCTATGGTTTATTTATGTACAGCGTTTGGGTTGTTGTCTTTGCTGTGAGTAATGTTAAAATTTCCCTTAGCGAAAGCTTAGGCTTGTGACTTGGCTGTGTGGTAAAAATAAATGTACCACATGGCTGCTGTTAGGCTGTTGTCTTTGCTGCTGTTACTGTTAAAATTGTCCAATTTTAAGGTACTGGTCTGTGACTTGGTTAAAAGCTTTGTTGTGTGTTCGTATCACTGTCAACTTAATGTTGTTAGCAGCAAACTTTTAAGCGTCTTATTTAACATAGTTATATTAAATTAAACATTGGATTTATTTAGAATAAAAATGTGAGAAAAGAAGAAAAAAAATTTAAAGAGCGTTTTTAAAAGCCATTATCGAAGTACAAAAAAATTATTTCCTGTAATAGGTTGCAAAATTGAAATTAAAAAATAAATTCACAGAATTGCCTTTGTACTCGTTTAATGTGGATGAGCATACTAAGAACCTAAACTAGGCTACAAAACTTTGTCTTTTTTTACCATTGATTTTTTTAAACATTTTTTTCATATTTTTAATATTTTCTAAAAGTAGTTCCTACTTATTTGGCTATAATTGGAGATATGTAAACGCCCTCAACATAGATATCAAAATAACACAAGTTCAAGGCACAAACATAGCATTTCCGTTTAAATTTAAATATTTAGCTGTCAGGGCACTCAAAAATTAAGTGATTTTAACGAAAAATTCAAATTCTAAATTGCGGGCTGTATAATTTTCATAACAAATTTATTGAAAAAACTAAAAGCTGAAAAGAGGTAGATATGTATTTAAATTTTATTTTTAAGCATATTTTGAGCCTCCTTTAAAAACCCACAAAGTTTCGCATGATTTGAGCCATTATTTCGTATTTATTTTGTGTACATAATTATAAAATAGAAATAGATTCCAGATTATAAAGGTTTGTAGCCAGAGCAACATAAGCCTTATATAATAATATATAATAATTTTGTCAGCTGCCCCTAGGTGGAGCATGGAATTTCTATTAATAACTGTTCGAAGAGAACAGGGATCTACAGTTTATAGCCGAATCCGAACTGCGGTGTCTTGAATTAATAGCGTCTTTTTGCTAGCGATGCTTGGTAAGGAAAAATTTTAGTGCTAGGCATAACTTATGCCGCATAAGCCTTATAGTGATCTAAAATTCAGTTCCAGGAAAAAGTTAAGCTCTCAAGTGGACTTGCTAAAATTGATTTAGTTTTGAGCACTTTATTATTTTTCGGGCATGTAACCGATTTGCCCGATTTCAACTTTGTTGTTTTTTGAGGTATTGACAAAAAATCAAGAATTTGTAATTCCTTCAAAAACTTGTCAAATTTTGTTTGGTAGATGCCACTAATATGTTAGTTATTCTTGTTCTATAAAATGTTTGCAAGCGAAATGAATGCACATTTTTCAAAAAACATACACAATTTTTTTGTTTAATTTCAAAATCAGCTGATTCCATGACAATCAATCAGTTAATAACTTGCCATTTCAAATATTTCTTTGCAATCTGTGTATTTAAATTTGTTCTCGTTGTTAATAGAACTATTAACAGTGCAAATTTTTCCAGCTTCAATACTTAACAGTGTAGTGTGGTGAGTTTTCAGTGCTGTTAAATCAAAGCTTTATTTAAATAAATAGATTCCCCACATCAGTTAAAAAGTAACCGTTTAAACGGTCTGCAGTTTCTTAAATTAAGGATTTTATAAGAGTATCTTTGAGTCTTTTTGGTAGTTATATTTTAACTGATTTTTCGACATCATAATTTAATCCATTTAAAGAATTCTGAGAATAACTTACATGAAGTGATTTAGTTTCCTATTACACTACAGTAACCATACATTACCAACAGTATAAAAAATATTTACATACTTTCGCTTTTAACAGCACTACTTTGAGCAGAAGTGCCCTACTTTTCGTAGTTAGGGGTCTTGGTCGTGCAGAATTTTGTAGTGTAAATTGTTGTTGTATGCTTTGCTACTTCCCTTACCTTTTCGTTGGTATTTTTATGCTTCAACATTGAATAATTTTTGTCAGGAGAAAGCAAAGTGTTTTGATTACGTGAAATTGGAAAAATGTATTCTATTGAAGTTACACTTTTTTTTAATACTATTCTATAGCTTTGCACTTCCATGTTATCTAAGTTATACTCTCAACAAAAATTGAAATTTTATGCCACCCGTCGAATTTACTTGTTGTATATATGGTATGGTATATACGCTCATAGCTCAAAGGGTTTTTACAGTGTTGCAAGTCGACTTTTCCATAAACAAATATGCCAACAATTTTTCAATAACATAGCATATCAAAATATCAATTCAAAACATTTTCAAAAGAAAAATTTTCCGTAGCAAAAAATGTAACCAAAAATTTCTTTAATCACAGATTTATTTCAAACTTCCTTCATATACATCTTTCTAATTTCAAGTTTTCCCAACTGCTTTGTCGCAATCATTGTCAATTACAAACATTCTTTAAGTCTCAAGCATTTTTTGTTCTTTTTGGCCTACGCCTTGGTCTTATGGACCTTGTCTAGCTTTCACCCTCTGGTTTGATGAGCTTCAGCTTATATCAATGCCAAGTCGCATTTCCTTTGAATTTTTCTTATACCGTCATAATACTTCCGGTTGGCATTTCGGTTTGCAGATTTCTGGTAAAGTTAACATGATTTATTGGTTTGCTAGCCGGAAATTACAGGCAGTGGTCCCATGTATAGACTCCTTGCCCCCGCCCTCGCTAACTCACACTCAAACAGATGTTGCCTGACTTTAGCAGTCATAAAAAATGCCACCTCGTTGTTACTAGAAAAAAAAAAATATATTGTTGCCCCCAAAAAAAAAACACAATTGGCATACTGGCTGAAAGGAAATCTGCGTGGCGACAAGAGCGCCGAAAAATTCAAAACATCAAGAAGATGGCAAAATTAGAAAACTTTGCTTGCCCCAGCGAGTGCCATCATATGATTTGGAGGAAAGCAATATGGGGGGCACGGTGTGCGTGTTTGCAACCCTCCGGCAGTCAGTCGGGGAAATCCCAGTAGACAGGAAACGGAAGCTTTTGTTGTGCGCTTACCAAAACTCTTGGAAAAAAAAGGCAAAATCAAAGAAGCCCTGAATGAAGTCTGCCCAACGTTTGAGTTGGGCCTGCTGGAGCGGCAGCGCGGCGCAGATCATGGGGTCGCCCCCCCCAAAAATGTGTTGATGACTTTCACTGACTATGAAATTTAAATGCGTTACGGAAATGTTTGCGTTTTTGAGGCAGTTTTAGCAGACAAATAAATTACATTGGATTTTTATGACTGTCCTTGCGCCTAGTTTGCATAGCAGCCTGGTCCTGGCAGCAACAACTATGCGAAGTTCATTTAAAGTTGTTTTCAAAACTCAATGCCATAAAACTTTCACTTGGTCGGGGCGCATGTCCAGACTTGATTTCCCGAACGGTTGTCCCCACATTTGTTGCTGTTGTTGTTGTTGTGGTTGTCAACTTTGTTGCTGTTGTTATTGTTGTTTATAATGTCTGCGGTTCTGCTGGCTGTCGTCGGCGCGTCTGGCGACCTCGACATTGAAACATCCAACATTTTTGCATGCACAATTCTAACGCACAGTGGTCCAGATCGATAATCTAGCTGTTTTAAATTAAGAGGCTTCCTTAAAAGTATTTGAGAATGGCGTCGGTTATATTTTTTGAAAAAGTTCCGAAACAATTTTATACAAAAAGAAAACAAAAAAATATTTTTAATAGGTACAAGTTGTCGTATAAACTTACTTTAATTTACAATTTGCTTTACGAATAGGAATAGGATAAAAAAAAAGATTCGAATTTTGTTTTGGAAAAAAATTAGAAAAAAGAGAAGAAAAGAATTTAAAAATAAATTTGATAATAAAAAAAGAATTTCTGTATAGGTAAAGTAAAGTAAGAAAGTATGCGTATTACGTCACACACAGACTTTTGGCTTGCAAAGACAGCAGGGGGCAGAGCCACTTAGTTTTTAGAAAATATTTTTTTGTTTGCAGTGTTAGCAGAATCTTTGTTAATCAATGCTTATCAGCCGAAATGCATCTAAGAGCATAATTCCTAATGAATTGATTCTGTAGATGGATCCAAAGCAAGGAATACTAATATTTGAACTGAGGACATGAGAGATTTAAGCTTTTGGCATCAGCGAATATCACTATTTTTGCAAATAATAAATATGGATATTTTTATTTGGATATTTGTTTTTATTCACAAAAAAACTTTATTTATGGAATTTCTCATAAAAACGCCTAGATCTCAGAGAGGGTAAGAGCTAGTTCAACCAAATTTTCAGATTCGATGCGTTAATATGTTAGGGGAGAAAAGTTTATTTTATTTTTTTGATATCGGGGTTATGTTGGAGGCTATCATAGGGGTGTGTCAAAGGACCTCGAAAAAAACAAAAAGGTTTGGATGAATAAATCGTGTATTTATGAAGATATCGTAACCAAATTTGTCAAATTAATATCTTTTTGCAATGTGGCGGAACAGGGTACCCCAAAAACGTTCGCGCCCGACTTTAACAAACGCCATCTTTTTATTAGAACAAAATATTTTTCCTCTGACCATATTCCAAAAAAATGTTCATACTGGGCAGTCTAATACAAAAGTGAAATTGTTTACAATGGTTCTTATAACAAAAGTAAAGTATAACAATACAGAAAATAATTATATATAAACTTTATAAAATCAACTAGATTACCGATTTCGACCACTGTGAAGTGGCAGCTACCATACAACACATGGTGGGGGCCAACTCATTTGGGGCGCATAACTTTGCTGTTAACATTGGAAAAAACAACCCTTGGCAAAATGTGTTGCCTATGTTATTTGGGCGTGGCAGCGGGCGCTACATTAGCGACTGTCGCGTCAGTCCCAAAAAAACTTCATTCATACAATATTTAAAGGCGTTTTAACAGCACAGCAGCTCAGCTGGTGCCAAGTTCCAGGAGTTGTCGGGCAGCCTGCTCCCAGCCATAAAAGTTTCACAAGTTTCCACTTAAAACGAGTAGCACTGATTTGCCTGGACTTGGACGCCAGCAACATGTGGCAGTGGCACTTGTCTTGGCGCATAATTAAAAACCCTTAACCCAGCAGCGCTGCAAGGATTCCACAGTCTATATATAACCAACTTTATTTGGCTTTAAATCGTTTAAGATTGCAGGCAACATCTGATGACATTCCAACCCTAAACCCTATACATCTTCGTGTGCCATGCGATTTTTCTTATGCTGCTCCATAGCAAATTATACTCCAGACATTGCAGCAATATGTTCCCAAATGTATTTATAACATTTGTAACTGAGCTGGTTTTGGTTCTGGAGGGTGTGTGGAGCAAGTGGGCCTGATAATAGCTTAAAAGTTACCCCCAAAGGCGACTGGGGGTGCCACATAATTGACAATCAAGCTGTTGTTCGGCCAAGTCGAATCTTATGGGGGTGCTTACATGCATACTTGTCTGCAAATTCCAATGCATGCGTAACACACGCATACACACATGCTTGGGCTTTATCCCGATTAACCCTCTCTATAACGGCTAAGCCCCCCGCCCCAAGTTCTAAAGCCCAACAGAATCTCACGTGCCGTACTCTCTAATTCGCATGCATTTATGCATGCTCACGCACATACCGCCCATAATGTGACGTCCCACGCCTGTGACTTGATCTATCCAAGCGTAAATTGTGGCCACTTTTGCACCACCCTGCAGTCTGCATACTCCCAGCAAGTCCAGTTCATAGTAACTCCAGCTATACATTGACAACTTGTCAAGTCCTTTGGCCAAAAAGCTGCGTCTCTTCCGGCTGCTGCTGCTGCAGTTGTTATCCTTGTTGTCAGCGTGCTTTGTGGTGTTGCTTGGTTTAACTTTTGTTGTCCTGCGGGCTTGTTTTTTCCACATCGTCTGCCTTGCCAAGAATTCCCGGGCTTAGTGCTCCTCTGTGCTTGTACTGTGTGTTGAATTTATAATTCCATTTGTGGTTTTAATTTCGTAAATGTGAAATTAATTTAATTCAATTTTGTGTGGGGGGGACGCATTGATTGTTTGGTTACGGACTTTCTTGCTGGGGGACCTTTGTTTAGGTCTGGTTTTTTGGTAGGGTTTATGCTTCATTGAGCATCAATTGTTGCTTTGAAAGAGTGACCAATGCTTAATCTGAATTTTCTGTGTTTTACGAAACAACAAAGGGCAGCAAAACAGGGGATTGATTTTTAGCGACGAGTCAATTTGTAGCTTTATTTGGGATTTGGTAAAAATAAAATTGGTTACCATGTTTTCAGGACATGGATTGTCTTAAATATGAGTCTTGGGTGAATAGAATGCTCATATTTATAGTTAAAAAAATGCTTATTTATGAAACGAAGTTTCTTTAACGTAGCTTAGAGTGATATAATAGAAAAATCGTCACAAACTGAAATGAGGTATGCTGTAGACGTGGGATACTATCGATGGTGCCACTCGATAGTTAAGACTTCGATATTTAAAACTATCGATACTATCGAACAAAGTGAAACATAGCACACAAAAAAGGGACACATTCTTTCAATAAGTACCACAGAGCAAGTGGGGAAATTTCAAAAAGAGATCCTTTTCCAATTACATCTTAAAAACTAAAAAAATTTAACAAATAAAAATCAAAAAAAAAAACAAAATCTTTTAAGTAGCTTGATTTTGTGGCAGGAGACAAACATTTCGACATTTCTAGGTTTCAGTCGGGTCCTTCTGTCCAAAACTATACGATCACTTCTTCTGAACATCCGTCCTCTCACTTTCAGTAGGAGTAAAAAGAGTGCATAAATATTTGTTGACTAAGTTTTGTAGTCCAACACAGTCGGATCCCTGAAAGACGACTAATTTTAGTAACATTTTTTTACAGCGTGCTTTTTTTAGAGGCTCACAACTTTGAGTTGGTAACACTGCTTTATCTGACAACCCATTTTACAGCTGATAGTTGCTTTTTGTTGAGTTTAGTTTGACATTTCATTATGGATAGACTTACACCAGAGCAACGCTTGCAAATTGTTGAAATTTTTTATCAAAATAATGGGTTCCGTTCGCCAAACTTATTTAAAATTCAAAATGAAGACCAGTCTTGGTTGAATGTGTACGTACACTTGGAGTAAGGATAATCCACAAGCTTTTGTTGAAACACCATCACATCCACAGAAAATTACTGTCACTTGTCTACGTCGATAAACCCGAGACTATTGAACACCTGGAAATTAACATTCGAAGAGGTATTGGCGAAAGAAATACGGCCGTAAATGCTGCGGAAAGTTTGTGTAAATTTGTTTGCCAGATTGTGCCTTGTACTTAAAATATATTTCTTTGTTTTATTATGATTTAAACTTGTATAACTCTAAAAAAACACCCTTTACTAACCTCCATAAAGCTCAATGGATTTTCATCTTGGCTTAAATTTTAACTCGCCAAATAATGTGGAATGTCAAATACGGCTGCTATCTTATTTTTAGCGATTTTTTTTCTCTGTTTTTCAACACGAATTTTATGAAATTCGAAATTTTGAAAGCCAAAGTCGTCTACTATCCGGAATGGCTGGACGTCTGTGGAAATCATTAAGGCCATTGCGTCACCGATTATTTGTTTTTTACGCGAAGAATTTTCATAAAAATTTGACTTACTTAAATAATTTGTCATGGTCCCCATCGGATTTGGTGACTCTAAAAGCTTTGGATGGTCAAAAAGCTTCGACGTGTTACCACTGGTCTCATTTTTGTCCGTTGATTTGTCAAAAAAGTTTTTTACATACAAGAGTATACAATCGATATATTGAACAAAACCATCGATAGTGTCCGAAAAATTGAACTATCGATACTATCGATAGTGCCATCGATAGTATTCCACCTCTAGTATGCGGCGTTTGCATGCGTAGTAGTATGGAGTAGACTACAAACTGTTGTGTTAAAAGCAAAAAAAAAGCCGCTGAGTTGGTAGAGTATTGGCGTAAAAACTATTTTTTTTATTAAATTTATAAAAATATGTTCTTACTTACGGTTAACTTTCTAAATTTTCTTTCAAATTTTTTTATTGTAAAAAATCATCCAGCCTTATGATGGGCAACCAAAGTGCTCAAGCAGCGTAGACTGCTATCGATATAAATCCATTTAAGTTCATTTCAACTCGAAATTGTGCTTTTTAAATAAAGTCGCAAAATTATGAGCGGCTTAAAAACTTTAGAAATCGTTTTTAGATCTAATAAAGCCAAATGAAGTGCTAGCGTACTCTACTAGGCTCCCCTAGTTATTTTTCCAAACCAATTTCATTTTTTTTTAAACTAACAACAGCTGCCAAGAACTCCCAGCTTAATCTCTAGCACACAAACAATCTTTAGCCCTCCAGCTTATAACGCACCCTTGTTGGTAATCCACACGGAACATTCGCTTATAAAATTTAGCACTACATCAAACATTATTAAAAAAATCTATTGCATACTTTTTGGCGGCTGTCAATTTTAAATTAGCTTCGCAACGCCTTCATCGTCACGCCCACTTTATGTTTTATAAATCAGCTGCAATTAGCGAAATTGCCAACGCCCCTGCAATGGCTATCGTTTTTTTTACCAATAAACCCCATATTCCCTGACCCTCTGACTACGCTGATGCCTTTGAAAAGCGGAAACCGTAGACACCGTATTGCAAAATTTTGACAAGCGCTTCTCTTCCGTTCACCATTTGTTTTTTTTGTTGTTTTCTGTTTGACATTTTCGCTTTTGCGTTTTTTTTTTCGACTTTTCCGCCGCTTTTATGTTCAAACAGGCTTCACTTGTTATACCCTGTAAACAGAGGGTCAAGGGTATTATTGATTGGTGCAACATATGCAACAGGCAGAAGAAGAAGGCGTGGCAGATCACAAGTTTTTAAACCAAAATGCTTAGCATAGCTGCGTATGGCATATAAGCTATATGTCGGTATGAACATCTACATATATCTCAGAGAATATACCACCTACAGACAAAGTTTTTCCAAAACAAGCATTAAATGAGCACGCAGGTGAATTTTGACAGTTTATGTTGATAAATCTTGCCACTCCCCGTGGGAGCATTTTTTGGTTTACTTCCACTCTATAAAACATAAACCCTACGAGATTTACTGATAATACTAAGAACTTTCAAAGATATGTAAGTTCAAGAAATGATAGACTGCAGACCCTTCTTTATTAACGTCAAAAATTTTCCACATTCATTCGTTAAAAATTAGCTAGTGATACCCCATTTTGGTATCCATACTCAAGGGTATCCATACTAATCAACAACGTCACGTTGACCTTTTCCATATCTCCAATCCCTAACGCATCTATTTAAAATATGCGGCAAGTAGCTAGGTACTAATTTTGCTGATGCAGGGTATTCCAAGGTCGGACACTGACCCGACTGATTCACATTTTTTTTATGCCAATTTTGTACCGCTGCCCGGTTGGTTTTTGAAGTGTCCGGACCGGAGTGCGTCATTTTGAAGTGAGTGCATTTTTGTCTATTATTAAAAGTGAATGTTGCGCATTATTTTTTTGCGAGGGTTGCTAAGGGTTGCGCTAAGTACTCGAATCTGCGCCCTTGTGCAGCGACAACTCTTTAACTTCTTGCCGGAGAAGACACAGATTCGGATGCGGATTCAGCTGCTTGTGCTGTCAACAACACAGTCAGATACTCAATCAACGCCCACAACTCCAATTTCGATTTCAGTTGGCAAACAGTTAGTCATATTTTTATGTACCGACAAAGAAAATGGCGCCTGGGTTACTTTATGAGCAGAAAATGTCGTCTACAGGCAGTAAGTCTGTCGGAGCATGGAACGGAATATGGTATGAGGGCAGATGGTGTGAGAGTACCAACGATAACTCACCTACACTCCCCAACTTCACATCATCAAAGCGCCCATTCATCTCTGGCGCCCCCCAAAAGTTGAAAAATGTGAAACAATTGCAACGATGATTACTTTTTCCAGGACTCCAGTCTGTTGTTGTTCTGGATGTTGTAAATGTTCATGTTGTTTTTGTTGTTAGCGCAAAAAGAATTACGGCAAATAAACGAAAATTGAATTGGCGCACAGTAGGCGGTACTTGGACTTGTTTTGTAGTGGTCCCCATGGAGCATTTGGAGCTAACAGCAAGCGGAAGAAAAAACAAAATTTCAAAAGAGATAGATCTGCGACCAGGCCAGGTGCTGAGTAGTTAAGCCAAATTCATAATTATATGCTAAATACTGTAGTAATTAAGTCTCCTGGGAGTTGCCAAGCCAACTAGAGCTTCCCTTAGAGCCATAAACTAGAGTAGTAGTAGAAGACCTTAGTGGACGTAAAGTTGATTATCATGATGGGCTCATTTGTGCGCTTTATGTGCTCAGCCTGTTGCTGCTTATAAATTTTAAGCCATTTTCTCATTAAACATCAAGGGTTGTCGCCTTGCCGAAGGCTGTCCAAAAACAAAACCCACTGAAAAATGGCAACATGTGCAAAATTGTAGCCCAAACCACTCGACTTTATAGAGCACTCTGTGTGCTTATGTCTGTACCTAATATCCGGCCGGAAAACGAGCTGCTGTCAGCTACGTTGTTTTTTTTTTTTTTTGCTGCCCTCCAACAATAACTGCTGGCAAATAAAAATATTTGCATAGACAAACAGCTGGACAATGGATCGGACGAGCTGTGCCGGACTCGCATTGGCGGCCAAGTGGACAAGTCTGTGAACTAGTTGGTTTAGTTGGAGCATGGTGCGTTGGGGCACATAAAATGAAAAGTAAACACAGAGTGTCCGCTGCCATTGAAATGATAAAGTACCTCGAATGCAGAGTGTGAGAGTCAAGGCAATAAAATGCATGCTTAGCATTGGGTTTTTGGGATCCGAAAGGGGGGTTTTCTTTTTTGATAGCATAACTAGAGGGGGGGTCAGCGCGGTTTGTTGTAACTTGCAGTTACATTTGGTCAATGTACGCTTGGGTGAAAGCCTTTTACGGTTTTTGGATTTGTATAAACAAAGATTTATTGGTTCCAGTTTGGTTGGGGTTATAAGTTTTAAAGCTTAAAATTGGCTGCAATTATTAAGCAAGAGAATAGAGATGAAGTTTTGAAATAGTTGCCATAAGAAAAAGACAAAGGATACATTTTAATAGAAATTATGCAGCTTCTATTTATTTATTTATTTATTTATTTGAGGGGTACAACTACGAACAGTTGACATTATATTATTAAAAGTACATATAACTTATTTAGAAAAGAAAGTAGAGCGAGGAAATTGATATGAACTAATCCGCGTTTTTTTTTCTAGAATACAGAGGTTGAAAATTTTGTAAATGTGTGACTTTTAACAAAGAAGAAAACTTTTGGGGCTTTAGGGAATCATCGCATTTGATTCCCTTAGGTTTTAAAAGTTTTCGGATTCACTTTGGTATACAAACTGTGATACAAAATTATTTGTTTTTAAAAGTAAGATGACTAAATTTTTAAATACTTTTAACATTTTATGTGACTTTAAGAGTGGATCTTAATCGCTTCAGTAAATTATCCCAATTTAAAATGCTTTAGCTACTTCGGGGAAATTGTTGAAAAGGAGAAAAATTTATTTACAACAAACTAAGGGGCTTCGATCCCTGCTCGCTTTGCATACTAACCTTCACAACTCTTTCGCTATGCCCCGTGGGCGCTCCTGAGAGCATTTTTATATTGTGGAAAGGCATAACATTTACATGCACATTTTCTATACTTTAAAATCTAAATTTAAAAATTAATAATGGCGATAAGTAAGACGACGATAAAGAACTTAGTTATATTATATAAAAGAGAAAACTGGTGATGCCTAAATCGAACTCTGCTACAACAAATTTTTCCATATTACAAAATTTTTATAGTAGCAGGTGACCATTTATTAGAAGATTGTATCGAATTTCAGCATGATTAATTTTCTATAAAATATCAGTATAACTAATTTCCTATAAATCGAAGCAATATTCTGCAAATTCCTTGTAGAAAATTTTAACTATGCGATAATTAAACAGTATCTGATTAACATTTATACTTGATTTGACCAAAATAAAATTTGAGTTTATTACATTAAGTACCAACGAACCCTACTCGATCTAATATTTAATGGACTGCATTTTACAAGGTCGTGAGTTTGGCTGCGCAGAATGCTGGTTCAATATGTTTATGGCAGCTATATAAAATAGTGGATCAATTTTGATCAAACTTCACACAAATTTTAATTCTAAAAAACAAACACATTTCAGTGAGTTCTGGTCAAAATTGGTGCACTATTTCATATAGCTACCATACAAAGATTGAACCTACGCTCTCTTTTTCAGAGAGACACGAATAAAGAAACTGCGCATTGCGTGACCTCCTCATTGTTGGTTCATGTGCTTATATTTGGCAGGCAAAATTTTGAAAATGTTTTTGTCAAGTTTTGATGCTTGCAATTTTTATGAGAACTCAAATGGAACTCGCCTACAGATTTTGGCATACCCTACAATTATTATTACTATAAGAATATATTCATAATTTAAAAAAATTATAAACGTAGTCAGTCATTCACAAAGGTTACTAACAAAGGATTTCCAATGCTCTCTGTTTCGGGCCATTGCTCGAAGCTCGATAATTGTTTTCCCAGTCTCCCGGTTGAGCGTCCCGCGCCAAGTCATTTTAGGTCTTGCCTCTGGATCGATTGCCATTGGGTTCCATTCCAGAACTGAATACGGTATCTCATCATAGTCTTTGCGCAGCGTGTGACCCAACCAACCGTATTTGCGCTTTCGAATTTCTATCTCGATTGGTTTTTGTTCTCAGAGTTCCCAAAGGCGCACATTGCTAATGGATCGTAGCCACCATATACGTTATAAGCTTCTGAGACATCGATTGACAAATTTTTGAAGCTTTTTGAAAATGATACTGGTAATGAACCATGTCTCACAACCATATAATAACACCGACTTTATGCATGCGTTGAAGACTCGTATTTTGGTTTTCCTTCCGTTATTCGGTTCTCGCAAGAATCTATTTAATTGTCCAAAGGTGGCTCTGACTTTACGAATTCTGCAGTCTACATCGTTCAATGCTCCTCCGGATGATGTAATTTGGCTTTCAAAATACATTAAATAAATAAGTTGTTGCGCATTAAGAAACATTGAACCTAACTTGGCTTAAGAAATATGAGGAATTATTAGGGAAATTATTTTATTTATAAAAGAAAAAATATGGGAATTATAAGGCTATTTCATAAACAAATTAAACTTAATAAAATACCCTAACAAAAATTGAAGTTATAGTAACTTAAGATGTACCAAATTTGTAATAAGCACTGTGGGTACAGATTGCTATAATTTGCGGAAAATTCTGTCAATTAAATAATAAAATTTGTAGGAAAAATAAAAAATGAAATTTCCATAAATAAAGGAACTCTTGAAAGATTATATTTTATCTGTGGCAAGTTTCATCAGCCTCAAAATTGAAAAAAGTTTTAAAAATAATTTTACTTCATTTAAAAAGATACTTGTCCTTGGCAATGGAACAAAATTTCATATAGGGGTAAATAAAATGTATGAATAGCTTTATCATTGCTGAAAAAAGAAACGAATAGAAAATTAACTTTTTTATACCGAAGTTTTGTCGTTGCTGAAAGAAGGAATAAATAGAAAACTAACTTTTTTATACCGATGGCGGCAGCTGGATGGACCGACTTGGAAGAGTATAAAAACAGAAAGATATTTGCAAATAAGTCAGATATGCCTTCTGAGAATGTTGTTGTAAGCCGCAAAGTTCTCTTATTGGGGAACGGAGTCGGATGTAAAGATGATTTAATGTCCCATAAGGGTAATGCTGGTCTCTTGGTTAAACTTGGTGTCCTGGGCTAGTACGATCTCTTGCAAAGATACAGACGTACAAATCTTCTTCTGTCTGTTACATATTCGATTAATCCATAAAAACCTTAAACCTACGGCTACAAGGTATAATAAAAAAGATTATGTATAGATTGCAATAATTAAGTGTGCGAAAAAAGATAAAAAACTGTTTTTACCTATTAAGCTCGCTTTGAGAGCTCTCGTTTCTTTTATTCCTCAGATATGACAACTTTACAATCGTACCACCGCAATCAATTGCAGTGAATACTTAAACCACTCTCTGCTTTCACACAAAACAACTCGTTTGCTTATCCAACTATCCAGCTATCCAATTGGCATATCGTATACTCCAATAATTGCTGTCATATTTCGACACGGGCTGCACAGAATACAAGAAAAAAAAAAGATACTGAACACTTCATAAACTAGAAAAGCGAGCAAAACTATCCAAATACAATCCCCGGCCGCGAAATAAAAGCCAACTAAGCTATAGGCCTTGTCGCACACTTCGTTGGCCAAGTTCAGTGTGCTGGCAAAAAGCGGCTTAGTTATCAACCAAACGAGTTTGGTGCATGGCGAGTGAGGCAGTCCAATTGAAATTAAAAGCAATGATTAAACAATTTTCTTGTCTCTTGTCTTTTGTCGCTTGTCCGATGTTGCTGATCATTGGAAAACAACTTGGGACGTTTTATGTGACACAAACTATTTGCCATAATTGCTTACTTTGTTAAATTGCTTCATTTGTTGTTGGCCATAAACTTTGGCCAACTTAATTGTTGTTTTTTGTTGTTGTTATTATTATTTGTATCTGTATCTGTGTTTGACCCCAGCAGCTTGTGCATTGAACTTCAGCTGCTATTTGGGGCTGCATTCCTGCTCACTCCTCGCTTCCAGTCGCTGTTGCAAGTGCAACTATTTTTAGCGAGCGATGCAACAGCACAGTGGTGTAGTTACGGGGGGCGTTAGTGCATTAACTCCATCCAAAGAGTCTATAAAAATTGTTAGAAAACTGAAATAAGAAGAATATGCAGATTTTTAATACGATTACGAAAAATTTACAAAAAATTTGTATTTCTATTGAACAATTTTTTTTCTCCAAACAAACTTTCTTAATCCTCATTAATGAGGTTTCTTTTTTTTTTTAATTAAACCAGTTGCATTTAAGCTGCGAAAGTGAGCAGACACTCTAGGGAAAGACATTTTGATATCATTCACCCTGGTTGCTTTAGAGAAAATTTGCAATAGTTCATAGCTAATGAAGGCACAAATAATTTTTAAAATGCATCTTAAATTAACATTTCTTTTAAAATTCTTAGAAGAAGAATACATTGAAATCCCATTTACATTAGAATGAAGGTACCTAGGAAATGTTCTAACCGATGATATATACAAAATTTAAAATGTCCTGTATTTTCAACTTAATTAAATTTTAAGGGTCATCAAAATTTTTAACAATGACTATATTCAGATAGAAGGGAAACTATTCTAATGCCAACTTGATTGGCACGAAATGAGTTTTCAAAGTTACTATATGTTAGAAAAACCCGTTGAAAATGTTAAAAGTAAAAAAATTTAAGCTTTGACCATATTGCCCTTCAATCAAATGCTTTGCAATCGGTTTCAAATCTTACAGCTGCAAAATATCAGTAAAAAGGTGACATTTTCAACCCTAAGATTCTTGATCTCGTGTACTTTTGCAAAAAGGACCACCCTTATGCACATTTATTTTCTAACTAAATAAAAGATAATTTTCAAAAATTAGCCGGATAAATTTTAAAAACAATTATTACGCCCCTCTCGAAAAAAATATATTTAAACGCCACTGAAAAAGCAGCAAAGTGATTCATGGCCTAGCCACAGAGGGATCCAAAGACAACCTCAACCCACCCCCAAAATGCAACACCATAACCAGCACCAAGCACCATATGACCATATGATGATGTATGTTGTAGTAGTAATGCAACGCGCAACCAACGCTTCGAACTCGAACATGTTTGAAGCTATATGCCGGGTTGTTCGTTTGTTGTTAGTTGTTCATTGTTCACAATTCACAATGCGTTTTCGGAGCGTCAAGAACAACGCGCACGAGTCGCGTTAAACGAATGTAACGAATTTTGAAATTTGTTTTGTTTATGTGCGCGTAAAAAATGGCGGCAACTTGCAGCTGTGCAAAAATAATAAATTATACTGAATAAAATGCAGATTCTTATAATTAAATAAAGTTTTTACAAAATGGCATAGCTAAGTTAGTGTTGTGAAATATTTAAATTAAACCTAATATATAAAAAAAATGCTTCAATGGTTAAGCCTTTGGGCATATTTTATGGCGTGCAAAATTTATCTTTGACTGTAATAATAAGTCTAGTTAAATATTTAAAACTTAAAATAAATTACAGAAAAATTTAATGCTAAAATTGGCTTTAAATAATCTGATCCCTTTGTGCATACTCATTGGCATTGAAACTCTTGTCTTGACTGTAATTAACGCATTATCTCGTAGTACACAAATTAAAAGCTTACCCCACACAAAAAGTCTACTGCGCCAAACCCTTTGACCATGTTCATAATGGAACTGGCTGCCTGCTGCAGGCGGACAAAATACATTTTAGATAAGGCCCAAATTTATTTATGACCAAAACAAAAATAACACAAAGGAAGCAGAGGAAAAACAAACTTTTTCAGTAACGATATAAAGATACTCTTGCCTAGGAACAGATACTTTATAAAGTAATTATATCGTCTAGTCTTCAGAATTTTAATTGAGCTCTTAGTGTTTTAAAGTTAAGCTTACATAGTTGATAAATCAAATTCCAGAAAATAAATTAAGAAAATTAAAAATTTACCAAAACATTTAAAAATTAAATCACATTTAGAGTGCGACGGTGATGTTGCGTTCGGACTAATAAAATAAAAACTACTAGTAAAGAAATCCTTATAACTTAATAAATTTAGCAACGAAAAAAGCCTTCTAGGGATCTTCGATAAATCCCTCAACCTACCCCGCCTCTTGTTTGTGGTCAAAATTTATTAGATGTTCATATTTTTTCACAAAATCATTGGGCAACACTGTTTTGTTCTGCGTACTGCCACAGTTCGTGCTAACAATTAAGAGTTCGAAACCATTTTTTTCTTCATCATTGCACCGACTCGTAAAATTTTTGAATAATTTTAGTACGACAAGTGAAGTTCAAAAGGTTAAGGGCTATAATTGCTATGAGTACGAAATATTCTTAAAATATCATTAATAACATATTTAAAAAAATTTCATAATCTATGAAACTCGATTTAGTTACATCGTAGCTGATATTATTTATTTGTACATTATTGGCTCAGTATAGAACTTAAGGCTGATTTATTAAAAAAATTTAATTTTTCAATACAATTTTCTACAATATCAAAAAGTAAAGGAGGGCAAAACTTATAAAAATTTTACAAAGAAAAATAATGGAAATTAAAAAAAAAAAAATAGGGAAGATATTGATTTATAAGATATATGCCTAAGAAGATTTTTAAAATTTGACTTTTCTTCAATGTAAAGCAATCCTTCTAAAGTAGTTACATAAAGTCAGTCCCTGCCGATAGTAATAATATTAGTGGGGAATGCTGCACTGTGACCCATAGGATCTGTTGTGCTCCCTTCTAGCCCTAGAGCTCCTCAACAATCCCTATATCTGCAACAAACTTAATTATTTGAGATGGGTCTAGTCTGGTGATATATCGATACTCTATGCGCACCGAGGAAGGATGTGCTTCTTCTGGCAAGGGCGTCACACTCTGCAAGTATATGTAGAGAGGTTTCCTCCTCAATCTCACAAATCCTGCATGTGTTCGAGCTCACGATACCAATAGTACTCAGGTGTTTCCTGAGTCTGCAATGTCCCGTCACTAAACCAGTTAGTATCCTAAAGGGAATTCTTGCCCAGTTGGGATATTTTCTTGAACCTATTTAGGTTACGCCTGCCGTTAAGAAAGTACCAAAAATGTATTTCTCAGTAAATCTGAAGTTATCATTTAAAAAATATAGTTTGAAAGAACATTTTTTCTTATTATTGTATGATTTCTTTAAAAGAGACATTAAAAAATATACCTATATATTTAGAGATTGCCTGAAATATAAAAAAAAATATTAATATTATTATTAAAAATAAAATATTAATTAAAAACTATTAATTTAACAAAATACAAAAATGTCTATGAAGGCCAAAATACACTAGCGGAAATGTTAGATTTACGAACGTTTTTGGTAGTCTTTGAACGAGGTTTTGAAAAAAATTAAGTTGAATGAATCAGGGAAAGACTTATAAAGGGTCATCAGTCTTGAGGTTTTTTTAATAGGGTTTTTTTTGATAAATCACTCGTGAGTATTGTCAAGTTGCCATATGTTTTTTGTTCACACCGTTAGACTTTTTCCTTTAGGGCTACGTGAACTCTAAAGTGTGCAGTTGGGGCCGACATTTGAAGGCGATTATCTTTAAAAAGTGAATGGCAAGAAAGTTTCTTGCTATTGATAATAAAAATTTTCCGATTCATTTGAAATTTTTGTGTTTTTAATTAATTTAATTTAAAAAAAACCTCCAGATTGATGACCCTTTATTTAAGAAAATAATAGAAACTACTTAAATTTTCAAAGTTACGGCCTTTTAAAGGTTGAAAACTTTATAAGCTTGCTGCACACTCTGCTGAGAGTATACGTAAACAGCATCTTTTAATCAGATCATTGGTTTTCCACCCTAGCGTTAACTTTCCCATATTGTCTGTGATTTAAAGGGTTCTCTTCGTCTTTAATTAAACGCACACGGTAATTAGGCACAGAGACAGCTCTCTCGCGCTCCCCACCTCGCTTCCAATAAATGAAACCCATTCTATAGACTACGCTAATCTGCGTTGTCATCAAGCACATCACAAATCGTCTGCTGCAAACCACATGGCTCATAAGGAATATTACTCTATGGTCTCGCTTGTCTCTGGTCTTCATCTTCAACCGGTTTGTTGGTAGCATAATGGCGCGTGTCTTCAATTAATCATCGGCCCTTATACTTCACCTTGCCCCTGCCGACAGACCATTCGATACAAGTCTGTGGCATTTGCCGCTTGATTTTCTAATTTCATTTTATTCAAGATGCTTGCACACAAGCCTAAAGGATTATGGCTTGGGTTCAATGAGTTCCGCTGGATAACCAGCTAATTATAACTACTAAGAGCCAAGCAAACATAAGCAAATTTCAAAGTACTCTCGAGAAACTCACTTGGGGCCTGGGGAGGTACTGTAAAGTTTGATTTTGATTATTAAGTTTCCATTGAATTGGATTGCTTGCTGGCTTTTAAAGATTTTCTAATTTTAAGCCTGGCATTGACAACTGACACAATGACAGACGCGTAACAGGCGCACTGTCAAATCCTTGGCAACTTTTTAGGGATCAATGAACTGGAGTATATACATAGAGTAAAGCAACCCCTGTTAACCAGTAATCATCAATTGAAATCAAAGCATAAGTAAAGACCGTCAGATATTTGATATACCACCAAAGCAAAGCTGTCAAAATATCAAATGTGGAGGTTGCTTATGGAAAAGAGATAGGGAGTACTACGTCAGGGCGTGCAAATGAAAAATCAATTGCGGTGTTGACTTTGGCTCAAAGATTTTTATTTTTTTTTTCAAGCTGTAGGTAGCTGCCAAAACTTGACTAATGATAGGGGCTAGCGCTATGTCAGGGCCGTCAAAGGCAACCCTAATGACTTATTTATGATAATGATAAACATAATTGTTGGAGGGCCAAGCTGAGAAGGGAGTGCAGCACATAGAATGATAACACATGGGTTGTACGCAGCGAAAATGAACGGGTAATCAAATGCAATGAAGGTTTAACGAGAATTATTTAATTATATGTAATTTAATCTAGTAGCACAATAAATATAAATAAAGTTGCAATTAAAGGAATTTGAGACCAATTTTTTACGTTAAATACTTCATATGAATTTTATAGCCTATAATTATGTTAACAGCCTCTTCTGGATTTCGGTTCCAATGACTGTGACTTAATGAATTATTTTTATGAAATTTTTTTCTGTTTACACTTTTGCATTCATTTCAAACAATTTTCGATTTTTCCGCATTTTGCAAACCTAAATAACGAGGCGTCCAAAAATTATCCCTCAAAATTTTTATTTTTAATGATATAACAAAAGTAAGCGATAGTAATCGATCCGACTTTGATTTTTTCAAAAATTCTATGAGAGTCGTGCGAGCTACTACGTTTTAACACTATTTCTACCAAGAGGTGCCAAAAGACACCTGTTAAATTTTGATTTAAAATTATTATTAATTATCTTTTGATATTATAGCAATATATACTTGTACGAAAAGTAAAAAAGAAATTCATTTGGACAAATGATTAAAGTAAGAGAATAACTTTAAGTAGAAATAGTGTTAAATAATGCCTCGTATGCACTCGTTTTTACTGAATTCTCAAATATGTATGGTAAACAAGTAGTCCGCGGAACTATGGGCCAAGGATGCCTTAATCTTATCATAAGTGTGCGACTCAATGCATACATTTTAGGATATTTTTTTCTTTTTACACTTTTGCATTCATTTCAAACTATTTTCGATTTTTTTTCGAATTCTTCCGAATTTTAACAACCTTAATAATCAGGCGCCTAAAAATGTTCAGTTTCCAAGCAAAATCTAGTGGCGCGAATGGTTGTCCCGATTGAGTTCCAAAAATCAAACGTACAATGGGGTGTTACCACGGGAAACCCAAATGTTAAAAAAGGCGCATGGAACTGCTTACGTTTCATTTTAAAATTTGGGCCTATATTAATTTTTTAAATTTACGCTTTAGCAAGTCCCAGCGCCTACGATGGATCGGGCATGTTCTGCGCATGGAGGATAGCTCCACACTAAAGTTAATCCTCAAAGGGCGACAATATGGTACGCGAGCAAGAGGGCGACCAAAAAACCGTTGGCTGGATGCGGTGATAGCAGATTTGAGTAAAATGAATTTCCAAAACTACGAAGTCCAAGCAATGGAGGAGCATCATGAAGGAAGCTTTTTTTTTAAATGAGAATTAACAAATCAAACATCGCTCGTATACCGCCGAAACTCTGAGACTGCATTTTACCCGTTACAAACCTTCCAAAATATATCAAAAAATATCGATAAAGATTGTTTCATTAGTCCCTAAGGTTTTGAATTTGCAAGAATTTGCATCATTTTCTATAAATTCCCAAACCCAATTCTGTTTTCAAATAACACGGTCTAGAAAAAAATTTTCATTAAGCAATTTCATTAAATTTTTCACGATTGATGTTTGATTGAAGTTTTGAAGAAAAATATTTTTATTAGAAATTTTGTTAGCGAATTTCCCTTTCTTATTAAGGATTTACTTAATGTCATATATTTCGCTTTAGAAATAAATCATGTTGTGACAGCAAAACAGTATAGCTGCAGAAATTTTTCCACAAAAAAATGGGGGAACACTGTTTGATTACGAATTCTGCGTACGGCAGAGTTTGCGACCCAGCTAGCTGCATTGTGCTTTGTAGAGTTTCGTTTGAACGCGTTTTTGGCTGCTGGAAAACCATTAAAAGCAAACAATTTTATCATTTATTTTTGTATACACAATTTTTTTGTGTGTAATTATGATTGACTGCGTCTGAAAAATTTAAATTTAAATTAAATTCGAATTGCATTTCCATAAATCCTCAATAAATACAATTGCAGCTAACTATATGTGTGGGTTGCATTTCATTATCTTTATGTATAGCTGTTTCGTTATCTCACTCTCTCTCTTTATCTGTAGTGCCATTTGGCAACGTGGCAATAAGTCTTTGCAGTCCATGCGCCAGTGCTTCAATGGGACCGTCCAACCATTGGGCCACACAAGTAGCACATTTAAGTACTACATTTATTCATAAGTTTTCATAAATATCGTATTGATTATCTTGATGCGTTTGCCACTTCAATTGGACATGCACGGATGACAGCGCGGAAATGTCATATAGAGGCAACATCAAAGCTAAAAAACGATTATGAAATATGTATTTATGATTAATGTATGGGTTGGTGTGTGTGTGTGTCTCTTTGGGCTTGGCTATAACTGAGTGCAACAACAACAATAATGACAACTTTAATATCATGCAGCCCTTTATGTTGCAGCCATTAGCTCATTAAATTGGCCGAATGCAAAAGAGAATAAAAAAAAGTCAAAAGCAGAGAAGCAACAAAAAAAAAAAAAAAAAAATGTCAACTCTCATTTGTCTATGCTCCAAAAACACAACATCCCGAACCAACCCCGCTACGCAGCAGCAGCACAAAATGGCGTGACAAATTGCTGATTTGCTTTGACATATATAAAAATAAAAGAAAATAAAACAAAATAAAATAAAATGTAGCATAGAAATGATAAAAAGATTTGTTTTTTGTTTTTGTTGCTCTTATTTTAAGCGGAAGCTAAAAGACTTTTTGAAGTTTGTTTTCTGCTCCATAAACTTGTCTATTTTCGTTTCTTGCTGTTCGCTCGAGCGCAACACCGGGAGAGAGAGAGAGTGAACGTACCAACATACCTCCCACATATGTATGACGTAGCACGACCCCCAACCCAGGCAAGCAGTTCCCCACCCGCTCACGCTCTGCTTGCCGCTTTACAAAAACGGCCTAGTCGAATTTGGAGCAGCACGTGCATTTGCACGTTTATTTTATTCATCATCTTCTTCAATCAGTCTCTTCTCTGCCTGTTTGTCTTGCTCTGCATTTTTCACTTTACCGTTTGCCTTTGTTTTTATGCTTCGCCTTTTGTTTATATTTAGAAAGAATTCTTTTTTATGTCAGTTTTACGGCGCATTTGCTGGGCATTAAAATGGGGAACTTAAAAAACGGGCAAAGCTCGGGCAAAATAAATCGTTAGACATCGTAGACATGTTTTTTGCCATAAATCTCATCAAAATTTATTTCTCGCTTGCAGTTCTATGAGAACTTGGTAGTTGGAGTTGAATTTGAAGTTGGGTTTGGTTTTTTTTTTTTTTTGTAACTTTTGCCATTTGATATGCATTGCATGAAACGTTAAGGCGCCGTCAATGCATTTGTTAAGGGGGGGGCCTTGGCAAGGGCGTGCTATATTATGGCTTGTTGGTTGATTGAATGCCCGACATGGCTTAAAGATTTATTTAGTCTTGAGAGACCTAGTCAGGCCAAGACAATGTAGCAATAGCCATGCATAACGTTTGTCTGGCCAGACCAAACAATGCTGCCCATTAATTTTGTTTTGTGTTTTCAAATTTCCTATTTGAAAATCCATTTCTGACATCCTGCCCTGACACGTAAGAACCGCACGCACTCTGCTAACATTGTGCCTCCATTCAAGTATCGTTGTATCCGTATATGTCCAGCTCTGCCCATTAAGACACACACGCATACTCCTTAGCCGTTGTGCATAAAATTTACAACTTTTTAGCACTTCTTTGACTCTTTAGTCTAGTAGTATACGATAAAATGATTTTCCTTTGGCCAACTTGTATAAAGCGTACGTGACTAAACGTCAATTTTCAGCTTCCTCACACTTGGAATTTTCTTCCCGCTCTCTATCATAATATGCAAACTGCATTTTCTCAACGATTTTAATAATTTGCTTAAAATGCCTGTGGCTCTTGTGGCGGCATAGATAAGACTTGTGTAAACTTTTTTTCTTTTCGTTATTATACGATAACTACGTATACCTCGTGGTAGTTTTTTTTTTTTTTCTTGTCCCCCGACCCAAGCGTTTCCTTGCCACACAAAAAGTGCAATGTTCTGATAAGGCCAAAGGCCCCAAGGCATTCAAGTGTTTGTCAAAAGTTTGGTACGTGATTTTCAATACAGTTAGTTGAACAATTAGTTATTGACGGTTTAATGGACTCTTATTGGTTCATTGTAAAAAAGGTGAATTGGAAATTTTATAGAAGTTCTACAATGGTTAAGACTTGGCTACAGCAAACAAGCATGTATAGCGTGGAATGATGCTTTGCTTGATCTCCATGCTGACATTGTTGTTTATTTTATTTGTAGAGAAACAAATTATTACAATCTGAAGTACGGACCCACTCATTTTGAACAATCAAATACTTCATCGTGCTCTTATTAACCATCAGATCCTTCCTAACAGCTGATCTTTCAATAACCGTAACCAACATCTTAGACAATTATGACTATAAAAGTCGCTTCTGGCGGAACATGGACAGTATATGTACATATATTATTAAGCTGTTATAAAATTTGTTGAACGTATCCTTAGCAGACTGCAAATAAACAAATATACAATAGGAAAATATAGTTGAAGACCCTGTTCTCTATTAGCTGATTTTGACATCTTGAAAAAATATCGTTATTCATCAATTTCGTCATTTATATCGTATGTTCGTATTTCACATCATGTTACCATCATTTCGTCTCGTTCGAACTACATTTAACTTGATGTTGCTTTTTTTCCAAATTTCTTAGCTATTTTTGAGGTGAAGCTTGGTAGCCTAAATTAAACTAGTTACTCAATTACAGGGTATTCAAAAATAGAATGTAACGTCCTACGAAAAAAAAAAAATTACTGCCTCATTGAATATGCATCTCGAAAGTTTCAAAGCGCTTTTGTGGCAAACAAATTTGCAACAATTTATGAAAATTATGCAGTCATTCAATCGAGAGGTGGTTCGGTTTGCATTGGTTTTACTCAGTCTCAGTCTGGTGGCCTGCTTCTTGATTGTCGTAATTGCTGCTTTGACAGTTTGATTACACAAGTAACTTTCGGATATGGTACTAGGTTGCAAAACTTTCCATAAATAAGGCGCACTCTGGGCATAAGTCAAAACTGTCAGTGTGCTGTATCTTTTTACATAGCCTGCCGTTTGACACGTGTCGAATTTTCGTTAAGAATTCAAGTTTCAGTTGCCAAAACATCCCTCCCAGAGCAAACCAAATACAACGCATTAATTTTTACGACAAATTGATTAAGCGTAAATTCGCACCCCTAACACGAACTGGGTGTAAAAAATATGACCACTTTGAGAACATTTAGCAGGCACTTCAAATAAAAATTTTGCGCGATATACGAGATGCTTTTTGGGTGGGCTGTGCAACCCACTCACGTGTCACGCACACGTGCGCATTATTTACACGCCATTTTTTTTGGCTAGTACTAGGAGAGTTTGCTTGTTTTTGCTGTTGTTCTACAAGTTGCCATCTTGTAATTGAAGTTATTGATTTTGGTTAAAGCTTTGATATTGCAGCAAAACCCTTGACTGAGTCACCCTGTGCGCCTTTTACCGATTAGCCGCATCACCAACAGCAACCATACATCAAAAACGTCTGGTCCTGACTCTATCTTTATTCAACCACTGCGGAAGTTGCAAATATGTTGCCTTAATTGCATTAAGTTTTTGCCTGCCTTGACATACAACAACCCCAGCGTCCATTTGGCTTAGATCAAAGTGCTGTGCAAACATTTTGGTCATCGAGCCAGACCCAAATAGTGGGGAGTTTATTCTAGAAGACCAAGTATTTTCTTTAGATTTCTTTATTTGCGCACCACTTGGGGGCGTTTGTTCCAGACATTTGTTTGATTAGCTGCAATTTTTACTCATGTTTGCACGCCCAGCAGCCCAATGACATTTAATTACTTACTAATTATATAATGTATAAAAGCGGGGAAGCCCTTCCAAAAATGTGCGCTCTATATGTATGAAAGATTAATACTTAGGAATGCTTAATTCCATTAATACTGAAGATAATGCCAAACAAGGTGCACCATAAAAATGGCCAAATATTTGAAATTTTTTTCGAATTTAGGTTTTTGTTTAGCTTTTTTGGCTAAAGGTGGTAACAACAACTACCTACAACAAATATATTTGAAATCTTTTCGAATTTAGTTTTTATTTATATTTTTTGGCTAAAGCTGGTAACAACGACTACCTATGTACAGGAAGCGTACTTCAAAGAAAAATAGAACAATATTAAAGATTTGTAATTTTTGTAGGAGCTTTACCATGCTCTTAGCCCTCATGCAAAAATCACTGGAAACAAAAAGCTATCGCTTTCCAGCTTCTAGTGGCCTCCAAAAAAAGAAGAAAAACTGACAGAAGTTCTATACTTGTATTGATAAAAGACATAATAGACTTACGTAAAAAGTTTCAATAATTCCAAATATTCGAATTATTATACTATTTTACGCTACAAATTTCATCACCATTAGTTTCAAATCGTATGTCTCTATTGCAAGTCTTTTGGCCATCTGACTTATTGGGAGAACATTTACGATAAAAAACTTCCCTAGATAAAGTCATTGGAAATATTTTTGAATCTAATAATTATTTTCTAAAAAGTTAGTGGCACAATTTTATTAAATATGTTACTGCCTTTATGCAAGACAAGCTATATAAATTTTAGATAGAAGTTTTTGTCTTTTTATCCATGATGTAATGAATTTTACAAGGTGTCGCAAAGAACTGCGCGAGTTTGACTGTTCAAAGAACTGGTTCAATTTTTGTATGGTAGCTATATGAAATAGTGGATCAATTTTGATTTAACTTCACACAAATGTGTAGTCTAAAGAAAAATACAACTGACATAATATTGGTCACGATATTCAAAAATTCAAAAAATTTTTTTATTTTTTATTTATATATATTTTTATTGGCAATCAACCTATACAGATAATGTTATGATACAATATTGATGACCAAATTAATAGGTACACAAAAATATAATTTAGTGTGTGCTAGAGACCAAATAATAATAATAATTTTAGCATGTATTTATTTAAGTATTTTTACACATTTGTGTGAAGTTTTGTCAAAATTGTTTCACTATTTCCTATAGTTACCATACAATGATTGAACCTGCGCTCTTTTTTTTCGTAGAGATACGAGTAATGGTCCTGCGCATTGCGTGACAATCTTTTTGTTAGATCATGCTTTTTATTGGATTTCCGTCAATTGGTGAAAAAAATTAATTTCACAATTAAAACAATTTTAAAAGAATGTAAAAAAAAGTGTTTCTCTCTATGTCGAGAGCTCGTTGAATAATACGTTGCAAATCGAAATATGATAAAAAATTACTAAATAACAAAACAGCAAAAAAACAAAATTTTTATGTGATTTGTATATATAGATAGCTCAATAGGCTGGATTTTTGTTTTGAAAATTTCGCTAAATGAAATAAAAAAAAAAGATGGCGCGGACGACTTTTTGATACCCTGTACCACCACATTGAAATTAAATCCGATATAAAAACAGTCGAATTTTGCGCGGAGACATTTTTTTTTGACCGATCGGTCCTATGGGGGCTATATGATATAGTCAAATGTGGTACAGTGATTGAGAACTCTAAAAAACTTCCGAGTGCCAAATTGAATGAATTTTGTCCAAAAAACGTTTTTTTTTACCGATCTGTCCTATGCGAGCTATACGATATAGTCAACCGATTTTGATCAAATTTAAAAAACTTCCGATAACGATATCTTCACAAACAAACGATTCACAACGAATTTTGTGCAAACAACGATTTTTTGACCAATCTGTCCTATGGGAGCTACATGATATAGTCATAGACCCCGATATCGAAAAAAAAAATAAACTTGTCTTCCCTGACTTAATAACGAATCTAATCTGAACATTTGGTCGCTCTAGTTCTTAGCATCTAGCTCTGAGGTCTAGGCGTTCATAGAGACAGACGGACATGCGTATATCAACTTCTCTAGTCACCCTGATCATAACTTAGGTATCTTTGGGGGTCTCCCTCTGCATGTTGCGTATTTTTTTTTTTCAATTCAATGGAATTTTTGCAATGTAATTTTAAAAAGGGAGTAGGTCGGTGGTTCGAATTCCCGCAGTATCACTGGTACATTTGCTTAGCTCTGGCATCACTAGCTCAAAGACGCTATTTGCCCAAGAAAATCTCTATTAGTTCAAGACACCGGCGTTCGGATTCGGCTATAAACTATAGGTGCCTGTTCTCTTCGAACAATTATTAATAGTGATCAACATGCCCCGCCCAGGGGCGACTGACAAAAATTGTAAAAAAATTATAAAAAAAAATTTTAAAAAGGACTTACTTTTGAGACCCTTTCCATCTCTCCGCAGTAAAGTTGACCTAAGTAAGGGATCTACATGATCGGATAGTCTCATTGCCTATCTTGGGTAGACTCTACTCGACTCCTATCATTTTTTTCTGTTTACTTTTTACATTCGAAAGGAATTCACAAATAAACATAAAAAAGTTAAATAATGTAAGTTCGCGTTTTTTTTTGTGTTCCTGTTTTTTTTCTGTTCCGTGTAAGAGGAAAATCAATAAATTCGAATTAGCATACCACAGCTATTTGTAGAGCTTTTACTATAAAAATGGAATACATATGTGGTATCAGTAAAAGGTGGAAGCGATCCAACTGATGTTTTGGGATTATTGTCAGCAGGTAAAGCCTTTCAATGTAGCCAGAAGTTAGACGTATGAACTTTTTTCGAACTGATGGAACATGGCTATGATCTCGTATTATAGGGAATTTGGCTTAAAAAACCTCTTCAGGATATTAATTTAACTCTGTGGTGCGTCACAGCTGTCCAAATATGCGCCTGAATATTTAAGCCTCTTATGTTCGTTCTCATTAAAATGACGACAAGTATGTACTTATTAATTTAATTGTCGAATGGAAAATGCATATAAGCTGCCATTAAGTATGCAACAAATGGTTTAATCGATAACGGAAGCAATTTCCACGCCAAAATGAATAAATTTAATCAATTAATTAATCATTAATTTAAATAAAGGTTTGCATTAAATTATTGAACCAGCAAATAAAGCATTCCATATGTAGCAAAGTGTTAAAGAAAAGTGTTAAAAAGTGCCAAATTATTTTAAAGAAACCAAAATTAAAGTGTAACTTTACTTAAATTTAAATAAAATGAAAAAATAAGCTTAAATTGTGTCAACCAACGTTTAGTTTTTTAAAAAGTTATTCACTAAACAGTGCCAAAATTCAGCTCAAAATGCCAAATAAAAGTTAGTTTCCACTAAAGTTTGTTGTGCGGCCTGTAGCCAGGCAACATCATTATCATCAGCTGAAACATGGGTAATACCTCATCTCATGGCAACGGAGGTGGCGGTGGCAGCAGCAAAAGCTCACGGAAATGTCGCAGTTTGCCCAACTCACCAGATGTCAGAAGGTAACTTTTCAATTGTTTACACAACAATAAGAAAAAAAAACTTAAAATGAGGCACAGTTTTCATTGTGGAAAATGTCAATCATATGGCCACTAATGAGTATCATTATAGCTGTACAGCGTGAAAGCTTAAGTTTTCCCCGATCTCCCAAAAAAAAATTAAGCCAAATGTCAGCACAATAAATCACAATGGCAGCCAGCCAGACCGCATTGGCCTCTGCGTTGGATACTAATTTTTACACAAATTTATGGGATTTCACGTAGTTGCAAGATGCACTCCAGTCGGGGCAGCTATTTTTGGCAGCCAAAAAAAAAAAAAACCAACAAGTAGTGGTTGTTGTTTTTGTTGGCTAATGGAAATGACATTTTGTGGCTCTTAGCTGCTGCTCTTAGCCCCAAGATATATGTTGGCAAGTGCGAATTTCAAGTTTCTCACTAAATTAAAACGCTTGCGGCAAGCTGAGGCGATTCATAATTAATGTGCCGCTGTCTCTGAGGTGCCGAAAGAGACACATTTTGTGGCATGCAACTGTGGCTGTCGACTTTAGAAGCGGGTGTTGATTGTTGGGGCAACGCAGACTGTTTGCAACAACAACTTCTAGAGGTACTTGGCCTTTGGGCAAAAGTTCTTTTTATTTTTTTTTTTAATAAAAACCTAAGAAACCAATGACAGCGTTCCGGTTTGGCTGCATGCCAGCAATTTTGTTTGCTGCAGCAGCTGAAGTTTATCGCTTGTCTGAGGTTGCATAATCAAACTATCCACAAATACATAAAAATCTAAACAACTTTTATATAACACTTGCATTTTAGATCAAACAACCCCCGAAAAGTGTACCTCACTCTTAGACGTTAAATCAACCACCGCATCTAAAAACCTTTTAGTTATGATGCATAGACTCACACTCGCCACATACTCTCTTCCAGAGTCAATAAACAAAACAGTGGCAAGTTGTATAATTGAAATGCATTTGCGGCGCCGGCGTCTCTTAAAACTGGAACTCGACTTATCGCGCAACCCTCGCTGAACCAATAGTCTCAGTTTGTTTGTTGGTTCAATAGAAAGCAAATAGTCGAAAATGCAACTTTAGGTTTGTTTATATATGTATTTGTTTTGTATGGAACCAACCCCCGCTTAATGCCATAAAATTCTATCAGCTGCAGTTGTTTGGTGTGAAAAAATAAGATACTTATTATAAAAGTATTTCCTATGTCGAGTTTTGAGAGTTTACAAAAGCATCCACGACACTTTTTTAACCTTGATAAAAAAAAAAATCTTAATCAACTTTACTGATTAAGACACTTTAAGTAATACCAAAACTAGTAGTAGTTTTACCCTTATTCTTAAAAAACTACTAAGTTACCTTGAGATAAGATTAAAAGTTAAAGGAAATACGATCAAATTTATTAAACCAGCATTTTAAAAATAAAATCCAAAAATATTTATTTTATATAAAATAATCAGAAACTTATATTTTATTATAATTATTATAACATCTTTAAAAACCTTGAATTAAGAAAAATAAATCTTTAAAATATTTTTCCCATAATAAAATTTCAAATTTTTGACAATACAAAATATAATTCAAACATGAATGAACTATATAAAAATTCTTAAATTACAAATTCATAATAAAAACCAATTTTTTAAGAAAAAGTTCAAAAATCTTAATTTTATCAAAAAAAAATATATTTTTTTTAAATGGGTTTTTTTATTATCAATCTGTCAGATTGGACAATCAGCAAATTTTATAGCTAATACAAAAATGGCAGGATTGATTGTGCTCCAGTGAGTCCAATCAATATAATTTTACTAAAAATAAAGTAAAATTTATCAGTAATCTTAAATTTATAACTTCAAAAATTTTAAAAATAAAGGTTCTTAATTTTCAAACTTGTTTCAAGGCCAAAAAAGTGTAATAATGAAAACTGTTCAAATAAAACAAAAAACTTCTTAAAGTAACACCAAAGAAATCATCTAAAATTCTTATATAAAAATTCTCACACTTATAACCCATACAATCAAACATTTATTTGTATGAGTAAGCATCGCGGCTAGCAAGACCGCAGAAGAGCACAAGAGCACAAACGATAGAGAGCATTGTTTCACTTACACTTATCCACGCATGCTCTGTGAATTGAGAGACTGACCATCACTGGCTTAAAATGTTAAAATTAAAACTCTTCAAATGAGCCAGAAAAATCTTAATTAAAATTTTTTAAATGCGAAATTAAAATTTGGATAAGATTTCAGACGTATTGAATATACTTATTATTAAATAAATTATTTTCCAATTATAGTAAAAAAACAATTATGGAATTTCTTTACTTTCTCTTCATTTTTTTTTACTTTTTTATGACCAAATTCAGACTGTTTTTTTAGTGAAGTAAAAATCATTCAAATTTTGAGATCTCTCTCTATTTCATTAAGTAATTAATATTAAATTAGACATCACAATATTGTGCAATAATCAGAAGGAGGCCCCTCTTTCGCATTCGCTCAATCACCCTCGCCAAAATGTTTCACTTTGAATTCCATTTCAGTTTTAAAAGCTGTGAAAATCGTGTTGCAGTCCCTATGTGCAGCCTTGTTCTTGCCGCCCTCATGCAAGCCATGCCTAACAACGCCATGTAAAACTTCATCAGCTTTAATTCTTTTATTTTTTCTTCTATTAAGATTTAAAAAAAACTTTTTTTTTTAAATAGAGCCGTTTCCCTTCAAAAGATTTGTGCCATTTACTTCGAGATAAGTTAAAATCTGCAAACTCGACACAGACATTCCTTCTCTGAATACAGGTTAGGTTAGGTTAGGTTAGGGCGGCTGCTGGCTTGAAGCCAGCACACTTAGGCCTGGGCTGGCCCGTTGTGACACCGCACGAATCTCTATGCTTACAATTACATCTTTTTACCCTTCTCCTGCTTGGTATGCCTAAAAGGGGTCCCATCCTGTTGCAGCAATGTAGCTTGCAAACTTTCTGGGACAGATGAACTCCAGCCCTGCTAGGTTCTGAAGGAAATAGTAACCCAGGTGCTTTTTCCTGCGTCTGCTAAGAGCTTCGCAGGAGCAGAAGAAGTGCTCTACTGTTTCTATCTCTTCCTCGTCTCTGCAGCTTCTACAAAAGTCATTTATAGGAGCATTAAGTCTAGCAGCGTGTGCTCCAACGAGCCAGTGCCCAGTAATCGCTCTAACGACTGCCGAACACTGTGAACGGTTAAGACTGCAAAGTTTTCTGGAGCGTTTTGCGTCAATAGTTGGCCATATTTGGCGGGTGATCCTACAGTGAGGTGTGTTGTTCCACATACTTTGAGCAAGAAGGCTATACTTTTCCCTGGTATGTAGCTTAAAAGTAGCCATCGGCATACGTATATCCTCCTTATCAGGAAGGAGGGTAGTGGTCGTGCCGTTTCTGGCCAGTTCGTCTGCTATTTCATTGCCTTTAATATCTTGGTGCCCCGGCACCCAGATAAGGCTAATAACAAACTGCTGTGCCATCTCTTGAAGAGATTTGCGGCAGTTGTTGACTGTCGTCGCATTTGAAGATAACGAACGAAGTGACTTAATAGCTGCCTGACTATCTGAGTAGATGTTAATTACCCTGTTGTCTGGACTGGCGTTGCGTAAGCAGATTAAAGCCTCTTTGATAGCAAGGACTTCTGCCTGGAAAACACTACAGTGATCCGGGAGCCGGAAGGACTGCCTGATATTTAGTTTTTCCGAGAAAACCCCTCCCCCAACTTGATTGTTGAGTTTGGAGCCATCCGTGAAGAAACTAATGGAGTCTTTTTGACCCGGCTGAGTTCCTCTCCACGATTCCCTTGAAGGTATAATGGTAGTAAAAAGGGTTGAGGTGTATTCCTTAGGGATACAATAATCGGTAGCTGACACAATAGTGTCTTCTGCAAGAATGGACGAGTGCCCATAACGTAAGACTGCCCAGCTTTGAGCATCCTTTAGGCGTCTCGCTGTTAAGGTAGCTAATTCTTTTGCCACTAGAAGGATTGGAGAGATATTGGTGATGGCATTTAGTGCCTCACTTGAAGTAGTTCTAAGGGCACCTGTGATACATAGTTGTGCCATTCTTTGCACCTTATTTAGTGCTTTAAGCTTTGATTTTATGGTGAGGGCTGGCCACCAGGTCGAAACCCCGTACAGCATTATGGGTCTCACTATGGCGGTGTATAGCCATCGAACCACTTGGGGGACATACCCCATCTAAGTCCTATTGTTTTTTTGCAGGCGAAAAGTGCTGTATTAGCCTTCTGGACTCTTTCTGAAATATTTTGGTTCCAGCTAAGTTTCCTGTCCAGTATTAGCCCCAAGTATCTTGCAGTATCACTGAAAGACAGGACTGAATCATTTAGTCTCGGAGGAGAAAGATTTGGGAGCTTGTATTTCTTCGAAAATAACATAAGCTCAGTTTTATCTGGGTTAACGCTTAACCCACTTTCAAGTGCCCACAGTGACAGTTCCTTGAGCTTTGCTGTCATACGGTCACAGAGGGTCTGTGGAAATTTCCCGTTCAGCATTAAAACCACATCGTCCGCATATGCAACAACTTTGCAACCCCCTCCTTCTATGCGACATAGCATCGTGTTGACTGCCATGTTCCATAGAAGAGGTGATAGTACCCCCTTGTGGAGTGCCTCTGCTCACGTACCTACAGAGATGGATGTACCAAGTGAAGATGTCACCATTCTGCACAGCAGCAGTTGGCTAATCAATCTCACTAGCCGGTCATCCACCCCTAGGTGCCGCAGTGCATCAGTAATTGCATTGGGGACGATGTTGTTGAAAGCGCCTTCTATATCCAGAAAGGCCGCGAGAGTATATTCCTTATAGTGTAAGGATTTTTCTATATTTGCTATGACAGAATGAAGTGCTGTTTCTGTCGATTTGCCCTTGCTGTACGCGTGTTGCGACCCCGATAATAACTTTGGGTCGATGGACGTTCTAAGGTATAAACCTATCAGCCTTTCCAGAGTTTTTAATAGGAAAGATGACAAGCTTATAGGTCTGAGGTCTTTGGGGACAGTATGTGAGGCTTTACCCGCCTTGGGTATAAATACCACTCTAGACGTTAGCCAAGAAGAAGGTATTTTACCTAACGCAGTGATTTTGATATAAATGGCTTTTAGCCACGAGACTACCAGGTTTCCCCCATTCTGCAGATGGGCGGGTATTAACCCGTCAGGGCCTGGAGATTTGAAGGGTTCGAAACTGTTTACAGCCCATTCAATGTTGGACTCTGTTATTATCCCATTCAGTACATGTACTGGGAGATAGAAAGGAATACACGATGGTGTATCTGAATTGCTACCCGGAAAGTGTGTATCCAGAAGTAGCTTTAGAGACTCCTCACTGGAGTCCGTCCAGGAGTCATCTCGCCTCTTAAGATACCCTAAGTTTGTGGGTGCTTTTGAGAGCACTTTTCGAAGTCTTGCCACTTCAGATGAGGACTCGACTTCGGAGCAGAATTTCCTCCATTCATCCCGCTTTGCCCGCCTTATTAATTTTTTATAGCTAGCTAGGCTTTGTTTGTACTCCAGCCAGCTTTGCTCACAATTTAATCTTTTTGCTTTGTTGAAAAGTGTCCGACAGCTTGCCCTGAGCGTATCTGTTTCAGGTCTCCACCAAGGTGGTTTCCTTTTGCCCCTTGGCTTGCTTATCGGACACGAAGATTTATAAGAATTTATGCACGCATCTGTGAAGGTTTTAATAAGATGCTCAAGATCCTCATTTGAGGAGGGAGTCATCCTAGGTGGGGTCGAAAGAGCATTCGACAGTTTTGTTTTATAAGACTTCCAGTTGGTTCTGCGTGGATTTCTGAACGCAACTGGAGTTGGGGAGGATATGGATAATAACGTCTCGATATACCTATGATCTGAAAAAGAGTGCTCTTTAGAGACTCTCCAGCTTATGACTTGGTCATATATGAGATTAGAGATTAAAGTTAGGTCAATGACCTCTTCTCTGTCTCTAATTATAAAAGTTGGGTCACTACCTCTATTGCAGATAAGTAAGTTTGTGGAGAGAAGATATTGAAAAAGTAACTCACCCCTCTCGTTTGTGTTGGAGCTCCCCCATTGTCCATGGTGAGCGTTAGCATCGCAACCAATCAGTAGACCAATGCCCCGGTCATCGCTGTCTCTGATCAGTTCCTGTAGCTTGAGACCCGGAAGTGGATCCATAATCTCATAGGCCAGATACGCCGATGCTATTCTTAACGGTTTGCCATGGAGCTCCAGGCTTACCGACGTGGTGTCACCATTACTGTAATTAAAGAGCAAAAATACACTAAGGTGCTTTTTGCTAAAATGCAGGTGCGACTTTTACCTTCTTTAGAATCCGCAAACAGTCTATATTGTGGAGTGCTGAGCCCGGATACCCTGTTGGAAACAATCCAGGGTTCCTGAATCAGCACTATGTCGACTTCGCCTCCTGCCAGGCGAAGCATAAGGGCAGCAGTTGCTGCTTTACAGTGGTGGAGGTTTATCTGCAAGATTCTTAGAGACATCTTGCGTTTGTACCTCCACCACCGTTACGTCCGCTTCCGTGTCATCGCTGATGTTTTCATCAGCGGAGTCAACACCCTCCTGACACAGCGCTTCTAACCCTCGGACCAAGGACGCATCGGACATCACCGATTCGCAGTCCTCGATCTCTGGGTCCTTCTCTGGTTCCTCGATTTCCCATCGAGAACCTCTTCTATCGCCTCTTGGCTTTCTGTCCGCCTGGCATCCGATTTATACACGCGAATATGCACCGAGCTAAAACCGAAGTTTAGCTCTCCGTGCATCACGTCAATCGGTGCCAGCGACTCTTTGTTGAGGATAAGCAGAATCTTCCTCATGGGAGTCTGCGTATCCTCAACTTTAGCGACCTTCCAATCTGAGGCCGGAAGGTGAGGATTGCACCTCTGCAGCATCTTGAGGATCATCTCCGGCTCCTTAAAGGATGCCGGGATCCACATGATTGCGCGAGGTCTACTCGGAACGTCCTTCCAATCTACTGCGACTAGATTGGCGCCCGGGTAAACCTCGCCCACCTTCGATACGGCCGCTTTGTAAAGCTCCGCCGATCGAGTGCCTTCGCAGGCTATCACCTTCACGTTGCCCTGGTACCACCCGACATCTTTGCAGATTGGGGGTGGACCGGGCATCGCTTCCAGTGCTTCGAAACAGTGGATGGCCAGTGCCGCCTCCACCCATCTCCACTGATTTCTGGGGATCCTGCCGTCGGAATTGCCTTGGTCCAGGACCCCCAAAAGAATCTTTTCTTTCGCTATCTCAGCGAAGCTTCTATTGGCTACCAACCCGTTCCCCCTAACTCTCTTTGGAGCATTAGGGACCGCGAGCTCCTGCGATCGTTGTCGCTTGGGTTGCTTCATTTCTGCTCTAGGCCTTTCCACAACAAAATTGGGCAACACCGCCTTAGCCCACTCTACCTTCCTCAGCCAGTCGGCCGTTGGGTTTGTGACGCTAGTGGTGGCCTGACGCTTCAGGATTTGGGCAGCGTTTTTTCTCCGCATACCTCTCCCTTTTGGCCTTGCTTGTGGAGGGCCTCTCTAGCTCCCCCGCACCCGGCCGAGAGACAGCTGCGCTTAAGGTAGCACCTTGCTGACTGCTCAGGGTGACAGGGGCCTTCGAGGTGCCTTCCGCTTTGCACATGGCCAAGGGGCGATTAGGCACAGTTGCCTGCTTCGCCGGTGTGAGCTGACTACCGGTCCGGTGACCTCTGTACTCGAGCTCATAATTGAAGGGGCAACGCCAGGTCCAGTGACCACTGCGTTTGCTCCCGAAGAAGGACCTTCGGTCCTTTCCGGTTTTTTAAGAGTTCCGGACTCTTTTGAAAAGAATTTTTATTTAAAGTAGACATAACAGGTCCCACGAGTGGCGGAGAAAGGGTGGTCCACCTGCGCAGAGATCCGCAATACGCAGGTAAGGCTAGTTAATCCGGAGGGCGCCAGGTATCCGGATGCTCCGTTTGCGACTGGGCTATTTTTGAAAGGGGCCCCCAGCCAGGTTGATCATCGGCACGGGTCGCGTGACACCTTGATCCAGCCCTTTTTACCTAATAGCCATGATAAGGAGTGACAAACAAGCCACCAAGCTATAGAGGAGCTAAGTTGCAAGCAGCTAGCTCCAAATCTTAGCTGGTACCGCCCATAAAAGGGCACTGTAGTACCATTACCAGTCGGCACCCTCGTGGAGGGTTCAGCTATAGGATTTTTGCCAACCTTCTCTGAATACAAGAAGTCAAAATTTAAAAAATTCTTATTTGCCTAAAGCGCCATTAAAAACAATATGCTTGTTAATCTGCTGAGGAAATAGCCCCAGGCATACTTAAATATAATTAGTATCCTTATTGTATAACAAAATTCTACTAAAAATAAAAATGCTTTATAAGGTACAATATAATAATAGTTTCCGACGCATGTTGCAAATCACGTCTGTTATAGGAAGGAAATAAAAAAATATCTTATGGAAACTCATAAATGTATGTACAAACATGTTCGATCCATGAGTAACTTTTATTTCTAGGAATTTTCAGGAAATAAGTTTTTTTACACATGATTACTCATGACTTGCCAAGACGAATTCTTATACTGATGTGATCAGGAAGTTAAAGTAGCTGCTAAAGGATAACTAGACTCGTTTCTGAAGAAAACTAAGGAGTCTATCGATAAAAACGTGTACTCATTTTTTCGATCTATGAGTGCCGTCTTGGTCTTAACTTAGGAGAGCATTTCGTTAGATCCTGGTTGTAGTTAGTATTCACCATCTTATTAGCATCTTAAAAAGCTTGCAATCTTTTACTCATTTGAGAAGAGTGTACAGCCCAGAAACACAAAAAGTGGAAGTTGCTACTTGAAAGACATTGCCACTTAATGTGCCTCTTATTGTTGTTGTTGTTGTGTTGCTTGTTGTTTGTTTGGCTACTCCATTTGCGGCTGCCGGGCCATAGGCCACAAAGCCAGCCAGCAAACCAAGCAACCTGCTGCATATTTAAACTCATTCCCCCCTCCTGAAACTCACTCCAACAAGCCTTGTCAACAGAGAGGCAACAAAGCTGGCTAGAAGCAGCAAACCATTAACAAAGCTGTAAGCAAGCCAAGAACATCTTTGAATTTGCCGTCTACACTTTGTCCCCGTGTTGGTTTCTCTCCGATGTCTGCAGTCTTTCTTTTGGTTTGTTGACACACGTGTGCAAGTGTATATATGTTTATATATAAACGAGGGTAGGCCAAAAGATGGAAATAATTCTTATAATGTCCTACTTTATAGGAAATATTTCGTTGACATACCAGGAAAGTGTTACTATCACCTTGTTTGTCAGTCTGGCTTTGGTCATCTCTGATGCATCAGACAAAGTTCAGCATTTTGTCTTTAAGTCCATTCAATCGATGTAACTACCGAATGCTCGTAGTGATTGCACGCAGTGACCGTGGACGCTGTTCCGAGTAGTGGGTGCCAATCATCATGCTCGATCGATTGGGAATATTTTTCTTCTCATCGAGGTCATTGATTTCTCTTTATGCCTGTAAAAAAACAGACCCTCCGCCAGTAAGCTTACTTTTTTTAACTGCGATATCTGTGTTTTAATCATTTTGGCCAAGCTGTCCATGATTCTAGCTTGTCTTTTTTCCTGGTGTAAGAAGATAGGCAAGCCACAGAAGTCACAGCATGAGGCTCGTTCTCGGAGCATGTAACCCCAGCAGCCCATAGTGCCGTCATTGGATCTAATCCTAAGTTTTCTAAGGCGACTTTTCCCGCTATCAAAATTCAGGTTTTGTTGAAGAAAAAGCCTCGAAGTTGCACACGAAACCATTCTGACCTTTATTGAAGCCCTCGTCCATTTGGTATGCCGATGTTGTGCGTTTAATACCGGTGCCCCTTACTACAGGCATTGTCTTTCCAAATGTTTCCAAGAAGATACTTATGATGGCAGGTATTAAAGCTTGCTAGGATAACACTGGATAAAATTGCTAGGCATCTTATGCTGTCATTTGCAAAACGTATTCCGGTCTTCTGGAAGAAGAAAATGCCTCTGGTTTGTACATGATACTATTCCGACTTTTGTTGAAGCCCACACACCGATGTTGTTCGTCTGATCGTAGCGCCCCGGCTTTGTATCTTATGCTGTTCGGAATACTGAGTAACCCCGCTTAAGCAACTAATGCTACCATCGACAAGACCATTTGTATGTGATTGCAGTCTTGTTAAAAGAATTGCCTTTGGGTTCGACACGATACCATTCTGATTTTTGTTAAAGCCCACGTCTCATTTCTGCGTTGATGCTGAAACCCGAAAAGTCTCTTTAGTCATAGCCAAACACTCTTTAAAAACGGATACATGATCAAGATCACGAAAAAAACATTGATGCCAGCTATTTTCCACTTGTTCCATCAGTCGTTCATCGCCCACGATCATTCTGATGATTTTGTTAAAGTATTCTAGGTATTGTTACTGCTCTTGACCAGCCTTGCCATCCTCATCATTAATGTTGACACCACAGACTCCCCACAAAGTGCTGGCTTAAGTTGCAACGATTACTTTTCTGCCTGCCCTCGTATACAAAGTATAAATACGTGTAATGGATAAACAAGGTGTTGGGGGGAGTTGAAAACCGCCTCAGTCAGTTCAGTCAGACGCGACAAGACGCGCTATTAATTGTTTTGCAGCAGCTGAGAAAATGCACTGCAAAAGACAGGAGAAAAGTCTGACAAACAGTCAGGCGGGGTTCATAAACAGTTTTCCAAATGGAAAACAGCAGTTGTAGAAGTTTTCAGCATTGGATGACACTGAGGCCAGACAAGCTCTGCCTGCCATCTAATAACTGAAAATCGTGACTTTATGTCGCACTTGAGGGCAGCTGAAGAAACACAATAGCGACAGCTAGTAAAGCATCTTTAAAACCTGATAGTACGAGTACGTGTATCTTTTGAATGCGAGAGCGACATTTGAATTTCAGTTGAACACGTTTTTTAACGTGTCGCATTACAATTTCTAATGCAGACATTTGACACTTGGACATTGGACTATCCATAAGCTGTTGCTTTGCTTTTACTCATAAATAATTCGCCACTCCCTGGCAGTCCAACAGTATCAATGCCACATAATTGCGCTTATTATCAACCATTCAACACCTACTCAAAATGCTAAGATGCGACCAACCCAGATGAAGCACAGAAGACATCAGACAAAAGCAGGCACTCAACCGACCAGTTTCAGATCAACAGCTTCCCGAAGATGGGGCAACTTTTTCAAGTGCCACTCGGTGGCTTCTTTTGGCAGACAGCCTTACATAAATTCTGCACAAAGTTGCTGTTGTTGTTGTTGTTGTTGTAGCTGTTGATTCTAACTTGACAGGCAAAAAGATACAAGATACAATATGCTGGCAGGCCTTTGAACAAGCTGTTGCAGTTGTCTCGTTTGGTCTTCAGATATGGAGGCGATTGTTGATGTGGACATGGCTTTTGCAGTAGCCTGCCAAATTGCTCTGGCAAATTTATGAAAATTTTCAATGCTTAACGGCAAATGGCGCATCAACAACAACTACACTAAATAACAACAACTACAGCAACAAGAGTTAATACCAAAGAGCAGGTTCAAAAGGTTTTTAGGTTAAGATTAAGTGGAAATTGCTTGACAGCCAGCGGCTTGTTTAGTGTATAGAGTGTTTAGTGGGGGCAGCTACAAAGTCTATTTTATATATGAGAATAGCCTTGGGTAAATATAACTAGAATTAGAAAATGGATAAGCTTGGTTGGGAAAGCTGAAATAAGAAATGGCTGTGGCTATTGGCTTTAACCATATATAATAATATGGCAGGCTTAATATAATACAAAAGTTTATTAAAAACTTTATGTCTTTAGAATTTATGTTTTCTATTTATTATTTTTGATAATGATAAATTTGTAATTTCTATAAAATATTTTTACACCCATATTTTGAGAAAAAAATCAAGAAATTGACTCTCAAAAGCAACATTTTTTTTCAAGAACTTTTTGTCTTAAATGTACGCCTAGTGCGATTTTTCTATTATTGAAGGTTGAAATTCTTAATTTGACAATTTCCAGATTAATTTTAAGAAGAAATTTGAACAAAGAGAATGTGAGAGTTGATGAGGAGAGTATCATGAGGACCGTATGATGAGGAGAGTGTTTTATTCTTATTTTCTAGAAAATGGAGTTCATATAAATTGCACGGGGAGACAATCTCTGGTTTTAAACTTAATTTAGATAGCTCTCTTTTCGGTGTGCCGGAGTAAATCTATAATATTGTATATCTATGCAATGAAGCTCTTTATACTTAGATGCCTGTCAGAACCAGGGGTACGTTTGCCGTTCCGTTCGCCTTGCCTTCCAGTTGAGCGAACATTTTAAGATGTAGAACCATAATAGATGAGCATTTTTATATCCAGTTCCACCATACCACAAAATACAAATTTGACTCAGTGATTTACTTCAATGCTGCAAATATTATAGAGCTCAAATAAAAACTTTCAAAGATATACATAGGTAAAAATGTATCTCTTCTATAATTTTAATTCAATTCAATTTTACTGGAGTAATATAAATATAAATTGTCCTTAAACCTTTCAGGACCGAAATGAAATGGAAGGACAAAAAAAATATTTCACCGTAGAATTATCTTAATATAGCCACATATAGTAACAGAAAAAACTTCAAAGTCTTGGGTATCCTAGTTTTTTAACATTCTGCTTCTTCTTATTATGTCCTGTTATCCCTAGTGGAGCATAGGGCCATCAGTGATGGTTGCCATTGCATTATTTATTTACATGGGGCTTGCATCTCCAAATCCGTCATGCATGCTGCCGAAGCATGTGGATTAGCCGCAGGAGCACGGGTACCACTTGGAGATTGAATATTCCTCGGGTTCACATGTTTATAATGAAATATGTGAAGGAGCAGGGTTCTGACAGTGTAAGTCAACCCTGACAACTCTGCTCGCAGTGATAGGTCACTTTTAAATAGGCCGCCCCTAAACTGGAGAACAGACGCTACGTTGTGGATCGCTCTTCGCTTCATTGCTCTTCGCAGACCTTACCGGCAAGTGAGGCCATACCAGTAGCTACGCTACCGCCGGCATTCCTCTTAGAGTCATTGCAGCTACTGAGCTCCCTCACCACGTTAAGGTGACGATCCCCGAGTGGGAGTTTTTCACCATTAACTTTAGAAAAATCAGTCTGTGTATGCACATTTAGTTTTTAGCTTTAAACCCTCCTATGTGTTAACCAATTTCGACCTTGCTTGAAAATAAATCAGTTGCAACCTTCCAAATATGATATTTTGACTCAAAAATTAAACGTTAAAATATAGTAATCCAAATCTCCATCAACTAAAAATTTGGCGCAAATATTTTTTTTTTCAGTTTGTAAATAAATTTAGTTTCTGAGCGTTTAAATTTAGATTATTTTTGGAGGTGTGATCTAACAAATTATATATATTACCATTCTTTTGATTTTATTAGCGCTACGTGTATCTTAGCTACTTCTTAAAGATAAATTTCTTTATTACTACCCATAAAATTTCTACTAAACACTTTCTCAGTAGCAAATAGGAGATTAATACTATTTCGTTATTCGTTGAAAGGAAAATAAAAATGTCTCTATAAATAAAAAAGAAAATAAATAACAACACGTCATTAAATAGAAATGAAAATACAACGAATATAAAACTTAATACAGCTTTATTTAAACCGATTAATAAAATGCATATAAGAGAAATTGAACCCATATACATAAAAGCAAATTAAAATGACTCGAAGTTGAAACAGTGCATAAAAAAGTTTATGACGAAACTTTTTTATGCAAATACTTTTAAAATCAAAAATTCAACCGCAATATTTGCAAGAACTTTAAGCGCTACCTACCATCGTTTGATGGATGACTGCTAATTTAATCGGTTGTATGCAAATTTAATCTATACTGAAGCTTTTTAGTCCTGCTTTATTTTTTAGCTCGAAATTGATATAGTTTTATATTCAGATATTAACAGCTGAAAAAGAAAAGTTAGTTTTTAATGGTAAAAATAAAGGAAACTATTTTTGCATGAAAAAAGTGTGAGCCTTGAATGCGCGTCACAAAATATGTGATAGCAATTAAGAGACGTATGAAATTTTATGTATATTAAGCCATTTTGATAATGGAATTGTAAATTTAATTTGGTTGTTTTAAAAATTGCTGCAATTTTAATTTTTTTATGATACAGCCAGCGTGTGTATTCTGGCGACCAGTTTATTTGGTCTTCGAAAAACATATTATTTGATATAAAAAGCGACGAACTTGGCTAGATCTAGGTCGCTTTCGTCCGTATTAATTTGCCATGGGCTCTTTTGTTAAAGGTGTTTGGTTAGAACGCCTGCTTGGACAAGTTACAGGGCACTAGTGCTGGAGAAAACATCGATGATCGAAGTTTAAAATCTCTATATATCGATGTTGGCCAACAGAGATGTTTCTTCAGCACTACTAAACACCCATTTGATGAGTGCAAAAGTGCTGGAGAAACATCTTCGTTGGCCAACATCGATATATAGACATTTTAAACTTCCATCATCTACAGGGCACACTTCGGCAGAGATTCGGCCCGTTTGAAAAATCTGTAGATGTAAATATACCGTAAATGTAATAATTATATTAAGTTGAAGCAATATCTATCTTTCAAGTGTAAAACTGTAAACTTAGCATTGATTAAAAATATTTAGAAATAGATAATGGAAACACTGAGGTGATTAAGAATTCGAAATTGAGTTAAAATAATATTTTTACTGTCACCTGTTTTTTATTGAATATGACTTAAGAAATAGAGCTTGTAAATAAAAACAAATATAACGACAGCGAGTTCTCCGAAAAGATAAGAAAAATGCGAGCTTACTTTCAGTAACGCTTATGCCTAGGTACATAGTAATATAAAACGATATGTATCTGCAGTGCAGCTTTTTATGGGATTGACATATTCTTAAGCTTAGTCAACAAATCTTTTCCTTAGATGTAAATTTTTCCAGTAGCGCATTCGTACGGGAGCTTAAAAACAGAAAGTTGTTATAAGGAGTGCAATGGAGAAATTTCTTAATACGGAAAATAAGTCACTACAGAGGAGTTTGCTATACGGAAGTTCCACTGTATATGAATAACTAGCTTTATAAATAAATTCTTCAAATATAAAAATTAGCTTCAACATCTGCACTTTCCTTTAAAATTAACGATCTAACAAATAAAAAAAACACACTTTCAATACCTAGGGGAATATCCATAACCATTCTAAGCTACTTTGTTATGTGCAGACCAATGCCGGCTTAAAATTTGTTTCAAGTCTATTTTAAACATTTGTGCAATCCTTGCGCTGCTTTTAAAGTAGTCACATCCAGAGATGCTGCAAAACATCTAACTATTTGTATCTTTGGTCATTTTTTATTCTTAGTACATACATCTAACCATAAACGGCAACACCTCCATGCAATATAAATATAAAAGCCAAAGAGTTGCATTTACAAGCCAAGCCAGGCCTAAACATATAAGGCAACTGGCAAATGCCAAAAATGGTCAGGACGGGCCTTATGGGCCTTCTGGCTAAACACCATGCAATCATATACATACATGTATACCAGTGCCAGCCAGCCCCAGTCAAAGAGTTAGATCCAGAGTTACAGTCAGCAGCCAAAGAGCTGAGGCTCTTAAAAGCAACACCATGACAAATGCAACTCAAGTGACATATTGTATAGAGAGACAGAGAGGAAGAGAGAGAACAAGCGAGATTGTTGGCAACAAAAGCTAAAAACATGGTATGGCAAATACGTATACTCGGAACTAATGGGCAACGGCGCCGGGTCTGGTAAGAAGTCATGCCCCATGAATGCAGCTGCTGCTGCTGTTTCATATTTGTAGATACTATACACATATATGTATAAGTACTTGTTCATACTCGCGTACTCTACACAAAGGTAAATGTAGTCGACGCATAGTTCCCTCTCTGACAGGCGTTGCTGCGTGGGCTGCTGCACAGGTGAATGCCACCAGCGGCAACAGCAGGCGGCAGTCATCCCAGCCAGTCAGCCAGCCAGCCAGCCAGCTATTATGAATATCAAATGGGCGAGCAGTAGTAACTGGGTGCCGTATGTATAATACCATGTTTTCAAGGGTCAAAGACATTTGGCATGACTGCGAATCTGAGCATACAAATCAAAATATGCGTAATAAAGACGTAAATTGAATTTGTAACAAAATAAGTTGGACGTGAACATCACTTCTGATATGCGACACCTGACAGACAGACATGGAAGTGACGAGGACTCGTACGTAGAAGATCCCTTTGGCTGTTGCTTCACTTAACAAACAGTTTGATGCAGTTACAGAAAGATGAAACTATAAGTACATTCAGTTAGATGAAAAACATATTGTATCTTTCAACAGTTGCAGACAATTGGCTTGTGTGCAAAAGGAGTCAAAGGAAAGGCTACGAGTGGGGGTTTTTATTTTTTTAATTTCAGGGCTACGAATGCAGGGCATGTCTTTGGCTGTACAAGGTTTGTGCTTTAAAAATTGTACTTGCAGTTTTTGTGATATTAAAAAAGTGTGAATTGCCTTTTGTGATACTTTTTCGCTCGTATGCTCTTTTCCTTGGATTTTGTTCGGCTAATATAATTTAAATGAAGAGTTGAGATGAATAAAATTTGTAAACGCCAAAAGTTTTAAAATCCATACAAAAGTTTTTAATATGAACCATTTCTGACTTTTTTTTGTAAATATTTTTAATAATTTAATATCTTATCACTAAGATGCTACAAAAATTGTACGATGATTTTTATTAAAAGTTCCTTACCCCTTAAGTGACTTTTCAGAACCATTCACTTATACGTCTTGGGAAGTCGGAAAAATTTTATCAATCTTGAAAACTATTTAGAAGTAAAAAAAGGATGTTATAGCGACAGTAAATTAATTATTTAGTTGAACATATGTAAAACATTTGCCCCTTCTGCTCTATGCTGCGACTAGGAGCGATATCTTGTATCAATACATAATATCAAGGATATAATAAAAACTAAGTAAAACATTAATTATAATAAAGAATTTCTTAAATTTCTATTGGTTAGTTTTATTTCATTTGTTGTAAATAGTTTTACACGAAAGAACGAAAGCAAGAAAATTAAACAAAAGGAAACGCGAAGAAGTCGACGAACCGAAACCAAAAAGAAAAACAAAAAAAACACAAAAAAAAAAAACGGCAGATGAACAAAAAAAACTCGCCAATAAACAAGTCATGACCAAAACAAAAAAGCACAAAAGCATTCAGCCAAGAACCAACGCGAAGGACAAAAGGAAATCCTAGGACAAACAACAAGAAGAAAGGAAACAACATTCACCGACCACCAACGTAAACCAGACAGCGAAGACAAAAAAAAAACAGATTGATACGGTTGAGAATTAGAAGAACCTAGTCAGAGAAATAACCTAGCAATAAAAAGTTAAAAAACAACAAACCAGGGCGAAGACAATCGGCGACAAAAAGACAGGGCAAGCCCCAAAGCAGATACACCTCGGAGAACTATATGGAAAGGAATAAAAACCAAAATGGCAACAAGCGTAATAGTACCCAACATAAGAAAGGCAAAAACCGAATGTAAAAATTATCGAGGAATACCCTACGAACGCCGGTTACAAAGTGTCCAAACATGAGCGAGAATCAAAGCCTATGCTAGAAAAAAGAGAGTACCAGTGCGGCTTTAGATCCAACCGACAACAACGACAAGGCTTCGAAACCAAATTTTGAGAAATTTATGAGCATAACATTAATATCTTCGTCTATTTATTGATTTTAAGCAAGCGTTTGATAGTTTAGATAGGAAAGAAACAAATACTGCTTCCAAAACTTGGCATTCCGTTAAAATAATATCTGGTTATTGCACGTTGGAGAATACTACTACAAGGTACTATTACAAGCAAAACGGAACCTTCCAGGTCATTCCGGTAAAAAGGAACGCATTGCCAATCTTTAATCGATGCCACCAGCATAAAGGACATTAACTGAACGGAACAATATTTGACAAAGATTTCAAATAGCGCGATGCGACGACGTCTCATCATGGCAAAAACAAAAACAAGCTAGTCCGCATATTCAAACAGCTTGAAGCGAAAGCAAAAGCAATAGGACTAAAGGTCAATGATGAAAAACTAAGTTTATGCTTCGGTCACCCCGTAACGTAGAAGTAAACAATCTAGTCATAGAAAATTCTGTTTTTGAAAGCGTAAACGAATTCGTTACTTGGGTTTCGTCCTATCAGCAAGCAAAGACTCATCGATTGCTATAGACGAAAGAATTAAAGCTGCAAACAAGGCTATTATGCAAACATTAAACTGTTTAGATCAAAAGTTTTATCACGCATCAAAAAACCAAAATGTACAAAACCCTTATACGACCGGTCCTCACATATGGTGCTGAAATATGGACATTGAAAGTTAACGTTATAAACAAACTATTGAGATTTGAGAGAAGCATCATGAGAAAAATTTTCGGTCCTGTTCGACTTGAAGACGGCACATATCGTATTCGTTACAACAACGAAATTGAAAATATTATTGGTGGTGCGAATGTGATACGTTTTATAAAAGCACAGCGGATTAGATGGATTGGCCACATTACACGAATGCCAAACGAAAGAATCCAAAAGAAGGTGTTTACTCTACGTCCAATAGGAGGAAGAAAAAGGGGCCGACCAAGAAGGAGATGGCTTGATGACGTCGAAGCAGACCTGAAGACGATGAACATTCGCAATTGGAAAGATGAAGCGAGAGAGAGAGCGAACTGGAGGATGATTGTTGATGAAGCTATGGTCCACCCCGGACTGTGAAGCTAAGAGGAAGAAGAATAGTTTTACACATATTTTTTAGGAAAATCTAATGGTTAACCAAAAAGAAAATTTTTTCAAAGACTATTATTACAATTTAGATTAAAAATGAAAAGGTTAAAAAAGTAAAATTTATTTGGCGCAGCGGTAATGAGGCCCAACGAGAAGGATTTTGATGAACCTGCTTCATAACAAAATTCTACGTTCAAAATTTTTGTCTAAGAAAATATCTTACAACAATTTTTCGAACCGGTTCAACTAGCTCATTTTGCAGCCCTGGCTCACAGGAAGCACAACCGACGAATTTGTCTTGGCATTTGGCAAGCATCAAGCAAACAGTTGCTGCAAAAATCGTGCGCAAACAATGCCAAACACAAGTTGGCAAAGAAAAATGGCTACATGCTAAAGTTGGCAAAACAGACAGATAGTCAGATAGATACATACACACAAATACAGATACTAACAGGGAGACATAGTACAAGTTGATGAAAAGCGCTGCAGCAGGATGTTCGGCCTGTTCTAGTGCCTGGAGGGGCATGTAGCGTATACGTAACGTATTTAATTTCCAACTTGGGCGAGGAAACAATGTGAACATCAGAACAACTTAATTTAGCCAAGGCAACCGCTTTGTCTGGCAGTTTTGGTTTTTTATAGTCATCTTCTGTTTTCATTTTGTTTTGCTTTTTATTCCCTCTGTCATTCATTTAATACAATTGTTACATTTTACTTGGCTTATTAATGCCAAAAACAACAACAACAAGAACAATACAAAGTGGCAGCAGACAGCAGCGGCAAAAGATACAAATGTTTTTTTTTAGGTGTATATGACTTTGTCTGTAAAAATTGAGACTTATTAAAAAAGTTTGCCGCTTTCATTTTTCTTTTTAATTACAAAATTAAAGACGCAAGTAATTTCAATTTTCATACGCTCATAATATTAGCTTTAAGTTAATTGTCCAGTTAATAAAGTGTTGCCTCATTAAGCTACCAAGCTACACCCCAGATCTCTCAACTCATAGTTGCAAATGTATGCGTATCTTTCACATTGTAGGCCCCATTACAATCACCATGATATGCAAATTTACGATGACGCTCGTCTTGCGTTTCAGTCGCCGCAATCAAATCATAAAAATGCTGTAAAATATTTATTGCGCACACTGTTTGGAGTTCTCTTGCGTTAAGTTCTGTTTGTTTGCTTAGTTTTATTTTTATTTTTTTCTTGTATCTTGAAAGGGGCTTGGCGACTTGGCTCATTAATTCATCAACGTTTGCAGCCTTGTAAAATTGTGTTTTATGATGCATTTTGTATAAAAATGTTGACTGAAAGGTAACGTACAAGTTGCAAAAGTTCATATTACGAGTTGGTATATGCACATGTATCTTAAAGATACATACCAAGAAATCACGCCCCAAAGCTGGCTGTAAAACTTTGATGACAGCCCATAAATTAAAGGCTGCGGCTTGGCGCACGCCTGGCCCGGTTAGTTTCCTATGGGGCCTAATGAAACATAAAAATATAAAGATACATCATGCAAAGCCATAGCATATTGTTTTTTTATGCACTTTTAATCACTTTTATGTTTAAAATTTATGCATAAATAAAATTAAATTTACCGTTCTCTTTTATTTACTTTTTTGCAGACAAATTGCGCCCGCCTATGCAAAGGTCAATGGCGGAACCGCCATTCCGCTGCCGGCCACGGTCATGGTGCAGCGTCGCTGTCCGCCGGATAAAGTGCGACCACTGCCACCGACACCAAATCATACGCCAAGTAAGTTGAGTGTGGGAAACTTATTATTAAAAAACCAAAAAAAAAAAAAAAGGAAGTTTAGAGCATACAGACAACCCTTAAAATGTGAGTTCGTGCCGGGCTTTGTTTACAAGAGCCAAACAAATTTTTTGAGCTATGAGAAATATGGAAGAAGCCTTTCAGCGTAATCACCAGAGGCAGTATCAACCCCCAATGGGACTGCACTTAAGCAAACAGCAAGCGAACTGGTGGCAATACTGGTGGCAGGATATTCATATGCATTTGTCACTGGTTGGGGTTTTACGCGTGTTGTTCATATTTTTTTGACCGAGATTTGTTTGTTAGGCATATAAAAGGGAGGTACAAATTAAGGTAGGGCTCAGCGTCATCAAAACACTCTCGGGAGTTGTTTGGGGTTTGAACATTATGAAATGGCCCCCTGTTGGGCGCACTTTCAAATGGGCGCACTGCCAAATCAACTAAAGTAACCCATGAATTTCTCTTATTTCAAAAGCTTTTGCTTTTTAAAGTAACTTGAATATTTAAGTCACTGTGACAGATTTTTGTTAAGGGTAGTCAACCGGCACAGGAGATTACTGTTGAATATTCATAGTAGCAAATTGAGTAAGCTCTGCTAGAGCACATAATCCAAGTCAATCAAAATATGAAGAAAGAAGACTCTCTGAATTTCAGTGAGATATACAGTGGAGTCTGCTTTAATAAACTCAACGTAGTAAGCTGTCTATTAAAAAAATAGGGCTTGAAGTCGATTCATATAAAGCCCGACACCGATCTCTTCGCGATTATTGATTATTGGCCCCCAAGTGCCACTGCTTCGCGGTGGATTTCAAGCCCCACGCACATCTTTCAGAAGAGACTTATAGCTACATATTTGAGTATACTACCATTTGTCTTTATCAAGAGAACAATCACTCAGTCCATGCCCAAGTGAAGCTTTTAGCCCGTAATACAAAAGGCAATGGGAGATATTTTTTACAAGATCTCTTTGCCTGGTTTTTTCTTTAGGATTACGTATGTCTTTTAATGGCACCTTTTTTTGCTTCTTTAAAAGTTAACGGCTGTAGGTCTCTGGGATAGCTTAGCTTTGCCTTATTGTGGATATTTTAATGCGCCCTTAATTGGGCGCTATCTCGTTACCAATCAGTTGTCATTGTCATGGTATAACAAAGTATAGCTATCGCTGTAAGATTTTCCACCAGTTGTCATTGCTTTACACCACAATTAATTAAATTTAATGCTTGCTTAGTCTTTAGCATTGATTTATAGACAGCTGTTGGATTTTGTGTGCTCTTGCATTGCCCTCAAGCTGACAGCCCCATTGACAGCTCCAAGTGGGCGCCAGTAACGTAAATTAATTAGCTACATGTACAATATAGCAGTCTTTTGAGTGGGTTGACACTGTTTTAATATTTTGCCCTTGAACTCTACTTTCAGGCATACCCGGTCTGGGAAAAAGCGGCAGTGACTTTAATTCCAGCCGTCCAAACAGTCCGCCAACCAGCAATCATACCATACAAAGTCTGAAGAGCGGCAATAACAACAGGTAAGCACGAAACAAAGAAATCAAAGTGAGTTAAAAAAAAAAAGCAGCGATTTGAAAGCGCTCTCAATGCACTGAGCCGCATCTAAGCTTTGTTCCACTGGCTTTATGAACTCATACTCTATTCACTTTGGCCACATCCTCTAAGCACTTTCAAATGATTGATTTTCTTTGTATCTAGCTTGCGTCCACCCACCGTCAAAAGCAATCATCAAAGCGGCATACCCTCACCTAGTAGCCTGACAGCGCCCACCAATGCCGCACCACAAAAACACTCCATGCTGGACAAGCTGAAGCTATTCAACAAAGAGAAGCAACAAAATGCAGCCAATGCAGCCGCAGCAGCAAACAAAACCCAAATACAATCCAAACGCACTTCCTCTTCCTCAGGCTTTAGTTCGGCCCGCTCCGAGCGTTCCGACTCCAGCCTTAGCCTCAATGATGGACACAACTCCTCGCAGATCAAGCCACCCAGCATCAGCGTCAGTGCCAATAAGGCACAGCAAAAGCATAATACAAAGCAATCCAAGCTGCTGGCAGCACAGCAAAAAAAGGAGCAAACCAAGGCCAGCAAGTTGGACAAGAAGGAGAAAAGCCCTGCACGCTCACTGCACAAGGAGGAGCAACAGGCACAATCTGGCACAGAGTCACGCAGTTCCACCATGGGTCGTGCGGCTAAGAACTCTTTAACACGCGGCGCCAGTGCTGCCAGTGAAAAGAACACTGCCAAAACGTCTTCCAAATCCTCGCTGCACTCCAAATCGGACTCAAAATCTTCGCTTATTATGCCCAATCAAACAAAAGGAGTGCAGAGTCCTAGTGGCACAGGGCTGCCCAAGCCCATAGCAGCCATCAAGGGCACCAGCAAGCTGCCACAGCTGGGCGATAATAACAAATCCCTGCGCCTAAGCAGCTCTAGCTCACAGCACGAAATGCAGCCACTTAAGCGTGAGCCAAGCGACATATCAAGTCAAGGCACCCAAACCAACATATCCAGCGAGCAGCCCACTATCATGCCCCACAATTCAGCACATATCCTCAAGGCCATGCCTTCACCGCCACCACCATACTATGCCAACAGTCCTCCAACGCTGTCTGGACACATATCACAAGCTGGCGGCTATCTGTCAGAACCTAGCACGCCGCAGCACAGCGGCTATGGCAGTCGCCTGCCGCCACCCAAATCTGCGCTGGGCGGTCCACGCAAGCTGGAGTACAATGCTGGTCCTCATATCTTGGCGTCGCCACCACCACGCTCGCCATTACAGCGCGGTCCCAGCTCGGCGCCCAACACACCCACCGCCTCGCCCAGCAAGTTTCACACTATACCTTCAAAGATTGTTGGCACCATTTACGAGTCAAAGGAAGAACAGCAGCAGCAGTGCACTTTGCCGCCTTCCTCGGTGGGCGTGATGCCCATGCGTCCCTTATTGCGTGGCTACAACTCACATGTGACACTGCCAACACGCGGAGCACGCGGTGGCGCCCAACCGCATCATCATCAGCCTTATATAACAGATTTCTGCGAGTCGGACATTGGCCAGGGCTATTGCAGCGATGGCGATGCACTGCGCGTGGGCAGCTCCACAGCAGGCAATCGCTACCATGACATTGACAATGGATATCTGTCGGAGGGCAGCAGCGGCCTGAGCAACGGTGGAGCTGGCAGCGCACTCCCGCATGGCAAACACTTTCTCAGCATGATGCGCGCACGCACGCAGCTGCCAACGACCATCGAAGAGCGGTAAGTGTACCAGTTTGTATTTAATGCCATGAGTCACTTCATCCAAGACAGCTACAGACAGACTTGCTGACACCAATGAGTCAGAGTCAGTGAAGACTTTGGTGCGCATATGGTTATGTCTTGTGCTCGTATCTTTTGGATTCCAAGAAGTTTCGTTGTCTTTGTACTGCAACCATAAAACGGCACTTAAGTGGAACTGCCGCAGACTATGCCAAACGAAACGAACGCTTTCAGGCCTCGATGCGCTTCTTTTGGGGACTTGGGCATGACACGCACAATTTGATAGTCCTTTGGAGCCTAGCCACACTTTGGCTGTCAGGCGCAGCTGCGCATAACTGTCAGTTTGACACTCATCGTTTGAAGCACTTAATTGTTGTAGGCGTCAGTAGCTTTGGTATATGGCTGTCCACTTGACGATTCTGACTCTACCTGAACAGCTGAACAACTTCCGGCTGTGGATACACTTGAACAAACTCTGAGCTCAAATTGCCAATTTGCATAAAATCCTCTTGAAGTTGACTCCTTCTGTTGGGGGCGTTTGTCAAATGTCATTTGCAAATTGTCAACGCCAGACAGTTGACAATGTTCAGCTGCCAAGTATTGGCTTACACACTGATAGAGGGACATATCGAGGAGTGGGTATCATGGAAATTGAGAGGCGTTTGCGTAGATATTGTGCTATATTCGTGCATAGCCATAGCTACCACAAACACTTGACATTTACACTTCAGTTAACAAAGGTAGCTGTTAACAAGCGTTTTTGATATGCCAAGTGGGCGCCTTTTCCGGGGGGTGCGCCACCAAATTGTATTTTTGGTATTACATATTTTTTTAATGTGTGTCCAATTTAAAGTTGTAGCTGGTGAGCACTTTAAGCGATATTTGGTTAAAAATACCGCCGAATCCTTGCTCAGCTGCTTTAACACGTGCTAACCGCAACAGTTTCCAAAAGTATTTCCAAAAATAAATGACCGTCAGAATCTTAATTTTTTTTTCAGCTCGAGTGAGTTCAAAAAAAATTTTGTGGGGACTTTTTTTCTAAGCTGACCTCGTTACTACTCTGAATTGTGAAAAATCTTGTAAAAGGCATTTTTGGCCAAATTAAGTTTGACTTATGAATTGGGATAGAAGCGAAGCCATTACAATTAACCAGGGGCGGACTCAGGAAAAAAATGTCATCTTTAAATCGTCTTTAAAAAATGTATCTATATTTAAGGGTTAGGAAAGCAGAAAGATCTCAAAAAATTATATAAATAGAAATTGGTTTGGTTTTTTTTAGGAATAAAACTTCCAATTACTCATAACAAGCTGACACCTATATTTTGATTAGCTTTAACATTAAATGAAAGATATGAGAGTTAAATTTCGTATGCTGCAGTAATTAATGTGGGTAACAGTGTATATTAAAGTCGGTATATCTTGAAGTTGACATTTTTGCTAAATATAGCCAATAACCGCAACAATAATCGCTGTAAATGTTTTTACGAAAGCGGAGCTTGAACATTTACCGATAATCAGATCATTCTTTGGGTTTGGGTAAACAAACTCGGCAAAAAAAGGAAATTTAATAACGTAAAAGATGGCGTACGGGCGCGGACGGCTTTGGGATACCCTGTACCACCACATTGCAATCAAGTCCGATGTATTGTCTACGATATCTTAATAAACAAACGAAGCATACCGAATTTTTTACAAAAATCGATTTTTGGCCGATCGGTCCTATAGAAGCTATATGATATAGTCAAACGATTTTGTTAAAATTTGGTACAGTGCTTGGAAACTCTAAAAAAATTTGGATTGTCAAAGTTGGTTACGATATTACTACACCCCTATGGGAGCTATATAATATAATCCCGATATCGAAAAAATAAAATAAGCTTTTCTACCGTAGGATAATGAGGGACCTTATCTGAATGTTTGGTTGCTCTAGCTCTTACCATCTCTGAGATCTAGGCGTTCATCCAGACGGACTGACGGTCAGACGGACAGATGGAAATGGGTATATCGACTTCTCTAAGCACCCTGAGTATATTTTAGGTAACTTTGGGGAGTCTCTCCTTCCGTATGTTACATACATTTTCAGCTTGCACAAACTTAATATACCCTTTGTACCATCCGGTACAGAGTATAATAAATGAAAATAGTATGACGCTAACGGTTGCTTCTATAATCTTCGTCACAAAATGGATTCACTAAAATAAGTTAATTAATTAATTCCAAAATTTTAAACAATCGGACATATTGCTATAAAGCTACTGATAAACACTTTTGAATAATTTTTTGAAATCTCCCCAAAGTCAAAAGCACAAAAATGTTTCTTTTAGTAATCGAATTAAAAATACCATTTAGCTAATTTTAGTTAATTATTTTGGGCTATTTTTTTTTAGGTAGGAAAGACTGAAAGCTAGGAAATCTCCACTAAATAGCATGTGTCATAATAAGCGGCCCCTTGTTGGGCGCCATTTTAAATTTTATGCTGCCGTATGTCTATGCTATAAATTGATGTGCTTATTGAGTATTTGTTGGACTTTGCGTCTATAAAAGACTCCCAGCCTACTTACTCCATCCATTGCTTGTTGTTTTTCATTAAAAAACGCTTATGGCTGTATTTGATGGGGGGCGCTTGTCGCAGAACTTTTATTAGCTTAGGTCCATATTAATGCGTTTCCTTTGATCTGTAAAATTAATGCAATGTCGCGTGCCTAGCTATGTCTGGCACTTATTTTAGCGGCATGATAGGGATTATAAATATAAGTCGTATCAGTGGTAACAGCTGTTGACAAAGTTCATTGAAGGTATGCAACTTGGCATAGTCAAGTGTACGTACTGACCCTTAAAGTGACTTTTAACATGCTCTCACGTCCGTAGCCTTTGCCGCAAATATGCTGTAATTGAATTTTAATGCACGTACCCGGTTTGTTACGGTCCGGTACGGCTGAGTACAGTCAGGACCAAATGGCTGCCTGTCGCATTAGTGTCAAGTCTTAAGGGCTAATCAGTTGTGGCGCAGACACCTGCAGGACATAATTTTCAGTGCCGCAGAAGCCCAACAAGTGCAGCATGGTTATGATGCCTTGGCATGCCCTGGACTGCTGTGTCTGGACATTTGTCTAGCCGGCAAGTGCGGTGGTGCCATGGTAGTAGAGTTCCTGGCAAATAAAAGTAAATCAAGATTCAAAGAGCGCACATATTTTTCATAAAGCCGTGCCAAAGCAGGAAGCAGACAGTTAGGAGTCGAACAGGATATGTCTGTGGGGTTGGTTGCACACCGTTTGTTGCATGCACCATGCTGCATGCTTCTTTTATTTAATAACGCATTTTTCAATGCATTTGATTTATGGCACAAGCGTGAGGCGAAGCAGTTAGTTCGAGAGTTCCAATGGTTTTCCTCATATCTGTGTAAAATCATCAAAATTTAAAGCCAATTTAAAGCTGCAAGAGTTGCCATAACGTGCCAAAAAATGTTGACATTATCGGGCAGCTGGACCCAAGCCAATCATGTGGCAAATTTATTTGGGCCTCTCAACCAAAATGCGCCAACAAATTGAAAATAAATTTAACACTCAGCCCACACAGTCGCATAATAAATACAAATTGTTTTTATTAATTTAATAAACTTGAGTGAACCTGGGTGTCCAGTAGGTTGGTACATTGCTCCATTGGCAGAGCAGCCTGTCACCAAAAACACAAAATTGTAGCCTTGCTTGGGGTCCAACATTTCGTCCAGTGCTTTAGGCACTCACCTGCCGCACGTTGCGGTGTCTACTCATGTGTTCAATGACGTGACCCCGGGCAAACAATCAGTTCCCATTTAGCTTCACTTTATGAGATATTGTTTTTTTTTTTTTGGGAACACACTTAAAAAGGTCTGGCTTAGTGTTTAATGAAGTGTAAATTTTTGGGTTATGCGTTTAATGCTGAGTACATTAAAAAGCATTGAATTTGATGCGTTTGTCGCATTAAAAATGTATTTCTCTTATTTAATTTGCTACATTAGCTAAGAGTGTCTGTAAAGTTTATTTGACAGGTTAGGTGGAGGGTAATATTTTGGATGAAAAACACTGTTGCCATGACGCTGTGAGGTACAGTGTATCAGCAGGCAGAGGTAGGTGTCGCATCGTGCTGATACGTCTCTTATGGCCAGCTTTGCATCGTTCTTACTATTTTTTAGCGAAATTTGACAAAAGTGTTTTTTTTTAGTACTTTTTGAATTACAGTCGAACTACCGAATAAAGAGCCTTTCTACACCTAGCTTCTTCTAATTGCATATATATTTTTTTTAAATTTAAAATCGACTCGTTTCCAAAATTTCATGTGCTTTGATTTATATATAATTATTATTATATTGTTATTCGCATAGTTACCAAAAATTGTGCTTATAGGCCTATACGCAGCATGCAAAAATCTTTTTTTTTATTTGAAGTTTTGTCATTCCGTTCGAAATTTTAGCATGACCTTAAATCACAAAAATGTTTGGGACTCTTTGCAACATGTGCAAACTAATAGCATAGAAATAAATATATTACTCATGTCAAATCATTTACTTATTATTCACGGAAGGATTGTAGATTAAATAAACAAAAAAAAAAAAAAAAAAAAGTATTTTGTCAACAATGTTTGCCATGTTATTTGAAATCGAATAATTTCTTAAATTATTGTACCCGCAAGCAAATATATAAAACAAATTTAAAATAATTTAAAACATACAGCACATCATTCAATAAAATATACAATACAACAAAAATTATAAAAAAAGTTCTTGAAGCGGGGATCCACTGAGCAAACTAAGGGTTTCAATTCTATATGCTACTAGTTGGTACCCAGCGTGCTATATTCAATACGAAATTTAGAAAAAAATTAATTTTTTTATTCACACATTTCAGTAAATTGGTTTGACAACATTTTTATTCTAGGGTTTTATGGCCTATATATTTAGTATGGCTAATATAGCATTTTCATAATCTACGCATCAAAGTACCCTAAAACAGACCCTTTTTGTATTTTTTTTTTCAATTTTCCAATTATTGCGACTAACATATTCCAAAACCTTTGAAATGCCCTATCAGCACCTACCGGATTTTAAGAAAAATATGCCAAGAACCTTCCACACATCATGAGAAACACAGACAAAAATTTGTTCGTGAGTATATAAAGGACACATGAACATGATTTCACTTTTCATAGATAATCTATAAGCCCACAACAAATATAGAATTTTTTTACTAAAATTCTAGTATTTTAAGGTGTGCTACTCAATACAAATAAATTAACCTTGTAAAAGACAATCTCATTATATGTATACCGTATTATTCAAACTTCAAGAATAATTGGAAATGAACCAAATTTCAAAGTTAAAGTTAATTTTTTAATGGACTCCCTTTGGCTACCAAATATCTGTAAACCTTTATGAAGAATAGAACCCTTAGCGTACTTGTATAAAAATAAGCATAAGTTTTGTTGCAGCTTCTCATCGTCACAATATAGTTTATAAAATCATATTCTTTTAAGTTGACTACCGTGAAGAGTTCAACTATTAAACACGAATTTTAGTAAGACTAAATGGAGTCAATCCTATAAATCTCTGTTTTTAAAATTTTGACAAATTCTTTGAATTTTAAGCCAACGAATACAATTCGAAAGCAAGTTTAAATGAGAGATTCCGATTTACCATAAACACTTCCAAAAGCTTACTTTTAAAAAGCTCTTCGCCAGCACTTTTTATAGCAAGCTACTGTGCTGCCTTAGCTAAGACACACACCCGCATGCATTCAAAGCTTTGTGGGTAGAAAAAGGGAAATTAAATTTCCCTAACATGCATAACTCTATGCATATCATAAATCGCTAAACATTAAAACAGGCATACATGAAACTAATTCTACAGTTTGCAATTTTTTAGAGCTTACAACGTTTTTAGCAATTTAAAGGATTGCAAAATTTTTATCTGATTCCCTCTGGCCCTCTGCATATAGTATGTTTTTATGACATTTAACCACCCGCCCACGTTAGGCTACATGCAAAACTTGTATCTTTCGTGAGCACAGTTTTGTTGCTAAGCCTTTAAGCCTCACAATTAAGCTTGCCACGTGCCACAAGACATACCAGCATACAAACAAATAACATACTACGCTGATAAAGTAACTAAATACTCTGTTGGACTTTTCCTTAATGGTTTTCAAATAACTTGACTATTTTGCTGCCAACATGTAATTATGAATAGCCTGAGATTATGCTCACATCTTGGCCAAAAGCTAACAACAGCTGTGCCTCCAATTATTTGCAAGTGTAATTCGATGGCAGACTGATTGAGTGGCCATGCTCTATGAGATTTATGACCCATTAAAGAGCAAATACCATGAGGTCTGTTCCGGCTGTCACTTACGGGCAGATTTTTCCGACATAAATTTTACGTCATATTTTTCGAAGCTTGCGTAAGTTTAGCCAATTTAATTGGCTTGAATGGAACTTGTAATACTATTGCGCATAGTTTCATAACAATGAACTTTTAATATATTATAATAAAAAGTATTATTTATTACCCTATAGAGGGGGGGGGGGGAGTTTTAATTTTTTTTTTTTTTTTTTTTTTTTTTTTTTTTTTTTTTGGGGGGGGCTTGTTTTTTTTTTTTTTTTTTTTTTTTTTTTTTGGGGGGGGGGGGTTTTTTTTTTTTTTTTTTTTTTTTTTTTTCCCCCCCCCGGGGTTTGGGGGCCACTCCCCTCCCTATAACATAAAAAGACGTAAAATTCAAGTGCAATAAAAAAAAACCTACGAAAAACGTAAAGAACTGTTGAAGAAGAGAAGAAAATGTACAAAAAGTTTATTGAAAAGTAAGGAAAAACAAAGAAAAATTCTGAGCTTCCAGGCCTTTTCTGAGTCTCACTTGCACTTAAAGTTAGAAAATATAATTTTCCCCTCCTCAAAATGTTCCCATATGTTTTGAGAATTTAAGATCTATGGGACTTGATGTACTTATATTGCCAATTAGAATATTTGGTTTATGAATTGGCTAAAACAATTGTTTTTTTAAGTGAACAAATACCTAGGCTTTTGCCTAGGCTTTTTAGAAAATGTATGCAAATTCACTACAATTTAGTGAATTTAACTGTAGCGAGTACCGCAATAGGCTTGATAACGATTTGCGAACTAACTTAGACAATTGCTTAACCTTAAATTAGTCAGTTTATAAGCTCGCTCAAAATTGTTGAAATTTCTGTGAAATTTTTCGAACACAAATTCACATGACAAAAAGTGAGAGCAAGAACAGCTCTGTTTGTTGTATACATAACAAATGCTTACAAGTGCTGCCAATTAGTTGGCTAAGCAATTTTTCTTCCGACTCTTGGCCAGCCAGTTTTCAATACCAAAAAACAAACTAATCAACAGCTAGCAATAACGCCAACAGCGACAACAACAAAATCAACTTGTTATCGTGCCTTTTTGGCTCGGTTTCGCTTTTGAATTGTATAAGAGGCGACGTTTTTGTGTGCGGAATTTTAGGAAAATTGCAGCAGAGACAAGAACCAGCCCGCCCTTGGCTCAATTTTGAAGTTGTCGTTGACTGGCCGCCAAGTTGATTGCACGCCCAAACAATGCGAAACAAGTTTGCCAATGGCTTGAATGCATGACTAACTGATTGCTTCTTGGCTAAAAGCTAAGAGCGACATTTTCGAACTTGCTCTCTTAGTTAGAGTCTAAGTATACTATTGCTCTGTCAAAAGCCATTTGTTGCTTGCGACTAGTTAGCAGGGGCTGGGTTTTGGCATGGTTTACTACCAAAGGCATGGTTTGAAATGAAGGAGACGCACTGCGCTGTTGCGTTATTCGCCAGCATTGTAGAGTGTTGACGTGTGACGTCATATTGTAAATCTTTTGCAACAACTGTGCACTTGTGCTGTTCTTGTTAGCAATCAAATGGCTTGAAATTTTTGTTTTAAATGATTTTTATTTAACTTTACTAAAAAGCTAAGTTAGCTAAGCAAATTGTATTGAACGATTATTTTTGGTTTATTAACATCGCATCTTTACCTACTTTTTGTTCATGTTAATAACCTGGGCTCTTTGACTCACTTACCTTTAGTTAATTTGACTCTTTTTGTGGACATTTTATGGTGGCTTAAAAAAGCGCATTTAATACAATTCTGAAAAAATTTTCAAGTAAAGTAGTTTTTAGATGTCTAAAGTGATTTTGTTAATTTTCATGGTATATTTTTTTCAATAAAGTCGAACTTCTTTATGGCGAATTAGCTCGGAAGCAGTGTATTTTTTCGGTACATGTGCATCGGGTATAATCGGGGTGTACACTGCTTTATGAACATCTTATACCCGAATCACATATGAACTATTACTTAAAAAATTGCATAATTCGGAAAAAATTCGATTGTAATTGTTCAAGTTCCTCCTTTGTTAATGTGATCTTTGCATAATAAATAGGCGCACTGTCCTAGCTTTATAGAAAAAGATTTCAAATATGAGCGACTTGGAGAATAGTTTAAGAAGCATATACCGTGACTTGATTCCTGTTTTGCAAAAACACCTGATAAGGCACATAAAAAAACATATATACTTAAGCATTACTTAAAAAAGATAATCGGTAGTTTTATGTATATCATCTTAGAAAAAGAGGATTCAGCATCCAATTAATCGAAATAAATTTTTTCTTTGCTAGCTCGAAATCAAGAAAATTAAAAAATGAGAACCGGAAACATCTTTATAACTATTCGAATATATTCTTATTAGGGATGCTCGATACCGATTCGATTCGATTCTACCAAAAAGAAATCGATATCGACGATACCGGTATCGACTTTTTGACATTATTTTAAAGAAAGAATGGAGGCATTTGCTTGACAAAGAAACCAAAATTATCTAATATTCATAATAATTTGAGATAGTGGTTATCAGAATGATATAAACTTTTTCTTATTTAAATTTTTTTCTGTTTTTTTTTGCAAGTAGCGCCAGCCAAAGCTGAAAATCGCATGGGTAACCACCATAAAGAGATTTTTTGCAAAATAAATTTCATGCGCCAAATGTAAAACGAAATTTAGCTGGATACCGATACTAAGCAAATTGGTATCGGATCGACGATTAATAGAGAACCAAAATATCGGTATTGAATGTTAAATATCGACTTCGATATTCTCGTTATTCAATATATCGGATCGGTATCGCGGTTAGTTTCTTCATAAAGAAATTTTAATATTTTTCAGTTTTTTTTCGATAAATGATTTCACAACTAATATGTTTTTTATTTTTTCATGCTTTCATGCTCATATTTTTTATTTTTGAATACGAAGAAACTAAAACACTTTTTTTTTAATGGTAAAGGTGTATGAAAATACATAAGGGAATTAAGGACACCTTGTTTTTTTTCAACAAAATTTTAGGAAAATGAAGGTAGTGTTAAGAGAAAATGTATCAGTGTTGAGGCAAGAAATTTCGAAACTTTTAAAGAAAATGTACTATGCTTAACGAATTAATGAATAATAAACTAGTTCAAAAGAAAATTTTAATTAACCTGCTTGTAAAATTTCGATACTGTGACGTTAGAGTCGCAGAAAGCGCCAAAAGTTGCATAAGGAAAAACGACTTCATTGTGTCTCCCCATCATTTGTTACTATGTACTGACTTGCGCTACTCCTGTGGGATATAAGTTGTATGTGTAGCATGTGTAGCAGCATTTGTTTGCCCCATAGTCACCGACTCATGCAAATTTAAGTAGCTCGTACTGTCAGTTGTAGTCTTGGCTCAAAACTGACACGCCTCAGAGGCTTTCAAGCGACCGCGCACCGTGTGGCAGCTGCAACAGCTGTGCAGGTGGTTTGCCTTTTACTTTCAATACAACTTGCAAATTTGCGGCACGCACATGCTTGCCGTTTCTCTCTTATATCGTGCGCTCTTAGCTTGGCTTTTCGAACTTGCACTCTCTTAGCTTTGACCATTTTCGAACTTGAGTTTTCCATGGCGTAGCATTTGAGGCGCTGCCGCAGCAACCCCGAAACGTATTTTGACACTCGGGCGTTGCGGTTGTTCGACGAAAATGTTGACGGTTGAAACGCGTCTTTTATTGTTTTAAAATTTATTGAATATGTGCATATTAATTAATAAAATTATTTAAATTTAAATATACAAAAATTATTGTGTAATAAAATTGCAATAAAGTTTATTTATTTTTAAAAGTTGAAAATGTAAATAAGTAAGTTCAAGTATAGTACAAAATTTTGTTGCGGTCTTTTTAGTAGTTTTATTCATCTTTGATTGTTTATGTGTTGCATACTTTGTGGCTGTTAAGCAAATGTTGCAGACAAGTTGAATGTGGCATAAACCGCAAAGTAAATAGTGCGTGCTTGTCTTTGACGTGTTTTGAAGCACTGCGGTGCCTGCAGCTATGTTTAAAATCTTAAAGGTATGTTTACAAGATGTGCTCTGCGAAATGAATTTTGACGCTACATTGCTTTTGGCTGTCCAAGCGTATGAAACAATAATTAACATGTCCTTTTCGGCATGTAGCATGCGGCATGTGGCAAGTGAGTGAGCAGTCGTCCAGTGTCAATGACTGCCTCAGGACATTCAACTCCAACGTCAGGCTATTGTTTACATAGCTCAGTGCGGCAAATGTTTGCCTTTGGATGTATTTACAGACAGCCGGCCGCTTGAACTGGCCCCGGTACGGAGCAGTGGGTAGGTCAACACAAAGCGCTTTTACCATACAGGCAATGCTCAAAATAAACAAACATGATAAAAGTGGGACAGAGGTTGTTGGAATGTTAATAGCAAATCACCAGCCCGAACATAGAGCATATTTTTCCCATAGTAATGTGACATATTCAAAGCCTTGTACCGGAAGAGTATCGGACCTGGGGCCAAGTCTGAACAAATCAATTTGATAGCTTCGGAGCGTACTGCCTGCGCGCGCTGTCAGCTGTCTATCAATTGTGAGCAATTACTTGAAATGTCGGAACTTCTGGCAGACATTTAGTTACGAGACTAGGCTCTTTTTGGACGGGTAACCCGCTGGCAAGCAATAAATCTTGGCAGACGACAACAGCCCACCAAAGAAATGGTAGAGAAAAATTGCCGTGTGCTTTTAGCCTTCATCGCATAGGTGGCAGCTTGTCAAGTCGTGTGGCAGAAAGCAAAAAAAGGTAGCAAAAAGGGCCATAAAATAGCAACAGGCAACAGGCAGCTTGCCGCAGGCAGACCCTGTGCATATTTAAGAGCGGTTTATAGTCGCATAAAAAGCAAGAAAACCCTACGGCTGAGTCATGAAGTTTTGCCTTGAGGGCAACCCCTAACTAAGGGGCAGTCTACGTTTAAAAGTTTAGCTAAATTGTTTTCATGCTAAGCTCAAGTTGAATTTACAATGAGCTAAGCGGCTTTAAGCACACGTCTAAGTGCAGAGGTAAATGAGCGATGTGATATGGTAACTAAGCGAACTAAGCTGGATAAGCGCTGTGCCACTGCGTAGGCAGCATGTGGCAATTAGAGTAACTGTAGGTGGGCACTTCCAAGTCATAGGGTACCCCTTAAGCTGTCTGTCTGTGCTAGGCAATTATTGCAGCAATCGGTTTTGTTTATTTTTATATGCGGAAAACTTGATTAGTTGAAAAGGGCGCCCAATGGGGGGCGCTTAGGCATTGACATATGATGCTAAGTTTTTTGCTGTAAAGATTTATTTAATGAACAGTAATGCAAGGGATTCGTGCTGAATTATGTGTAGTTTGTTGGTTTGGAAAAAACTAACGACTTTGGACGTCAATTTGGGTTGCGGTTGAGATTTTATAGAAGATTTGATAGTAGGTATTTTTTTCAAGCTTTTTCATTTCGAAATGGACACTGAAGTTTCCGCTGTCAACTTAAGCTGCTAAGTCCTTAAAACATAAATAATAACCATAATAAAATTCCATTGTAATTTGATAGCGCTAAAATTTGACTGGAAACCAGAAGTGGCTGTTGTTACACACTGCCAAAATCCCATCGTCCAGTATACGTTCGTGTCATGAACCATTCTGCAGTAAAACACTACTGGCAGTGTTGCAAAGCGGTTTGGTAAACCTACGAATAAGCTCCATTTGCTTCAAAAATAGTTGCCATATTAATGCAGTATCTGGATGTCGAAATGGAAAGCATCAATTTGACGAATACTTTAAAACGAACTTTTAGCAATGCCAAAAATTGCATAATCCCATTCTATTGATACAAGCAAGGCGCAATAGAGAAAATATGTAGAATTTGTTCTATAATGAAAAAATATACTGGTTGAGCAATTCGTCACTTCAATTTAACTAACAGAAGCCACCTAAAGATTTAGCATGGAAATGACGTCCATGACATGTTCTGGTCTTCGTTTGTGTTAACTTTAGTACGAATCTGTAGACACTTTCATTAAACAATTGCTTTAAAGTTCTTTTGTGCCATAGAGTGGTCTCCATGGTAGCTTGGAGTACTTCTACTTCTTCAATGTATACAAATTTCGCATTCAAGGAGTGTGCGACCCTCCACACAAATAAAATATACAAGACTTTTTAACGTTTTTCCTCTTGCTTTCAAAAAATATAGCAATCTAAATTGTTTCTGAAAACTCAGTGTGTAATTCATTTCAAAGAATTTATCTCAAGTTTTAATACCTACCAACTTGCTCCTTAAGCAATTTCAGTGAACACAACTTATTTATTGACTTGTTTGAAGTTATTTGTTGCTTTATTGTTGCTGCTGTACCCATAATTGCCTGTAATTGAGAAACTTTATTTATTTATAAGTACGTTTTTTCCATTATCATTTATTTCACACAAAACGGTTTGCCTTGCTCATTAATAAACTCATTTGTTAAGTTGTGTAATTTGTGCGACAGGACACACTCACTTGAAAGACGACACGCAACAAAGCCAACTGTCCATGTGCCACTTGATATGCTACAGTTTTTTGTTTTTATTTATAACATTTGCCATCGATTTTTTGTTTTCTGGCGGTGTAAACGTTGCCACACCTCTGTCAGAGCCGCTGACAACTGTCTCCCATACATAATTGACACTGTAAATATGTGAGTCAGCGAAATGTGTGCTATATATACATATGTGGAATGGTATTTGCAATATTGCTATAGTCCTAAATCATGCAAAGTGTTGTCAAGTTGCGGTTTCTACACGAACTGCCGGCACTTAAAGCACTAAATTTTGGTTTTTTGGGCCAACACGTTAACCCATTTTGTGACGTCCTGTGCATCTTATATAAAGGATTCTATATATGTAAGTTGCTGCAAGTTGTATCGACTTGACGGCAGTTAAGGCGTTTTTATTAGCCAACTCACACCAGCAACTGTCTAACATAAATTCAACATAAAATTGAGTGTTGGCGTTTTACTACCCTTAAGTAGCCCAAACGTGCACGTTACAAGTTCATTGCTCTTTAATAGAGTCGTGCGGAACAGAGCGCCAAATATGTAGCCCTATTTTGGGCGCCCAGCTACTGAGCCAACATTCATTAGACTCGAAATTCTTTTTCTATGCCAAAACCATCAGTTAAGCTTGTAATTAGAGCTCAACGACAATGCGTTGTAATTAAACATGTAAGCAAACACAAATGAGTGTGGCGCCCAAAGTGGGGCGTTGTAAAGTTTTGCTTAGCATATTAGCAAAGTTTTGTACTTAATTTAATTTTGTCAGTATAGTGTCTGTCTACTACAAACTGTCTAGGAATTTCCATGGCAAAAAAGCTGCAAACTTCTAAAAAGTTGGCGCACTTTTGCTTTTAGCAGCTTTTGCTAGGCTTTTTGTTGGTTTGATGGGATTTGCTCTTGTTGTTGTTGTTATTGTTGTTGCTGAGCTGCTTGAGTGCTTAGCCCTGGCTTAGGGCTTTAAGCTGGTGCTTACTCAAAGCAACGCAGCAAGTACGCACTCAACGAGTCACTTTGGTAGCCAATCTGCTAGCCACTTGTAGACAATGGGCTGTCATATATTGTTAGCCCGCTTTATGAGCAGTTTTTGGGCATGCCACACGTCTGCTTTATTGTTTTGTCCAAGGCATAATTTATTATAGCTCTACCAATAACAATAGCGCACAGCTGACTGCCCTGGCGCATAACTGTCAATGCTGTCAAAGCGATGGCCATTAAAGGAATGCCAACAAAAATGCACGAATAGTGCGCACGGAAGTCGTAAAAGCAAACAATTGCTCAGAGGAAATGCTCTTGCTCTTACTCTTGCTAGCAAGCATTATATAATTGATGCGCCTACAACTAGGCAATGCTTTTTTCGTGTACAACTGCGTAATTATGTCGTATCCCATCTACTTCATCCTTGACATAGTGCGAGCACACACACACATACACATGTAAGCCGCCATTTCGCCGAAAGGCTGTAGGACCTTATGAGTGTTGTTGTTATGTTGCATGCTTTTAGGCGCTTTACAAGGCCAAGCAAACAAGCTGCCGAGCAGCTAACCAGTTGAAGGTTGCGTGCTTTAATATTTTGTTTTGTTACTTTCCACTCGTAACACGCGTTAAACCTAGAGTATAGGGGTACATTGAGTATGTCAAAAAGTTGATAACATGGAAAAGACTGCAAAGGTTGGCCCTATGAGCAGCCGTGTTGATAGTATGATCAAAAATGTAAACAGGAATTGGTATGTAAAAGAGGATGGCAGAAAATGACTTATTGTCCTTAGCTTCAACAGTCTTTTGAGATTTTGTAATTGTCAGAAGATACACAAGGCTTAGACCGGGCAAAAAAGATGTTTACATAACAATCTTGCTCGAATTTTTGGAATATCTGAAGAAGAACCAATGCAATATTAATAGCAACTTTTCTTATTAAAATTGGAAACTACATAATTTCTATCAGCATTACAAAATAAAAAAAAAATATTGTAATGGTTTTGTCAACTTATTTGTGAAAGTCTTACATTTTTGATGATAGTAGAAGACATCTCTCCGACGCCACGGAGCGCATGAGAGTTAGAGAGACAAACTCTTACCAAAATTGAATGCAGATGAAGTTTAAAGCATTTAATTGTGTCAATATAAGCTATGCTGTGAAATCTCTCATTCTGAAAATTTACGGAAGTACGCGTAGTGGCTATATGGAGTGGTATAACGAAAATAAAATCGTTTAAGGTCATCTATTTGAAGTTCTAATCAAAAATGGATTAAGTTTAATAAGGGTGGCTATTAAGATTTATTTTAGAAAGAAAATTTTCCAGGAGACCGTGTTTTCCTAACTTTTTTACGTTGCAGCAGGCTGTATTAACTAAGAGCATATGTCTCAGCCGAAAAAGCAAAAAAAACCGAAAAAAAGAAAATAATTAAACTTTCGTTGTGAAAATATCGCTAAATGCATCTCTCAATCTTTTTCCCATGTTAACTCTCGCGTTGCTTAACATATGTGCTAAAAACTTGTTATTGATATTTTTAAAAACTTTTAATTTTTAAAGAATTTTTAATGATATAAGTGTCACTTTTGACCTTCCGAAAAAATTTCTTAGCTTAGGCTAAGAATAGATAGGCTAATAATAGAATTAAATATTTTTGGTTAAAAGTGTGTCTCACTGTCGATGACCGTCCCGAGTTACCTGCATATCGAAGTCGGTCACGACAAGCTTTTTTTTTTTTAAACTGCCTCATATTCGACATTTTTATTAATGTGCTCATAAAAATTTCCGCACCCTTTAGCGCCGGCAAACGCTGTCGGAATTTCATTCATAAAATGTTATCAAGCGTGCTAACAACACTTTTCCCACAAAAAGCCTCACACACGCATACAAAGGAGTGTTTGTGTAGGCATATGACAGAGCATCCTGTGCCAGTTGACACAGCTGATAAGTCAGCCCACATTGCAGCTTGTTTCCCCCAGATGACAGTATTTTTTTTATAAATGAGAAGAAGGCGTTTGTTCGTTCAGCCTTTTCTGCTGGACAAAGCAAAGGAATGTAGGCAAATGAGTCAAAGTCGAATGGAGAATGAAAGGAAATAGATTATGCTATGTATGCCATATAAAAGTATATATATTATACGTACATACATGCACAGTCCGAGCCTGCGGCATTGGGACTATGTCTAACTTGTTTGCTTTATGGTAATAAACTTTGGTTTAGTTATGAAAATGTTTTGTAAAACCTTAAAGCTGAACTGGATTTTAGTTTGAACTTAGTTCCATCAATTATTTAATTCTTTATACATAACATTTATAATTTTATATTTGTTGCGCAATGTTTAAATGGGGACGGGTTGTTGTTTGAGGCGACCCTGGACATATTGTACATATGTATTTTTAATGTATAATACGTAGAGACAACATAATGCGATGTTGGCTTAAAAGGAAACTTGCGTCAATAGCTAGAAGTGATGCAACGAGGTTCATTGTGTAAAGTGAAGCAAAAGAACCGCACAAGGGAATAAAAATAATTTTTTATTAAATTGTTGGGTCCTTTTGCGTATGATTTTATATCAATTGACGTCAATTGAATTTGTTCATTAAAAAAGCTTTAATGTTTTTTGATGGTGCTCATCTTTTGCAGCTATATTATTTAAAAGAGCAGAAGTTTTTCGGAACTTAAGTTATAGCCAAAGCAAAACCTAATTTATAGGAAGTTATGTAAATTTGTCACTATAATGAGGTTATGTCTAGTATGGCGACCATCACTAAAAAGTGCGTAACTTTCTCATTAATACGAGTTACCGATTTTTATTAATAGGGTGGGCCATCTGTTGGTTTGTTTGTTAATAGCATTTTATTTGTATATTTTTCAATAAAATTGGCTAATTGTACATATCAAATACAAGTTTGAAGCTACTCATTTATGTATGAAAAATAATATTGCCCAAATGGCTGCTACGTTTGGCTCTAGACCCCCTTAGGCGAAAATCGTAATTTTCGATGACTTTTTTTTTTGACGAAAAGTTATCTTGCTGTTCTCCCATACCTTGAACGAATAAGCTTAAAATGGTCCGTGGGCATCAATTGTTGCGTTCTTGCGAACAATCGCAGGTCGATGTTCCCGGCGATTCATGACTAAAATAAACTGGTTTTAAACTTGACATCTGTATGTCGAAGAGCATTCTCTTTGGACGGGTATGTTCCGAATTATGAGTTTTTAGCAAACAAACCAACCCCCCATTTTTTTACCTTATTCTGGCAGCCTTTGTTACATAGAATATCTTTCTTGCATTAACTCGTTCTCGGCATGACTGATTTTACCGAACTTCTTAATTAAGTTTTTATAATAACCTATAATTTCCGCCCCTACTTTTAGCTAATTTTGCCTTAGCATGATTATTTCCCTGTCTTATTTTCAGTTTACACAAGTTTTTGAAATTTCCTCTCTTTCCAATTTACTCTGACTTTTATAAACTAGTCTTACTTGAGTCATCCTGCAACATCCTTGACCAATTTCGCCCCTTTTTGGCTTTTTGCTACATTTTGTTTTTCATATTTGCATTCGAATTTCCTTTTTTTATTTTACCTTGTGTTTTTAAAGTGCCTGACTCTAGCTACATGGTTAGGTGTTTAGAGTTTTATCATGCAAGAATCCAAAAAAAATAGAACGTGGTTTTAAAGTCTTCGCATTTTGTTAGTACCGATAGTGAAAATTACATCCCTGATGCCCTACTTCACTTAAATTTACAGACACCGATACCCGCTGCTTTGACATTGCCGATAATTGTTAATTTATTCAGATCCTGATCCTAATGAAAGACCAAGTTTTATTGCCTCGATTTAAGTCCTTAGTTCTAGTAATAGTTCTACCGAACCCCACACAACTTCAGTTTGCACAGCTAATGAACATTTTAAGCCACACCCTTGGTAATTACACGAATATGTTGCCACATTCTGAGCCAAAATAGTCCGCTCATTTAAGCCAAACACGTGCGTTGGACGCCGCATAAATTAACGCCCCGCTGCGGGGACTAAATTAAAAAGTACATTGAAATTTTCAAATAGCTCGACCAACCGAAAAAAAAAAAAAAAATTAAACGCTAATGCGAATTGTTGTTGTATTTGGTATTTGTCCTTGTTGTTGTTTATGGCTTTCAGTTTTTGCTCTTATGCAAATTACATTTTATGCACGAAATTAGTTTTTAGCCCTGGTCAAAAGCGAAAAGGCAAAACGTTGAAAATATCGTGGTGCATGGTTGATAGTCCAAGTATGAACGACCCCGACGATGTCGATGCATGGAATTTGTTGTGTGCACGGCCAGTAAATATATTCCAAATATGTTTATGGGTGTGTTTGTGTTTGTGTACCCTTATTGCAGGAGTGCGCACAAAAACTAAAGCATACACTTGGGGGGCTAGCAAACTAAAACATCGATACATAAGGCGGTGCGCGATTTGGAACTATGCTGGGCATTCGTTTACGAGTACATACGATATATTTTTTGGCCATTAACAGGGACGTGGTTAGCATGCACAAGAGGGGATAATAAATGTGTGGGAAATAATACAATGTTTTGGTCGGTTAGAGAAACTATTGTTGATGGGGTCAGTTGTGGTGAAAAATGTCTATTGGGTTAAAGAAAAATTTTTAGTTAAAATATGGCAAATTAAATATGTACTTGCACTATATGCCCAGCACTGGCATCGCTAACAAAAAGACGCTATTTGCCCAAGAAAGCCTCTATTAAATCAAGACACCGCCGTTCGGATTCGGCTATAAACTGTATGTCCCTGTTCTCTTCGAACAATTATTCCCATGCTCCACAAGGCATCGACTGCCAAAATAGTCAGTCAGGGAAATTATTATTATTACTTGCACTATACAATATAGTAGAAATGTATACGTAGAGATTTCTCCAAAAAAAATAAATGAATGATCTGGTTTCTAATTTGAAGGAGAGTCACGGTGTTACTTTTAGATATCTTAACATTTACAACATTTTTTACGGGATAAGGCTAAAAAGTTAACAAACTACTAAAGATGGAATTACTTTTTCGACAAAAAAGATCATATAATTTCTAAACGAAAAACTTCATTGTTAAATCGAGAATTCAGAATCGGTATCAAAATTTAGAGTAGTCATGATAATCTCCTTTTTTAACAATATAACTAATACAGCTGATCTTCAAAACTTACTATAGCTTCCAAAAGGTTTGGCTTCGCAATGTCCTTAAATTGATCGTCTTTTCACAGATGACGGCAACTTTTGATCAATATCTTTTTCTATTAAGAGATTGCAGTAGGCCCAATTTTAATTTATCATGGATAGAAAACATCTTTATTTGGGGTTCCATCTTCGTAGACCAATAGCACCAAATAATATTTCCCGGTTATTGCTCTGCCTGGTGCATGGAATTCGATATGAACTAGGCCATGTGACAACACCTTGTTGGCTAAAAGATAGCAAATTTACACCGAGATGCAGTTTTGACTTTTCAGAGTTAACCCATTATGTAGCTTAGATCCCTAAATAAATTCTTTTGGGACATCTGGCTACGGTTCTTAGAACGACGTCTTTAATACGTGGAAAATTAATAACATACAGCTTTTCAAGATTTATGTTAACTTTGGCAATAAGGTTTATTTAACGACAGTACGGAGAAGTCTGAAACGCTTTCGAACAAAAATAACTTCAAGAACAAACTGTGTATACCTACTAAACAAATTTCCGGTCTTTTTTATTTGTTGTTTTTAAAATGCTATAAAATGTTTTTGGGGTATTTAAGTTTGCTGCGTACTGGCCTTAATACTTAGTCGTAGAACTGCATGTATTTTAGTTGTTCAAAGAGGCAGAGTAAAAAAGGTAATGTGACTTCCTGGCTGTTCTGACATTAAAGCCAGGCTTTAAATTGTTGGCTTTTAATTAAGCAGATTATTATTATTTTAAATTTAGTTGGTTTAAGTGAGGTGTTTACTCCGAAAAAGGAAATCGAAAGTTTTCTGTATCCCCCTAGCCTCTGATTGTCTGTCAAATTGGCAATACCTCAGAAACAATTTAGCTCAAGTCCAAGTCATCAGAAAAAGTAACTATAAGGGAAAGATTTTTTTTAGTGTGCTATGGGCTTCCTTAAGTTTTAATATTTTTGGTTAATGCACAAAGTCGCAAGAAGTATTTGTAATCACTGTTTATCCTCATACCTATTCATACGACTCCCAGTGCTTCAAACGCATCTTGGCTCGAAATGCGTTCAACACTTAGGCCGCGAGTACACAGAGCGCTGACATGACATGAACTTATCAGCGCGGTCAGCCGCATGATTTTTTTGTATGCTAATTTTTAATTTTGTATGCCGATAATTTTATGTCATCTAAGCTCATGTCAGCGCTCTGTGTACGCCTAGATGTACTCCCAACCACCTTATAATAAACCGCGTGGTGATCCCTGAAAACTACGTCCTCTTAGCTTAGATTCACGAGTTCAATTACTGAATGCTTTAACTCCCTAAAATTTCCTAACCCCTTCTAAATCGTTTTCATCCAACGTCACTGCTCATGACGTCTGTGGCCTTTTTTCGACAGCTCACGAAATTTATGTGCACTTTTTTTTCAACACCCTCTGCACAATTTTGCTACCGAAGCTCGTTCAAGCTAGCCCATAACTTAGCTGCAGCTGCATTTTGGCCAAGCTACTGGGGTTTAATTTAAATGCAACTACTATGTTATATATGTTTTTTTTTGTTGGCTTTAGTGGAATACCATACATGGCTAGACCTGGCCAACCATCGATTTCACCCACATTGGGTGCAAAGATATGGCATAGCAATGAGGATGGTAAGTATTGCATACAGAAGGCGACGACACTTGGGTCATTTGGTGTTCTACACGTGGCAATAGATATTGATTTTCCCCAACGGTGTCTATGCATATTGAGTGCATGACAATTTATGAGCTTTGTGTGTCACTTCTGACGCCAAAGCACTCCGTCCGTCCGTGCGTTCGTGGAATATGACGCTCACTTTCACTGGCAGACAACGAAACACCCGCCTTAGTCACGAATACCTTGCTACCTAGGCAGTGTGGGTCCCAAGTGGACGTCTCGGTTGCATGGTGGCTGCTGCTGCCGGCCAACTTATGGTCAACACCCTAGTTCTCACAAAGACTAGCATATCGCTGGCATATCTAAATGGTAATTGCTTGCCAGGGTGTAGTCGAGTTTTATGACCCGCACAGCTGTTTTCAACGGTCACCTACCAACCCTGGAGCTTGCGACATTTGCGTGTCCGTGCGCGTAAAGTCTTAAATCATTGCATACTTTTAAGCGTAAAGCGGAAATTGTTTGCACTGAAGCGTAAGCGTGTTGAAAAGCAACAATTATTTAATTTATTTAAGAGTCTTTTTTGTGTTGTGGTTTTTGCTGCTGTTGTCCTTGGGCTCTAGCCACGGAATCAAATCAACTGCTCACAGATCTAATCTAAATCGCAACGTGCCAGAGCACAAGCTGCTTAAATTGATATTATTAAATTTTATGCTCAGACAGGGCAAACAAATAAAGAGCACAGAAGAGAAAACAGATAAAAAGCCGAGACTAGTTGAATCAGCCTTGTTTTTGTTGTGGTTTTTGTTTCGTTATCTTTACGTGTCTGTGGGAACTGGCAAATAAAAAAGGCTAAAGCGAAGCAAAAAACTGGGCTATCCCATTTCCATAACTCATGTTACGCAACAAGCTTTATATTATATAAAACATTTTTGAGTACGTTTCACAAATAACTTTGTTTATCGTAACAGGCAACACGCCCAATTAGTTATGATATACATATGTATATACTTCCATAGCTTATCTACATTTTTTGTGTTAGCAAACTAATAATGTTTATTAAATTAGTTAAGGAAAACGGATGCAAATAAATTTTTGTTAATATTTTCGTTCAAGCAAAAATGCTTTTATTTTTATTTGCACAATCCACAATTTTGATTCAGATTTAAAAACTTTAATATTGGCTATTTAATTTTGGGCTCAATGCATACAACTTGTACGAAATATTTTATAATTTAATTTATGAACAACGAAAAAATTTAATTTGATGCATAACACAGTTCTCCTACAAAGTATCTCTGTTAAAAGACTCCTGGAGCAGCGCTGGACTAAGGGATAAGCTAACAAGCTTAAGACTTTTTTGTTAAAAAAGTTAAACTAAAAAATGTTTATTAAAAAAGTCACTTACTTATCAAACTGCCCTAATTACGCAAAAAAAAAACAGATCAGACCATATTTTTGACGTCGCTCATTATGATATTCAAGGTAAAGTTTAAGAAATGGGTTTTGAAATCATCGTTGGATAGCTCTCAAAAAGTTTTTTTTGTTTTGAGGTTAGAATAGAACCTAGACCCGTTGGGCCAGTTTGCGGATTCGTATTCGGCGTGTGGAAATACATATCCCCAGATCACGTATCTCTTGTAATGTAGTTGTGGTTATTTAGTAACAAGCAGTCCAAGCCGCTCTTTGGTTTCTATAATTTGAATAGGTTCAAGATACACTACAGGCTCAGGCAGCATCCGAGCAAGATGGAGTTCTCCCAACACATATTTATAGAGTGTGACGCTCTTGCTAGGAGAAGGGCATTCGTATTCAGCGTGTCGAAATACGTATCCTCAGAGCATGACTTTTTTAATGTGGCTGTGCTATTAAGTCCCAAGCAGTCCAAGCAGCTCTTTGGTTCCTATGATCTGAATAGGTTCAAGATACACTACAGGCTCAGGCAGCATCCGAGAAAGATGGAATTCTCCCTACACAAATTTATAGAGTGTAAGACTCTTGTTAGAAGACGGGCATCCTTATTCGGGGGTCATAGAATCTTGATACACGATGATGCTTCCTAGTGGGCTAGTATGGAGCATAATATATCCAAATGGGCGCAGTGCATTTTACCCACACAATTATTATTGTTATTTTACAAATTTAATAAATTTAGCTTTGTTAAGGAACTTAAAAAAAAATAAAATATTTTACTTTCTTGAATATAATAAAAATATTCGAAAAGCGCATAAGGGAAACGAATTTGACATGAGTCAATATAACTCCTCCAGCCAAGTTCTACTAGTTTTTATTGGTATCTATCTGATAACAGAGAGGCTTTAGGCTCCTCCGATGTAATGAATCTAATAGAAACTCGACGCAGACCGCTAATTACTTCCAATCTACGATTATCAACCTCATTAACCGGTTGAGAACTGCAGATTTTGATGCAAAAATATTTTAAAGATAATAGTTTGTATTCAAAAGCTACATAGGCCAAATCGGTTTAAAGAACCTTTCATAATTAGCTCCAAACTATGTTTTAAAGCGCTTCAATATCGGACTGGAAATAAGGAAGAGGGAATTTTATAATCGTGACATTTTGGATGTAATATCTAAAAAATATATTTCGTTCTGCATTCTGTAACAAAAAAAAATCGTGGCGTTACTCAAAGGGCGAGTGGTGTATTTAGCTATTGGATTCCATGCAACCCTCTCATCGTCCACAAGGCGTCCAACTAAGCGGCTTAGTCATGAAATTTTATTGTTTGACTTGTGAGAGAAAACAGTCAAAGAAAAGTAAAAGAGAAATCGTGAGCCAAAGCCGTGACGCCAAAGGCAATGCTCGACAATCCTTTGGGCACTACGAACAACAAAGACCGTGACCAGTAGAGGATTCTATATTCCATTTAGCCTCTCCAAATGACTATTGCCTTCAACTGTTGTGCGTTTTGTGTCTTTGCCTTTTGTCATTTTAATTGAAAATTTTGCCAGTTTGTTTAGTCCTTTCTTTGTGCTTTGGATGCAACTATTTAAATTTGTTGTCCATTGTCTGAGCTGTCAGTTTTCCAATTGTATGTCCAGCTTGAACGCTGATTTGCAATTGTTTGCTTGATGGCAACACTGGCTATGATTTCGCTTGCAGATTTATTTATAAAAGAACTAAGATAAGAAATTATTATTAAATAAATTATTTTTGTGGTAGCCAGTTAAAGTTAAGAATAACCTAATAAATCTCCTTTTTTCTTGAACTTGCAGCATACGCAACAGTCGCGGCTCGCTTGATAGCATTGGCACTGCCGCGCCAGGTAGCTCTGCGGCCAGCCAGGCCAGCTCCAGTGGTGGCTCCAGCAGCACCAGCACTAGCAACAACAACAATAATAATAATAACAACAACAACTCTACTAAAATGGATGGCAGTCCACACCACAGACCAAGTTCTAGGAATGGCCGCGATAATTGGACCAAAATGCCAGAGCCACTCAATGGACAGAAATCGGAAAAATCTTCACCATCACGACGTAGTCTGGGCGGTGGTAGCGGTGGTTCTTCCAAGCAGGGCTCTCCATCATCCTCTTCACGCACTAAGGGTGTGCCACCCAGTTTTGGTTATGTAAAGCGTGCCAATGGCAGTATAGCTTCCACAGCTGAGCAGCAGAATATTACCATGTTGATGAGTGCTGGACAAGGCATGGTTAATGGTTTGCCCTGTGGACGCACTGCACATGTGTCGGCGGTGCCCAGAACTGCAGGTGGACGCAAATCAACCGGCGGCACTCAAACGCTGCCCAATGATATGAACAGTAAGTAGATTCAAGAGAGTAGACTTAGATCACATGTTTTTAAGCAAACCATGATGAGTTAAACTCACATGTTATTTCTTTACAGAGCTGCCACCAAATACACAGCATCGCAGCTTCTCGTTGACTGGACCAACTGCTTCACAGCTAAGTCAGTCCATACGCGAGCGCCTGGCCACGGGTTCACACAGTTTGCCCAAGCCCGGCAGCGACATGCACATTTTTCAGCACAGGTAAATAAAACAGCAGCTAGTAATATGACGCTCTCTTTTAACCATATACACTTTGTCAGGGTCTCCAATCGTGCGGGCACACGTCATGATGGCTCTCTATCGGATACACAAACATATGCGGAGGTCAAACCGGAGTACAGCTCTTATGCCATGTGGCTTAAGCACAGCAATACTGCAGGAAGTCGTCTTTCGGATGGTGATTCCATAGAGCAGCTACAAATTGGTTCACCAGCCATGACGCGACATGGCCACAAGATGCTACATAGTCGAGCGGGTGGCGTGCCAGCTAACGCGGTGGGAGCTGCCCCCGGACAGATGCCCATGTCTGGAAACGAGTCTCCTTATGTGCAGAGTCCGCGCATGAATCGCAGCAATAGCATAAGGTAAGTCCCAAAGCAGTTGTTAAAAATCAATATAGCATGTAAATATCCCTTTGTCTCTCTATGTATTTCTCTTTTTTATATATTTTTACTTTTTCCACTTTTTCTATACGATTCTTTGGTTTTGTTTAGCTACTTGAAAGAACGGACATATCCAAGGTGAAGACTTAGTTGTTTAAGTATTTATGCATGGAATTTCAGTTAAGGGAGTATGTGTCCTTAAAAAAACTGTAATTTTTCAACTATTTCACAAAATATAAAGACAAGTTTTTTCTAAGTGAAAAAAGTTCCTTGACGGAAAGGTGCATTTTTGAATATGATGTGGAAGCTTGAACATTCATGATCCAAGTAGAAAATTTGTCTTCATTTTTTTCTCATTAATTCCGAAAACCTTACCCAAGCCATACACAATGCTACTGTTTGTACATTTGATTGTTTATCGAAAAAATTAAAACATTTTGATGTACAAACGACCCCACACACAATGCAATTGGTTGTACAACCTGCTTGTTAAATAGCCAAGTTGTACAACCAGTCGCACCCTGTGTGGCTTAGCTTTCAAATAGTTTTTGATTCACAGAAATCAATCCTAATTTTTTGTAGCACTCGACATGTGTCATGAAACGCCATATTTAGGAAATTTGCTGTCAAGAATAGCCAAAGGAGCCATACCAAGAAAGCAGTTCTTCTTAGAGAGTGTTTAAAAAGAACTTTTATATTTTTCCTGCTACCAGAATATTATTTATATTTTCATAATAGTTCAGACTGCATTTGTTTATAAATGCTCTTAAAGCCCCTATTTGGAAAATGAATAGCACTCGTAAGTTTGTAATAAGAGGGGTTAACAATCGCTTATAGATTCTTATTTATTTTTTATAAGGCTAACGTCCCTATTTAAATAAATATATCATCCAAAAAACTTGGGGTTGTAGATACCCAATATTGTTATTGGGTTCTCCATTTTGTGAATATCGTTGATAATTGTATGTAAACGATTTTAATACATATGCCATTTTGCTTCTCCATTTGACGTAAATTTTTCCACCTAAAGGCCTATAGTTTTGTCATTCCATGCGAAATTTTGCATTCTGCGTATACGCCTTAACGTTTTATGGAAGTAGAGTATTGCAATGCTCCGTAATCTAGAATCCTGTAGCGGGGTATATAAGGCCAAAGCTACTTGCATATGTCAGGAGAATAAAAGAAATTGGCAAAGACATGTTCGTCTGTCTGTCTGCCGGCCTGTATGTACGACTAGATCTTGGAGTCTATAACAGCTTGGCTAACCCAACTTGAGATTTAGACTCCTTGTATGTGCAGGCAGATCAAGCATATTTTGCTATCGCGCCCCTTCCACTCACAAATAATTTCAAGGTATAATATTTTCTACAACTTCAAAATTTCAGCATTTTTTTGCATGGGTGGAATAAAAAACATTTGATTAGTACTAAACATCTTGATAATCGGAGGATCATAAATATGGGAGAAAATCGCATTTAGAGGCAAAAATTCAATTCAGTGCCGCCACAGTAGAAATATCATAGATAATCAATCCACTCCAAGACAGCTCGAGACTCAGATTCGACGCCCATTCAAGGCAATTAAAAAAAAAAAATTGGTTTTAATTAAGTTTTCCTACGTTTTCGTTGCTTATCCATATGAAATTAATTAAAGTTATAATGAAAAAAAAAAAATTTTTAAAATATTTCGAATGACATTTGACATTTTAGCAAAGAATACCCCCATTGAAAAAGCCTGCAAACAAAAAAGCTTAAAGCTTATTGAAAAGATCGTTGACACTAAACTTGCCATTGTCGACTGTTCCTTTGGGCTTGTTGTCACTAACTAAGTTTAGGGGACTCCCCATGATGCGCTTTTAGCGAGTCAGCCAGTTTCCGCCGCCTGTAATTTCCATTTACATGTTGCATACTTAACGTCGCCGCCAGCGACAAGTGTTTACCGCTTGCAAGTGTTGTGTTGCAGCAGTTGTAGCAAGTATTGTTGCATGTGTCGTCGTCGTAACTAATGTTGTTGCTATACAAGCATTAGTAGACGCTCATATGCCACGTCAGTTTTGCATAGACGTAATTTTTAACGGGCTCCTTCAAGTATGCAAACAATTTGTAATATTTTTCCCAAGTCAGCCAGCACTCCATATGTTGGAGCTCCCTACGGTGTCTATATCCAAAACATATGCAAGCAGATATTTTAAAGTTTAATATGGCCCTGACACACCCAAATAGTTAAAGCATACTTTTGGGGTTGAAAAAGTGTGGAACCCAAAAACAGACAATATGAAAGTGATGTAAAAACGAGCAAAGTATGCAAAAAAACCAAAAAAGAAAAACGAAATGTAAAACAAAGCAGGCCAAAAAGAGAGAGACCCCTCCATTGAGTTGTTTTAGTTGAAGCTCCCGTCGTGAGGCTTTTGGGGTCGGGGGTAGTGTAAATAATGCAGCAGTGGAAAAAAAAAGACGCTTCAGTCGGGTAGCGCCGGATTATTATTTGACATGTCAATAGGTTTGTGCACCTTTGACTTTGCATTAGTGTAGGCAAAAATGAAAAGGAAGTTTGGTTAAGCGCTTTTTGACACTCTCTCACACTCTGTCACACTCTCTCTCTCTCTCGACCGCAGTGAGTCGTTTCTCTCAGCAGTGAGTACCTTTGCCCTCCGTTGGTGTGGATGTCAAACTACAGGTGTCGTGTGTCAAGTGCTTCATTAAAAAAAAAAAAAGTGTATGCCCTGTTGAGTGTAACCAAGCGAGGCAACATTGTTGTTGTAGCTGTATTTGAGAGCTTTTGCTGCGAACTTGACCCCCGATAAAGAGCATATTTGAATAATTTACAAAATTACGTTTTCTGTGTACAGTCAAGTGTTACTACCAATTAAATTAAAAGCAAGGTTGTTTTGGGAGACGGAGTCTTGACACCATATTTCAGATGTTTTGATAGGTTGACTGATAAGTGTGTTATCGATGCAATGGGTATACTGATAAAAAAATGCAGAAGCTTATATAAGAACGTGACTAAAAGATATGCTAGTAGTGCCACTTTTTTTTTTTTTCTGCTTATAAAATTTTTTGAGATAAGACCGATTAAATAGACAATTTGAAAATAAGAATGTTTATGTTTCAAATATTCCTGAAAATATTCTAAACTTTTTTTTTTAAGTTATGAGGTTCAACATAAACCTACCTTCTTATCTTACCATTTTGGAAGAATCTGCAAATGTGTTTTTTTCTGTTGACAAAAAGAAAAATATGCAATTGTATTTAAATTTATTTCTGTATTGTCCTGTAACGTCAAGTAAAGTTGGGTCCTACATCTATTATTGAAAGAAATTAAGGGCCAAAGTAATAAGCACTTTTCCGTATTAATAACGCAAAAAAAAAAAAAAATAAATAAATGAAGCTGATTGAGTTGAATACTGCAACATATATTTATAACTTTTCTACTTCCAAGCAAAGTAAACTATGGGTTATCTTATACAACATTTTTGCTCTTATCTTGTGCAACCTAACCCAATATTATTTTAATTAATAATCTATGGAAACAAAAATTCGTGTAAAAGACTGAAGATAAGTTTATGTTTTTGTTTTATATAAATATGACATATCAGCTTTAATGGTCAAAGAAAAAATATTCAATGCATATTTCGACTAAATTGAAATTATATTAAAATTTGTATTCATGTCATTTTTTTACTAAAAATATATTTCAGCTAAAAATATACGTATACTTTTAGTCTGTGTACTTTATGCTACTACAGTGCGTCCGAAAAACTTTGCTGTCGATTCTATGGGTTTTAACCAAAGAGTGTAATAAAAGAAACTGCTAGGTTCAGCCAAAGTCAAAATCAATGTGCAACTTAGGGCAAACTCGTTATAGCCACTTTTGCTGCCGCCCCCTAGTCGGCGTCTCTAATGCTTTTCTAACCAAACTCGTACTGTATTTACTCCGTTGCTTTGCTTTTGGGTCTGGCCACACTCTTGCTTTCTATGCATCAATTATGCAAAATGAGGGCGGCAGCAACTGTAAACCGACACACCCCCTTTGGTGGTTTGTTATCAAATTTTAGAGTAACACACACAAATGCACAGAAAAGAATCAACTTGGCTTAGAGAGCACACGCCCCAGAGTATATGCTTTGGGCGCCCTGAAGCATGCTACACCACAAAAAAGCAAACACAAATAGACTGCAGACATGGAGTGTGCTTCACAGCAAACATGTTGTATACGTAATATTAGATTTGCATGCAAAATGCCATTAATGTCAGTTATCAGTCCAGTGACACAAACACACACTCACACAACAGCGCGTGAAAGATATGGCCAATGGAATTAGTGTCCAGTTGGCAATCTCTCTTTTCTGACCACTCAAGCCATTTTACGCTTTATAAAGCAAAGCATTTTATGACAATTTGTCATGGACTTTGGTATGACAGAGCGTAGAGAGCGTCATCTAACTCTACCATATTACACACACATACAGAGACCATTTCCATATATTTCACATACACGCACTCACACTATGATACGGTTTATGCAAATTGTCAGTCCACGAATAACAAATCAGTCTGGCAACGCTTGCTACTGTCTGGTTGTTGGCCACACTGACGAAATTAGACGGAAATGTGTGAAAAGCCCGAAAGTATGCAATGTTATGCGTGCAAATTGGCCTAATAAACTGCATGACCGCAAAGCACCCATCTCCCATGCCCCCTGCTGCTGTTTACTAAAGCGGAAATTTGCAAGCGTCTGGCAAAACACAGACGCAAGCCAGCATATGTACATATTTGTGGCTTTCCTGCTTGCATGCTTATATAGCATGCTTGTTTGGCTTGCCACACAATGTTGCAACTGCAGTTGCAACTCACCCACAAAACACTAACACAATTTTCTAGACATATTTTGTAAACTAATTACACTCACACAACACTACTCTCTCTATCTCTCTCTTCGCTACAGATCTACCAAATCCGAGAAAATGTATCCCTCGATGTTAAGTCGCGCTGGTGATGTGGAAATAGAGCCCTACTATTGCCTGCCCGTTGGCACCATAGCAGCAGCCGCTCAAAATGGTGTGCTCAGTGCTCAAATGGCCGCCACCGTGGCCGCCCATGCCGCTCAAGCGGGCAATGCGGCCAACGCAATGGCTGCCTGGAGCCAGCCCACCTCGCCCACACCCATCAATCGTGGCCCATTTGGTGCTGCTACATCTGCACTATCGCCCACGCATGGCACGGCAGCGGCCATGGCTGCTGCAGCTGCTGGCCATGGTGGAGCTGCGCTCACAGGCGGACATCGTCTGACATATCCCAAGAAGAACGATGAAGGTAAGTTGAAGTAGCTGACAGAGATGAATGTCTGTTGAGTTGCTAATATTGCTCATCTCACTTCAATTGCAGTGCATGGTAGCGCCGCTTCGTTGCTTTCGGGTGGCAGCTCTTTGTATGGATCAGCGGAGGAGCGACAGGCACATGAGATAAGACGTCTGAAGCGTGAACTGCAAGATGCCCGTGAACAGGTGCTCAGTTTGAGCAGCCAGCTGTCTACAAATGTAAGTACTGGAATATTTTAAATGACGTCAGCTGACGTTGCCATTTGTTTTGTGTAGCTGCATTTGCCTAGACAGTGCAAGATGATTTGGAAATTGTTTTTTAAATAACTCATAAGCAGAGATATGGGGGAGCTCGTAAGCTCTGTAAAACTTAAGATTAAAGTTCTAGCTAGCTAGAAGAATTGCAGTTTGAATAACGAGCGACATAAGGACACTTACTATTCTCCCTTAAATTGTGGTTAAATTTGTGTAAAATATTTGATATCCGTCAAACTACTTTAAGATTAAAATGCGGTTGAAACAAAATTTCTGGCACAACCCTGATCAAATATACTAAGTGGAATGCCAGAAATAATTTTCAACCGAATTTTGACTTAAGAATTTCGATATCGTTGGATGATGGCCCACCATTGGTTGTTACCAATAGTTAATTGGTAGTTAACACGAAAAATGAATCTTCGTATAAAAGTGTTTTTTAGGGTAATTTGGGATAGAGAAACACGAAAATTACAACCTTTTTTTCTTTTAAGCACCGTTTTCGAGATTTTTTCAAAAAACATATTGTTGGGCACTTTTTTTAGTTATTCGATAATATCTCGTGAACAAAAATTTGTATCGACATGAAAGACGATTTGATCCAAAGGTATTGATGTGATTGATATACCGGAAATTTGTAATTTAACATTTTTTTCGAAAACTACACTTTCTTTCGACTTTGGTTGCTTGTAACTTCAATATTTTGACTTAACCTTTCGATCTAAGCGTCTTTCAAGTCGATACAAAAAAAAAGTGTCCAAAATCGTATTTTTCCAAAAAATGTCGAAAACGGTGCTTAAAAAAACAAAAGGTTGTCATCTTCGTGATTCTCGACCCCAAATTACCCTAATAAAAAACTTTCATACGAAGGTTCACTCGATGAGCCTTAAATTTGTAAACTAGTGTAATATAGCCAGAGAACAAAAATTTAAATGTCTGGGTCTGATACGTCCAATTATTGTAAAACGAAATAAAATAAATAAGTTTGTCAGAAACATTTTTCAACCAAATTTCGACCCGAAAGCAGTCTTTTTGTTTGCTAGCTATCATCTTTGGCTAAATTTTAACACAAAATATTTCTGTTGAAGTTTTTCGTAGCTGAATTTTAACTTTATAGTTTCGATAGCTAGATTTCTACTAAATTTTCATGTCGTATTTGATATATTGACAAACTGACGTAAGAAAGAATTTCGTTCAAAAGGGAATTTTGGCACACTCTTTATTATGTTTATTTAATTCGCCGCTACAAATGCTTTTCAACCTTTTTTTCAACTTCGACATGAGAGCAGTTCTGTGTAATCCCGAAATATATCTGTCAATGCATCAAACAGGTCTTAAATCTTCACATGTTAATTTAAACCGATGTGTTCTAAAAGACAATAAAGCTCTGTACGCAGCAGCCCGAAACGCCTTCCGAACAAGAAGGAACTTCATAAAAAATTGTTGTCCCATTATTTTGGCTACAAAATATGAACAGCTGTTTAGTTTTTGTTGTCACAATCTAAGCGACAAAAAATGTGGGTACGAAAAATCGTTTATTACAAAGCCGTTCATTATTTATCATCCATGAAGCAAGGGGAGCTCCAAAAATCCAAACGAAAAAATGTAAAAAAAACGAATGATTTTATTGTGACCGCTAGCAAATTTTTTTTTTGGGTAACAACAGAAAAACACATATAATTTTTAAGTCCAGTTTTTGCTCGGAAGCGCTTCACGCTGCTGCGTACTATCCGTTAAGCAAAAATTTTAAAGATAGATGACACAGTTCCACAAAAAAACGAAGCAGGAGTTGCAGTGACCACACCTTTTTTTGATACCTAGTTGTGGGGTTCATAAATCCTAATCTGAAGTTCGTTGTATACCATTACATCAGGTTTCGAGATATTTGGCTCTGAATTTATACACATTCCAAGTATTTGGAAAAAAATAATATTTTAGCAGGCGTTTTAGCCCACTCACAAAAGTATTTTTTTTTAATAATTTAATATTCAAATTAAAGTAAGCAAAGACTTAAGATAGTAAATACATGCTTAAAACTCCAAGAGAAATTATCAAAAACCTGATAAGACCAAACAAAACTGCGGCTTCGTATTCAGCGTTCCCAGAAACATAAAAGTATCATGCTGTGTTAGCTACAAGACTTAATCTTATTTTTCTTTTGGAGCTATCTTTTATTTTTTCATTCATTGCCTACTTTTAGGCTGGCTTTAATATTTAATTCGCTGTTTGAAAGTTTTTCGTTTTGATACATACTTCTTACAAACTGAAGCTACTTTAAATTGCCGCAGCTTACTCACTCACTTACTTAAATGTAACTCCACACTCCACCTCACTTATCAACCTTATCTCGGTTGCCAAATGTCTGTGCAGCGGCCTTCAAAATATTCCTTTATCAGTGGCAAGAAAAATTCGCGGTTGTCTGAGCGCATATTTGTCTACGTTGCGCTTTGTCGCGCAAGTTTTACGCCACATTTTCATGCCACTTTTGCTTGCAACGCCTTGCCGTAAGTTACTTCTTGGCTTTTTGAGTCATATTCTTGAGACGATGACTACAAGTTGTCTGCATGCGTGTGTGTGTTTGGGAGTGTGTGTATCTGTATCTATGTGTGTGTGTTTTCCACAAGTCGTCAACAAAAGTCACAGAAAAGTCTGATAAACTTCCGCTTAAGTGAAATGGCATGAGCAGGTGGGCTTGGCAATAAATCAGACAAAAGTAACTTGGCAAAACACCAAAAGAAAAAAAATTTGATCAAGTCGAGGTGGTGCTCGACAGTGGGATACCCTTTTTCGCGGGAACAAATTAATTGCTGCATACTGATGGAATAACGTGGATTGTGATATTTACGCCTGCGCTGTTATAACTCAATTCCCAACAGATTGTAAATAAAATCGAAGAAAAAAAAAAAATTAATTTTGTTTTTGAAAAAACTATATTGCTATCCATAGCGCAAACTTGTAAACGATTTCAGCCGGAAAGCCTGATACGGATAGGAAACCCTTTTTTTTTGAAGAACTAATTTGAAACTTTTTGAATGTAATCCAAAAGCTGGAAAAAACACATGGCAACTCTTTTGAAAAAAACCTCAAGATTGATGACACTTTATTTTGAATAAGAAAGAAACGCTGATTGCATTTTGAAAACTATAGTGCAAAAGTGGGGCCATTGAAAAATTGTATATCAGTGCCGCGACAGATATCCCAACAAAAGGTAACATCGGCAACAAGTTTTGTATCAAAAAATTCAAAGGTTTCAGGAGAAATGTTTTTATAGGGTGTTTAAATTACACTAGTTTACAAATTTAAGGGTCATCGAGTGAACCTTCATAAAAAAGTGCTTTTTAGAGTAATTTGGGGGTCGAGAAACACGAAAATGGCAACCTTTTTTTTCTTAAGCACTGTTTTCGAGTTATTTTCGAAAAATTTTTTTGGGCACCTATTTCAGTTATTTTTCAATATCTCGTGAACAAAATTTTGTATCGACATGAAAGACGATTAGATCGAAAGGTATTGATTTGCTCTTTACAGTACAGATTAATTCAAAATTATAGAACGAAGGTTCATTTTTCGTGTAAACTAGTGTTATTCATCATCTGAAAATACGAAAATTTAAGGGAAGGATGTCTGATGTACTATAGAAATATTTTTCCCTATATCTTTTGATGTTAACGTTTTGTAACAAAGAATTGTTAAAGATACTATAGGGCACCTCTTTAGGCCGTCTTCTCCACTCATTGATCTAAAAGTTAGCTTAGCGCCTTTTATGGTTCTCTTAAAGAAAATGTTTATCGATATTTTGGTTAATAACCAATTGATCTTAATATCGGGTGGCTTTTTACAGTGGTAGTGAATGGAATTGTATTGCAATTTATAGGGGAGGCTGTCTTATGACCACATCTTTTGAAGCTTTCCGTGAAATCTAAAAACTTATGCAGCAATGTATTGCTAGTTACAAAAGATATATCTAAACAAAATATCGGATTGCTTTTACTGAGTGAACTTAACGTGAAATTATCTCAAGCGGAGGTAGTGCCTGATATGTATCATGATAAATCGGCGAACTTTACTTTTGCACGGAAAAAGATAACCTACTGGTAAAATTGTTCTGTCAAAAATATGTATTCCAACAGGAGTATATGGCTTTTTAAGCTTTAAATCTGCTATGCCCCATTTGTATTTTACTACACAATGCTCAAATCTATAATGCCCTTGTACCTTCAAATACAGGGTATTAAAAGTCGCTACCACTCTTGCATACTTTCAGGCATCACTTTATAAAAATGTCTGCAAGTTTCGGGTATATTTATCTTGGTTACCATTGCTTACTGTTTTTTTTTAAGTAACTCTTTAGAGAAAAAATCGAAAATTAAGAAAAATCTAAAAAATACAAACTTTAAATTGCTGGAACCCCTCAGGAGCTTTCAATCGTTTACTCTCAGCTCACGTACATATTATGGCTGTCTACATTGTATGGCTATAAAAATCTTTTATGTTCTATTCTGTACCAAAAGGCATGTCAATAGTTGTTCGAGGATGGCATTAAATTTATCGAGGCCAGCAGACATTTTGTTGCGAGACAACATAAATCCTCGAATTGATGCCCCAGCCAGACAGGAATCGAGTCTGGTCTGGTCTGGCATACTACATGCTGTGGGAGTATGAAGGTTAACACGTAGTCTCAAGGTCAAACCGCATACGTGCAGATTGCAGTCAGTTGATGAATGCTTAGGAGCTTTAACTAATGAAGCTTGGCCAGAAGACGCTTGCAACTTTCTTGCGAGCGTTAAGCTGATTGAAAGTTTTTCCATTGCAACTTTTACCAATTTGCCCGCTCTGACCAGGCAAGCATGAAAAATGTCATTACATTTATGCAGAAGACAATGCTGTGGCAACTGTGGCACAGAGGCTGTACGGCTGTGTGCACTGAGGCTACCATAAAAGTGCAACCATTACGCAGAAGATAACAAAAAAAGGCCAGCTATGCGATTGCTGGTTTTGTCTTGGCCAAGTCAACTAGCATTGTAATGAAGTTATGTCTAGCTGCTGTTATGCTGCTGAACTTGTTCTTTTTTGCAGGAGTTATATATGGCCTAGACCAACAGACATTGAAGTCAACCGCATTGTGAACTTTATAAAAACATTCACTTAGCCCAAGCAACTTTAAGATAACATAAAATTGACATAAAATGTCAAAGACTTGAGCATAAAATAAGTTTTACAAAGTTGCAAATGCTGCGTCTTTCAATTAGGGCGTGGCGTTTTTTATAAAAAAATTTAAAATAAATAAAAGAAACTTTGTAGCAACTTTGCCAATTCATGCCGTCAACATTAAAAAACTTCAAATGTTGCACAATTTGAACTTTTCCTAAGGCGAAGCAAACAAACTACTACTATGTCTACTACTCTTTTTTACTACTTTTTATAATCTCAAGACAAATACTGCACAATGTTCAATGATAAAAGTTTATTGTTTTAATGAAAACGTAGACACAATTGCCACGCCCTTCTTCCAAACGCACACTCCCCCCCTCTAGACCATAAAACGCTAAATGCAGCGTTTGGATTAAAAAGTTTTTAATTGCCTGGCGGCGCTTTCCCTTCCTGCCACTTCCTCAACCATTTCCACTTGCTATTTTACTTCAGCGTCTGTTTTTCCTGAAAACTCTACGATTGTGTGGCGCTTAATTAATTTCTGCTATAAGTTATAAAAGCATAAATATGTGCAACCTCGTCGCTTCGATTTATTCATCAATACACATACATAGTATGTATGTTCGTCTGTTAGTTTGCCAGTTTCTCAGCTTGTCTGTCAGAGATTATTTGCTCTTGCTATTTTTATTGACAGACCCGACTGCATAGCAGAGGCGTTGACTGATGCTCCAGCAATTTCACTTTGTGGTTATGAAGAAAACTAAGGCATCCCGTCGTTGGTTTAGTTTCTATTATGACTTTTTATGATCTTTGATGGAGTTTCCAAACATTTTTCGTTTATTATTGCACTGGTCGTGGTCGTGCTTGGGAATAGCTGAAAGACTTTGACTTGAACAAAGGCGGGAGCTCAAATGTTAGTACGGATGAATGAGTGCTCTAACAAGTGAATAAAATAATAAACCTGGCACATTGAAACCTTTCTAATAGGTGAGGTGAAAAAGAGGCCCCTAGCCTACTTTTTACTTTTTTTGGACGATTTTGCACCGCCCCCAGAAAATAAAGCGGACCGGGAGCTTTGCTTGAAACAACTCCAATACCTTGTTGGAATCACAGAAATCTTCATATTTATTAGTGCTTCCGACGATGAATGACCCAATGACTCTATTTAGGCACAATCCTCAGCAAACTCTTAACACGACTCTGGATAGCTCTCTCCCCAAATTTGGGAATTTTTCTTGTAAAACGCTTAGCCCAAAAGTGTTGCATCACTAAAGTTGTTTTTTACATTAAAATTTAGACCGATTTCCAAGTGTTGCAGTGTTCTATGATAAAGTATTGACAATTGTAGAATGCAAATATCATAAAACTACAGCGTTTCCGCTTTATCCTATCGAACTAACAGCTGTCAAAGCACGAAAAAAAGCACTAAAAGGATTCTTACATCTTTCTCAGTAAATACATGGCTCACATGAAGCTCTGATATTGGGATTGGACTTCAAGTTTAATTTACTATAGTATACTATAGGGACTTAAACAAAGTTTAAACGTAGACAATCTTCATAGTTAACCATATTCATTGAGTACTGAAGAATTTAATTGAATAGCTAAAAAAATTACTTTGTCTTGGTCGTAACTGCTTAGTTTATGTACATGTCCAAAAAGCAAGAGTTTCATTAAAAAAATTTAATCAATTGAGAACTAATGTTACGGGTTGCTAGTGTTTTTGATAGCCATCATGAAATTTCGTTTATTACAATTTATTATAAAGTCGTTTTCTAAGCTTTCGATTACATAAACGCAAAATGGCGCGCTTTCATTAATTTTTATTAACTGTTTTCACTCAACTGCAAAGTTCCAAAACTGTCGCTATCCAATTGTTTGCATTGGTTCACTTTTCTCCATGAACTCTCTACGGGATTATTCTTCTAACAAACCACCCACTCACTTGGAGTACACTTTATCAGCTTAGTTTTATGACAGGCCCATTAAATGCAGCAGCAGCAGCAGCAATCACAACCGAAAAGCCGCTTATAAAATTTCCAACCTACATCAACTTTAAACAGCTTTGCCTCTGGCCGGGCCACACTTTTGCCCAAAACAAAAACCACCATTGAGCAATCTTATCACTGGTCATAAATATTAAAACACAACATCATAGGCCGGGGCATGCCACATCAGTCCATTCCAGACCAAAGTCAAACCATGCAACGCAGCCATTTATCACGCACTCTGAATTGACCCAAGTGACCGCCGGAACGCCTAGTAAAAAAAATATTACGAGTACGACATATATACATATATGTATGTACATAGTATATATTAACACACAGAGAAACGTGCCAATGCTTAGATACTTACATACAAACAATATGTGAGTGTAAAAACATTAGAATCGTGATATGATACCCACACCACCCCTCTTTGCCGTCCTCACACCATAAAGTATCTAGCAGAGCTAGCGATAAGACAAAGAACTATTATTGTGTATGTACGTTTGTCGCATTGGGTCGGATTCGTATTAAGTCGGACTGCGCGATCGCCTCCAGCATCTAGAGAGCATCAAGAGCAAAAACATATGACTTTTACTGGAATAAATAGCTGTAGGCTCGAGGTCACAAATGTTACGCATACGCAGCGGGTGACTCGCACTTGGAACCGGGCATAGACACCCCGTAATGATAGCTATAGAAGATGCTTTTTAGTTTTTAATTGATTTTGGATTATGGCAATGTGAACATATTTATTTTTAGTATTGTCAATATTTAGCTGCTCATGGCATAGGGCGAGGCTTAATACCAGCTCATGGAAGCAAACAAGATGGATTATGACATAGCTTTGGACTTGGCGTTGTACGAGTATAAAAAGTATGTCTAGTTTTAGTTTCCACACGCTCAGCTTTGAATAGTTTAATGGGTTTTTTAAAAAGACATTTGGAAATTTTGTTGATTGAATAAATAAATAATATTTAAAATGATGCTGACACTTTAGGTGTGGCTGTCTTTTATAGAGCAGCATATTATTAGGATTGCTAAATTGCGCTATAAATTTTACTTTGTCTTAATAAAACCAAGTCATCTAAAATATTTTCTTATTTTTTTCATTCTAGGTAAGTGAACTGATAGATACGTACACATAGAGTAAACTCTTTTGTAAGGGTATGTAAATTAATTAGCTATTAAGAAAATAAAGGGAAAATTTAGCTTTCAAGACGATACCCGTCAAAAGTGGATGCTCTTCGACATTTGTCAAGTTCCAAACTACTCAATTTTAGTCATGGATGGTTTAAAAACCGAATAACGCGTAATAGTAGTACAAGCGAAAATTACGGCGCTCCCATATGGGCCTGTAGAGCCAGCTGCGGCGGCCATTTTGGGCGATATTATTTTTACACATAAATGAATAGTTTTGTTGGAAAATACCATATATGTACCTATAAAATAAAAAATGAACAAACAAACCAACAGATGGCCCACCCTATATATCAGAGAGAGAGAGAAAGCGAGAGAGAGTATTAAGTAATTTTCAAAATAATCCTTAAGGAAAACTTTATTTTTAAACAAGATATTTCTCTGCCCGCCTCTTGCTTTTTACTTGTATACCCTATATCGTATGGTAAGGGGTAGAGATTAAGATTTCTAAGATCTATATGAACGCCTCGATCTTTGAGATTATAAGAGCAGGCATAACCATACTTGACATTTGGATTTCTTTTAAGTCCAGGCAGATTACGCTTTTTTTTTTTTCTTTGTATCATCCCCTTCTACATCCAAATAATTTCTAACAAATGTACATGATATTTGATGGGACAAAAAAATTTGAGATACATAATCACAATAGAGTGTTATAGAGGTCCTTTTTCATATTTGATTTTGAATTCGGAAAATATTTATGGAAATCGAAGTTATTTTCTTATAGGTATGTCCTTTTTTTTTTCTCCAAATACAAACTTTTAAAACGCAAAATCCGGTTAGGATTTTGAGGTGCTCTGTCGTCTGCTTCTTCCAGTGAGGCAAGCCTGGGTTTTCCTGGATGTTTGAGTTTCAAAGTACATAGGGCGGGGCAGCGGCAAATGAGGTGCTTCAGAGTCTCTTTGGCTTCTGTCTTCCTACACTTCCTGCACTCGTCGCTGTTGGTAATGCCTAGCTTCCTAGCGTGAGCTACTGTTCGGCAGTGACCAGTGAGTATGCCCACTATAAGTCTGCAATCTCTTCTTGGGAGTTTCCGAATATACTGGGCTGCTTTGTTGTCGATTTTCCTGCACAAGTGCGAGCTGTCCTGCAGTTCGTTGTGTGGCGCTACCTTCTGTCCGATCTGACTGCAGCGTCTTCTTCTGATCTGTGGTTAATCGTGCGAGGAGGAATCTTCAGATCCTCAAGTGACGGTTGCCTCGATCCGGCTCCTTCCTTTGCAAGCCTGACAGCTATTTCATTTCCATCTATGCCCTGGTGGCTGGTAGCCCAGAAGATACACAGCTCTTTCTGGGTGCTTAATGCATCTAGTGTGTCCCTGCTTGCCAGTACACTTTTGGAGTTAACTCTAAATGCTTGCACGGATTTGATTGCCGCTTGACTATCAACAAAAATGTTTGTTCGGTTCTGCTTTAGGGTAAGCGCTAGTTCTGTAGCCTTCTTTATGGCGAATACCTCCGCCTGGAAGATGCTGCAGTGGTCCGGCAACTTGTAAGACACCTCCCCAACGTCGGTTAGTATTCTTTAAATAATTTTTTTCCATATCTCAAGAACCAAAGGAAAACGAAAATTTGATCAAAACTAAGAAAAAAACGTTATTTTGGAAATTTGAATTTTATTTACTTTTATATGTTTTTTTAACCACAAAAAGATTAACATTCTTTAACCGAATTTGCTTGAAGTACAGGCTCAGGAAAAGAGCTTCTTCAAATGCTTACGTACGGGGTATGCTTCAATTTGCAGTCACTTGGGGTTCAGCTTGTCTGCTTTAAAACAGAAGGACAAAGATTTGTGATGTTTAATTTTTTGTTAAAGGTATTAACAATTCAACTTATTTGTTTATACAGCAATTGCTCCTAAACTAGTTCAAAAGGAATTTTTATTTTACTCATATCATTAGAGTTGTCTAAATTTTCAAGCTCTAGTCCCCAACTTATAATTTGTTAAGTAATCATTTTATTAAAAACTAAATATTAAACAAATAGTACAACTTATCCAAAAAAATATCTATAAAATAAGAATTAAAGCTGAGCTTCTGTTTGCCAACAGCAATTCTTACAATTTAATGCTATTCCTTTTGGCTAAAACAAATGAATTGTTCCACTTTGGCCAACATATTCACGACGATAAATCAAGTGTATTGCAGTCAATTACTAATAACCCATATTGGTTTTATGCCACTTAATTCTACTAAAACGCTTAACTTATGCGATATGGAATCCCCCAAACTATTGCCGCAGTGTCATCAACCCACACAATTCGCTTAGGTTGGCAAAAACAAGACCATAAGTCAAGCAGCAAATTGTTTGACATTAGCTCCTGAGCCAAAAAATCCCCCAAGCATCCCACCAAAAAATCGAACTTAAATTCTGCCAAATATGCTTTTTGGCAAATGTCGAGGCCACAAACGCCAAGATACACTGTCATGGTCCAAGTCCAAACATTGTCAGGGTTCTCTATAGACCATTGACCATCGAAGTCTCTCAATTGCTGCGTAAAATACAGTGTAATCAATCATGTTGCAGCTAACCCAGAGACAGAGTCGTTAAATAAACCCCCCAAAGCTCAAGTTTTTACAACTTTATTTTTGCTGCCGCTCTAGTCGTCAATAAGCCCCCATAACCCACGCCTGCTCTCTGTGATTTTGGAGGCCATTCCTTGCTGCTTGTCGCCGATTTTGGCGCCGCAGCGTCTCGCGTCAAGAATAAATGAACGTCGCCGCGCCAAAACCATAAAGCGATGGCTGCAATTGCTCCTTTAGCTCCCCTAACAATCCTGACCATTTTGGCAGCTAACTGCAAAACACAAATTTGCAATTTTTTTTTGCGTAACATCGTTTATACAGGAAACTGCGTCTGCGTCCGTGGCCTGTCGTTGAATATGTAGTAACTGATTTTTTTTTCCTGAATAGTTTTTCAAACATCTAAATAAAATGGCGTAGAATGGGGTAGACCAGCTACCATGAGGACTATGGCAGCGTCCATATACTCATACGTCAGTGGCGTCGCTTTGGCGCCAGTTGTCTGCTCTGCCGCTGCTTCTGCTCCAACGCCCTGCACTGAGCCATGCTTTATTTGCTACAATGCTCTGCCATATTAAAGAGCATTATGAATTGGTTATGGCATATGTTAGTATATATAAATATGGAGAGTTATGTTTGTCTTCAGAATTGAGGAAAAGTCATGTAGTTTTGGACCTATAAGTATTTTAATTTGTGATCTAAGATAATTGCACACTTTTATCAAATTGAAGTTAATAGATATAAGATATTAAAACAATTCTTTAAGGTCTGTTGTTGGAATGAATGACCTCCTTGTTTTTGGATCATTTTCGGCAAAATTTCTGCGGTTTAAATCTTTTGGCGTGCAGTTGATCGATTGTGTGGAAAAAAGTCCTTCAATTGTTGCTACTGAAATTTCTTTCGAAAATTTAATAGGCTTTGGTGCACATATTTTACTGTCTTAATTTTTTTTGGGTATCTTTTCTAAATAAACGAATTTCAATACTCCATTAATATTTTTTGAAGGGATGTCTTTGTAGTTTCATTAAAATTTGTAAAAATTAGTTCAAAATATTTATTTTTTCAACTAACATTTTGTGATGTCACAGCTTTCCATTCGCAATGACAGACTATTTATTCTTTCAAACACATTTGGATTTTTACACCGTCCAGGATAGATTAATTATAAATTTAAAAACCTCCCGTAATTAAAAGTAAAATCAAAATTTCCTGCTTCTATAAACATTTGTACCTTTCAACCGTCTGCAGCATCCAGTTCTAAATTCCGACTCGTCAAAGTGACTTTAAAAACTTTGCAATCGAAATTCGGAACAGGCCAAGGTATAGAGTATCTGTATTGTCCACATCCGTTGTGGATTTTCCTGTTTTGTTTTTCCGCTATGAACTGTTATTTGTTTTGTCGCCGCCAAAGCGTCGTCGACTTCGTCGGCGTCGCCGCAGCAGCCATTGACGCTGCTGCCGTCGCAGCTTGACTCGGTCGCCTTGGCAAAGGATTTGAGTGTCATATTCAGTTCCGCAGTTGATGCGGCAGCGGCAGGACACGTACAAAGCGCTTATTTACTTATATCGGTATAAAATTAAGTTGGCAACAACTTGTAGAAGCATTTGTCTGGCAACATGTTGCTAGACACATGCTGCTGATCTTTAGCACGCTCTCGCGCTCTCCAACAAAACTCCCCTATATTGCACTCTGTCGCACACACACACACAAAAGCCATAAATACTGCGCTAGCTAGCTAGCACTCAGAGAGCGCAAGCAACTGATCTTGCTCAACATTCGCTTTGAGCTGCAGCTGAGACAAGACGTACGCGCGCGTCGCTTGTTTACTATATTTGTATCTTGTAGTACGCGTTTAAACGTGAGAATTGCGGCGTATTGAAGTCGCAGAAAAAGTATCTGATCGTGCGTTTCGTAGTTAGTTTGCTGTTTGTTTACTGGTATTTATTTAACTGATTACCAAAGTGTTGCCAAGTGTCGTCGTGAAGCGTTGCGTTAAGTGTTAAGCAGCATGTGAAGTGAGAATTGGAGCAGTCTGCCCAGAAAGGTTCATTGAGCATATTTAAGCTTTTATCTCAAAATAGTAAATATAATAAATGAAAGCCTAAAGGCGCAAAGCTAAAACGTGTTTGTGACGTGAAGTTTAGAACGTAGAACCATATAATAACAACAAAGTTTGCCAAACCGGTCGCTTGTTTTTTTGGTGCCGTGAAGTTCATGTGGTCAGCTGGTCAGAGCTATTTAAAACAAAAAATAAAAATTAACAAATAACAACAAAAAAAATTGCCAACATGTGTGTGCCACTTGTGCCACTGTGCATAGTACGGACGTGTTTGTTCAACCAAATGCCGCAGTGTATGCAGTATAAAATATAAAAAGAAAAAAGTTTTTTATCTGGCCAAAAAACGCTGACACAGAAAGATAACAGGCAAAGTCGGTTACAACTGTTTAAATTAAGAGAAATACTAAATGATAAAAAATAATAAAGTGCAGCGCCAAAATAAATAAATAAACATATTGCAACAGCAATTATCTTGCAGTAGCTGCACGTAAAGAGTTTTCTCCGTAAATGCTGCTTCAACTTGTCTTCATAACAAAAACCCTATATAATAAAAATAATAATAATAATAACATGGCCATAAAGGAAAACAACAATTTAACAGTCATAGTTAACAATTGTTGTTGCGTAACGTGGCCCTAAAGCAGTGGCGCCCAAAACACAGCAGCGATTAAAAACGCGCACCGGGATTACTTCCGTTTACCACAGTGTACTCCGTGTTCATTGCTAGGCGCGTGCTCTCAGAGCTGTCAATAGTAGCTGCTACTGTGACTCAGCTAGGGTTACATGTGCAGCAAAAATGTTGCACAATCAGCAGATTATAATGAAACTGAAACGGAAAATCTACAATTTCTGCTGTGCAACTGAGATGGGGTAAACCTCTGGGCTGGTCTGGCAAGACAACGCAGCCGTACGTTGTCATAATGAATAAAAAGAGTTATTGTATTTTACCAAACAGCAACAAATTAAAAAACAACATACTGAGATACATAAATACATAGATACACACAGTTGAACACTCTTACGCTCAACATATTGCACACATACTTACTTTGTGCGAATACATAGTAGATAAAAAAAAGTGCAACAATGGCAAATTGTTTAATGGAGCATGACAAAATGAGCAGGGCAAAAAAGGGTGAATCAAAATTTATAGTGGCAAGACATTGGCGTAGTCCAAAAAGAACGAAGAGGGTGGTTAAGTAGCACAAGCGGTACACTGCTGCTGAGACTAAGATGTTTTTAGTATATATATAAATACATATAATTTTGAAAATATAGAGAGCCAATTAAAAAAAAATCATTCGACACACTTAAGCTCACTCGCGGGGGAAAAAATGATTGTAGCTGAAGCAGTTCACCTTAAATGGAATGCTTTTAGTAGTTATAGAAAAACTACTTACTGCAAATAAGATTCACTCTGAAACTGAAAACTAATAAATTTTGTCAAATGATCGGGACATAGAACATCTCATTTAATGCAATTTTACAATTTAAACTAAACGCAGTTTTTGGGCAATCTATCTATCTACTTAGTTCTTTTCGTGATTAATTTCTTTAGATGTGATTCGTTCCTCTCCTTCTAAAAATCCTTTTTCTTATGGATTATCGAGTTCCTTTTATTTAATAAACAAGAACCTTAGTTTAATTAGCGCATTTTTGTGTTCTTTTATAAACTTAGACAGTAAAATTTTTATATGTGGGCGTACTGATGCAACTTTTGGAACTAGTTTGGTTCTAATTTGAGCTAAATACCATTTTTGGGATGTCTGACTAGTTCCTTTTATGATCAATCCCTTTTGGAGCGACTCTTTCCTTTGGGTTTTTTTTTTAATCGACTGGCTGCTTAAGTTTTTTTCGCATTAGGAACCACAAGATCATTAGTACACATTAATAAAACATATTCCTTATGTACCTTGACGTAGTTGGCCTAGTTTTTTTATCTTTCATATACATACATAGATCAGTCGTTAACACATTTTTACCTTGTTTATAAATGCGGCCTGTACAAAAGTTATAAACAACTTCTTTAGAGCTCAAAAAACATAACGTCCCCTCACCCAAACTGACGTGCTACTCTCGCATTACTCACAAAAAAACCCCTAACTACGTCACTGTGTCATACCGTCTGCTTTGGCAGACAGTAGCAACACACAAATTATATAAACATGTAGTTGAGGGTTCGTGATAAAAGAAGTCGGCTTGGTCCATTGTGTCATTGTCTCCCACAATAATGATTGAAGTTTTATTTAGCTTGCTTGTATTTGGGTCTATAGAGCAGCGAATACAATGTCCCCCTAGAGTTTTGCTGAAATTGTGCATCCGCTTTTTAACTTTGTGCTGGCGCTGTTGCCAAATTGCAGGCGCATTGTTGCCAAATTTCGCAGGCCTTCAATTAAATGCATTTAACAAACAATTTTCCACGTATTTGTTTGCCAATCTAAGCTAATGACAATTCAATGCCTATGTCAGAGCAATATATCAGAAAAAAAAGAAGTAAATCCCTTTAAAACAGCAGAGAAATAATCAAATTAGAAGTGACTGTACACATGACGGTCGCATCATTCAATCTAATCCAACAAAAATTCCCAGCATTTAAGGCAAGTCACAGAGAAGTCCCAACCAAGCACAGACTCACTCACATATGTGCCAGGGCTCAGCACGACAGCTGTCTGCATGTGTGTCTATAGCTACTATAGTATCCCTCGGAGGTTGTGTGTTTGTGTACCTAACGGAGGTGTAGTGAGGGTGAGCAGTGCGCTACCCTAAAAGCCTGGCCTCTCCCCCCGCTCTGATACTATAGATCGACTGTGCGCATTGCGTGCAATCAATTAAAAAAATTTCAGTGTCGTCGTCGGCGTCACTTTCTCAGGGTCTGCACTGTGCGCTTACCCTCACTTAGAAACACATCCTGTTTTGTTTTTTATTCTTTATTTCAGAGGGGCTCTTAAATATTTGGAGTAATAAATTCTGATTAGAGTTTGGCGCCCAACGCTTTTAAGAGCATGCTCAGCATGCCAATGCCCAATGGCTTGGCAGATTGCAAAGATTTATGACTTTTGTTCACTTTTTTGTTGACTCTAAGGCATAAATAATATGCATTGCGGCTTGAGGCGGAAGTACCGACTATAATGGCCATCATAAGTGTGGCCTACTGTACCAAGTTTTGCACAAAAAGTTCAAGCTGTCAAAATTTTTAATTGAAAAAAAAAAAACCACGCCAAAAATGAAGAAAACTTGCAATTAATTATGCCGACAAGCTCATTTAACATCATTTGCGCTGCATCTGGCAATTGAACATGACTCGACGCTGCTGCAGCTTGGAGGATGCCCGAGATCCAGAGCCAGGCCAAGACCAAATAAGCAACACCCCAGCAGCCACACTTGATGGAGATTGATTTCTGGTGCAAAGTTTTTCCAGGCGGTAATTTCACTTTTTCTCTTGAGTTTTCATGCGCTGATAATCAAAATTGGCCATGCTTGACATGGCAATTCGAGTGATGCTAGGTAAATGAGTTTTTAATTTGAATTTTTCACACATCTAAAGTAATAGGTGCGTTTTTTTTTGTGTATTATTTTTTATTTTGTGCTGTCAGCGTTTGAAGTTGCAATTTAAAAAATTGTGAAATTTGTATCTTTGCGTATATTTTCTAATGTAAATTGGCATGGCAGTCGCTTTTGATTTGTTAAACGCATCGTTGCCAATTTGCATAACGATTTCCGCCAGCTGAAATACAAGATTGCAAACGATTCTTGCAACTTTGCCGCTGCACTTGCCCCAACAGCTCAAATTTCCTTAGGCTTGACAAACATTTTAAAATGTTCAGTGATTGACTGGATTTTTAGGCCAGACCAGGGCGTGTCAGTGCCCTAGACCAACTGTGTTTGTTTAGTGTCTACAACACAACTAAATGTGTTTGTTGTTTTTATTGAAAGTGAGAAAATATTTTAAAAACAACCAAAAACACAAAAAAAATAGTGTCAACTGCTTTAATATTGCCGCTTCATGTTGACCTCAACGCCAGACAGCTGCAGCATTTTCCACAATCTTGCCGCAAAATGTTTTGCATTTGGTGTTTTATGCCCTTTTTAGAGGTTGTGTTTACTTTGTCGAAAAGTTGTCAGGGCATTAAAAAAATACGCTTTAAACATATCATATGCCAGTCCATTAGTTTAGAAGAAAGACAGAGAGACTTAAAAAAAATAATTATATATAAAGAAACTGCTTGGAATATATTCTTGAAAGTCTTTAAAAGCAGATTAGGTTAGAAGAGTAGGTTAGATTTTAGGCTATTTTATATATATGTTCCTTTAACTGCTATTTGGCGCATGGAGCGTCTTTTGTGACGATTCGGTAGCTTGAAATGTTTCAGGTAGGTAGGTTGCTAACCCTGCACCTCCAAGCAGATGTTTTGTATGGTGGTATTTTATTTCCCACTTACCCTGCATAGTGCCAAGCATATCCCTATCCGCCACCTTTGGACGCGTCCGATGGGCGACAGACAACTCCACACGGAACCGAAACTGTGCCGTAGATGAAAGTAGGGCTCAAAAAATCCACTTGACGATTATGAAAAGATTTTAGCTACAAAATTCGAATCTTCATTCACCCATTTCGTGCAATCATTTTTAATCGAGAGGCCTCTTTTCACAGTCCTTAGACTAGAAGATTTGTTACGATTGTTGTACTAAGCTACATAAAAGTGCATCTGTAAAAAGGATATTGTTTTTTGAAGATGCTCAGAAAAACAGACTATGTTCCATAGACCGAAACAAGTGATAGAAGAAGGCGCAAACTCTATTAAATACGGCTGATGGGGTAGGGCTTCCCAATTAAGTGTTTCCGATAGATTTCGACCGGCGGCGCAATGTTCGGACGAGCATTATCAATTGAATAATTTTATCGTATCTGGTGTAGTACTGGCGCGTTTTCCTAGAGTGCTCCACTCAAGCTCATTAGTTGTGCTCAGTCGTATTACACGACACCAAGTTGATTTCTCCAAATACACAGAAAGAGTTTATTTCCATGAATTTTCGACTTGGCTGTCGATGTTAAAGCATGGCCAGGGTGTCCCTATAATGTTCTTTTCTTCGGGCTATCGTAGTGGATCCATTTTTTTATACCAGTAACTGTACGATGTAAGATCCCCTTTTTTATGCCTGTTATGCCTGGCAAGCAGCATTTCGTATCTCTGCTTGAATTCATATGGAACCCAGTTTCCTCGCTTTTGAATCATGCCAATTTTCAATGATGTGAAATTGTTTTTTTGAGTCATTTCGAATGTAAGTTCCAGTTCTTTTGGTATTTGGGCCAAACCAATCTCGAATCTTTGTTTTTCACCAAATCCTCGTTATTATAATTTAAGAGTCAGTGAATTGAGAAGTCCATTTTTCCAATATTGTATAATAAACAAACGACCAAAAGTGACATAAAGTATCGCTAGAAGTGCATGTAGAGCATTCAATCTTTGGAATGCCAACCAAGATTTCTTACATAGTTTTTTTTATTTGTTTGTCGTGTCATGTAGTAACGCTATGCAAATGTTTTGTCAGCCCAACACCCAACAAACATGCGCACAAACTTACATTTTACACACTTTCCCAACTCTTGAACAAAAAAACCCATAAACATAAAATAAAAGAAATGCTGGTCGACGTTCGTTCCGGACAATGTTTCGGCATGAGGTGCACTTAATTAATAGGCAAATTTTATGAGGCGCAATTGTTTTTTGAAAAGGGCACAGATAGAGTTCCCGCATTTGATTGCTAGCTACTGTGCCGGGCTAATGACCCGTAAGTATCGACAAATGCCAAGCATATGGTTGGCATGCTTAGACCGTATTATTGGGATTTTGTGTTTTTCGGGCTTACCTTAAGCCAGTTGTAGTACTTTGTAGTATTTTGCTACCTGTTGTGGCAAAGGGTTGCGGCGCCGCGGTGGGCTTCACTATGATTTGTGATTTTATGCGTAGAGCTTGGGAAAATTAGTTAGAGCATCTTGAGCTGTGTTTAATTGGCGGAAAGGTAGCGTCAAGACGGCGGGCGGTCAGTTAAAAAAGGCCTTCAAAATGTGAGGAAATGGCCATTAGTAGTAAAAATCATGATTGGTGGAAAAGGGTAACTTGGAAAAATTAGTTACGAAAAAAGGCGGTTTTAACGGAGTGTTGTTAAATGCACCAAAAACAATGGCTTGAGAGCAAAGCAGTAAATGGAGCTACCAAAAGTTAGCTAAGTTAATTTAGTGTTTTAATATTGGCGGTTCAATAAGAAGAATAATAAAAGATAATGAGGTTAAATGGGTACAAATATGCACTTAGATATGGAGTTGTTTTTGTAAATTCAGTTCGGTCAAGCGTAGATAAAAGCAGGACTCTTCGCAGTTTTTCCCTTAGAACCAAACTTTAATGCGAAAAAATTATTCGTTTCGAATTGCAACATTTTCAATGAATTTCTTCAGTATTTTCAGCTAAAATCAGAAAAATCACACAAAGTATAACTATACGTCTCTGCGACGTATGCCCAAAGTTAGTTAATTTAACGTTGTAACTACTTAGCAACTGAGGGAAAGAACTTCTTACAGGATTTGAAAAGTTGAAATCTTTTGTTTCTCGTACTTTATCTTTCTACGGTTGATGGTATTTCAAAAGTGCGTGTACATGCTAATAATAATAAAAAATCGTAACTATTTCATTAAACAGCTGCATTTTTTAAGTTAATGTCGGTTGAGTGAACCTTTAATAGTTTATTTAACAAACTAAGCAGATCATCCAAAAAAATAGTCGAAAAAGTAGATAAAGCCCGCATATGCTATGTCGCAAGATATTTATAGTACTCAGCAATTGCAGCAGCAGCAACAGCTTTAATGACATAAAGGGTCTATAAGGGTATCACAATTATAATAAAGACATGTGTTGAATTAACATTCTTGATAAAAAGTAGTAACTGCAGATGTTCGCTTGGCATTTAAAACTCCCCTTCTAAATGCGCTAATTGCCGAGGACAATTCTCAAGGTTGCCCTTAACTCTTATTGTGTGTAAGTGAGTGCACCTTTCGTGTTGCCTAATTGGCCTTGCCCCTGTGTGGTGGCTGCATTTCTTTGGCAACATGTTGCAGCTGCAGCTGCAGTTACATTGCAGCTTGCTTTGGCACTTACTTGGTTACTTAATAAACCAGCCATTATCTGAACTGTTGCTTGTCTAGGGTCTAAAGAGTAGTTTGAACGCACCTTTAAAAAAAATGTGTACAAGAATGTTATATAGTCGAAGCGTTGACCGACAGTGGAATACACTGTACTTCATATCGGGGGACAAGACACCGCCGGGTGATAGGTTTTGGAATCGACGAATGGCCGAAATCGTACGGGTCATAGAGAGAAATTATTCAATTTTTGATTACGAGTTTATTGCATCTTGTTCATTTTGGGAACAAGACTCAGAACCCAGAAATTTCACTATGTTAGATTGCGACTAACCTACTTCATCAAAAGCATTGTCACTATGTGTCTCTAGATCTTGTAGTTTTCAAGTTCATACAGACGAAAGGATTCGGTGAATTCCCGACCTTTATTCTGCATGTTGCATATTTAATAGGCTTAACGCCATAACTTTTAGGGTATAAAAATGTTGGCAGCCGTGCTAAAAAAATCTTTAGTAACTGAGCAGATCAAATATGCTGAGGCAGTCTTGTAATCCACTATTTTACCAGCGCTAGAAAAGACAGCGCAACAAATCATTAATCAACCGCAACTAATACCGAGATGTTGGTTTGGTTGTTATTGTTGCTTGCCACAATTAAAGTCGAAGCAGTCGCCTTATCAAAGCGCAAAGCGTGGCAACTGCCAACTGCTGGCCATGTCCATTGTCCTTGCCAATGGGCGCAGCTGCCACTGCTGCTGTTGTTGTTGTTCTTCTTCTTATTCTTCTTAGCTAGATAGTGGATGTAGGCATGCATTGTATTCCAGTTCTAATGACTGTCTCTTAGGCCATCAACTACTTGAAGCCCTTCATTCTGACTGCTGATTGTTAATGTTTCTATGCGCGCTGCTCTATACTCGTCCACTTGGCTACTGCCGCTGCTCGATTAGGTCTCAGACTTGGAGAAGATACAAAAAACAAGCTTCTTGCGCTGGGGAGCTGCTTTTACTACGCCCCCCAGCCAAAACTTCTTGGAATACCGGAGGCAGCTATTACAGCAGCTCGCTGCGCTTATCTAGGCGTGTTCCATTTTACTCTAGTTCTTTGGAAGACGCGCCCTCCTTGTCGCAGTGTTGTTGGTTAAGTCAATTGTCAGTTGTCTTTTGTTTCGCTAGAAAATTTAATTATCATTATGCCACATTATCTGCTTGTTGTTGGGAGCTCTTTGTGGCAGCTCTTAAGGTCGGCCTGTGATTAATTCTGTGATTGGCCTCTGTCTATGGTAGTACTAGAAAATTTAGGTACTGCTGTCAAGGCGTGACAAGAAATTATTTGGTGTATAGATTGCAAACAAAATTGAGGCTGCCATAGATAGGTTTTGTATTTTTTTATGGCATATTTGAACTTTTTAACCCATTGATGCCGCCAATTTGGAAGTCCAGTAACAACACAGCGCATGTTAAAAAAAAATAAACAAAAGCCAGGCCTCCCTTTTAGTCGCTCTCTGTGGCAGTAAAAACTTTTTCATTACTTATTATTATAATGCACGGGTACTTCTTTCGACGTTTCCAGCTCCGTGCTCAGGCGATGAGCTGCCTGATAAGCACAGAGCTTGCCACTGCCCCCCCTTCCCAAACACAGCTCTGTGGCAGACAACATGCCCGCGACCCAAAAACTCATCAACATAATCAACAAACAAAAAAAAAAGGCTGCAAATGTTGCATGCAACATGCACATAGTACTACATAGTCACTGCCGAGTGATTGTTGCCTGACAGCGGCAGAGGACGCAAAAGAGCGGCATCGAGTTCTGTCATTGTTTTGTATACCATGTACATATAATATTTTGTGTCTGCTCTGCAGAGTGAATGGCCATCAAGTGGCAGCAACAACGAATTTGTTGCACCAAATGAATAGCTGTGAGCAGCCACTGTGCGGGGCGCATATTGCAGTTGCCAATGGAGCAAGCAAGGGGTCCAATTGTAATTACTGGGTTGCGCCTGTTTGCCATATCAAGAAGCTCAAGTGGTCTGATATGCCAACTTTTACTCTCAATCTGCCTACGATATGCCTTCATATGTATTTAATTTTCCACCCCCAACTCTTACTCAGCTCTGTAGGTCGGTTATCAGAATGCAAACCAATATATTTCCAATTGCATTCATTATCTTAAGTATTCAACCTACGCAATGGCCAGACATGGCATCCAACTCTTCATGGCATTGTTCTGTCCGATTGATAAATTGTTTGTTGACGTGATTTGTGTACAAACACACACACGCATGCACATGAATACTTTTTTGTATCTAAGTTTTTTGTATTGATTTGATTAGTTTTATACACTATAGCTAGCTATAGGGGTTCGATGGAATTTTGAAATGCATGTGACAGGTAGACGCAGGCGTTGCAGAGCATCAGCTCTTTAAGCTTAGATCTAGACACTATTAGAGCTGGGGACATAAAATGTAACCCAGAGTTTCTTCCCATGTTTTGTTTGCGAATCATGTTGATACTCATCATCGTGCCCATGTAGGTGAAATTCCTGTCATACTACACAACACCATAAAAATCTACGGGTTAAATCTTGGTTGAAAGGTTCACACTCTCTTATTTCAAACTCTTTACCGTGAATCAGTCATTTCGAATACGCCTAAACTTCACAATGTATCGCTATAAAAACTTGATGCAGATTATATACTTATTTTCTGGTACAGTGTATGCCAAAGTCGGTCACTGCATCAAATAATTTAAATTTAATTTTCTGTGCTTTGTTTTTAGAGTTAAATTTGAAACTCTGACAACATTTTGGTCATTGAGCATGGGCAGCTGTCAATGAATATAGATATTTCCTTTAGTTTATATGCAAATTTAGTTTTGCCTAAAATGAAAGCAATGTTTGGGGAAGCTTTAAAAGAGTCTAAAAATCCATTCACTTTCTATGCGATTAAGTTGCTCTACACGAAATATCAGATAACGAATATACTTGTTTAAGGCAAACATTAATTTTAGTTTATTGGCGAAAACTTTCAAATCTGTTCTGTTTGATTTATGTGAATACTTATCAGTCGAACTTGACGAATTTAATAAAAAATATATTTTAGTTAGAAATGTTTGATTAAAGTGAGTTGCAACTTGGTTTTTATTTTGGGAAATTTAATGATTTATTGCACATAATTGTGTGCGTTTTTTTAGTATGGATTTATGATGCAACTTTTTGTCTAAATAGAATTTTATAGTTTTCTACAAATGTTGTTTTAGTGGTACTTAAAATATTGAGAGTACAATAAGTTTTTTAAGTTTGAGTGATATTAAATTAGTTGATAATTAAGCATAATAAATCACTCAGGCCTACTACAGATTTCGATTGAAATTCCGGCTGCCCGAAATGATTTTTTAATCTGTGCTGTTAAATATATAGTTTTGTTTTTAGCAGCGGCGGATCCAGAATTTTAACACAGGGGGTTTTGGATTTTTAATTTTAATCACTTTTAATTTATTTGTTTACAAATTTATAAGAAAGATATTAGTTCCAAATTCTGAATAATACTTATATATAGCCAGAACAACAGAAGGCTTTAGGCTGACTTTCCATTTAAGCATCATCATATGATAATGTAATTAATGTTTTTGAGAACGCTGAATCCGGATCGGAGGACCAAAAAATCTCAGCACCTCAGATTTCTAAAATGACAACCAAAGTAACTCTTTGAATGGGGCTTTATAAGATTGTGTCGTTGTCTGGTTTTTTGAACCTCGGATTTGGATTCAATAGCACAAGAAACACAGGAGAAGCCATATAATACGTAAATTGCTGACATAACCTCAAAAAATTCCATTAAAGTAGGTTATTTGGAGGTTATCTCCAAACCCTGATTTGCTAGGGGGACATCAGTACAGACAGCCCAAACCTTTAAATAACAAAAAAAAATTTGAAAGCCATAAATAAGAAAAATAAATTTTAAAGTTTGTCTCAGAACCCTGAGGTGCTAGAATTTCGTTGGATTTCGTTGAGATTTTTTTTGCTCACATATATAATATCTTTCTTAAAAATCAGTTTAGTTTCGGGGTTTCAACCCAAAAATTCCTTCCGTGATTAACCACTCAGCATAATTACTGAGGCTCTATGTTAAATTCATGAAAAAAATGATTACTCCTAAAAAATGGAGAGAACCGATTATAAAAGACAAGAAAGAAAAAAGGAACCAAAAGCTTGTAAGAAACTTGCAGAAGAAGGTCAGGACACTCAAAAATCGCCCAGTTAAAAGTTGCTACTAATGGCTTAACATTCACTAAAAAATTGGTTGAAACAATTAAATGAGCTTAGGAGATACTTTAGTCTTTAATTTGTTGATATTTAAAGAGAGAGAGAGAGCTTCTTTTAACTTTGCCTCAAAAAGAAGTAGCTATGGATCTTTAGGTAAAAGTTCTGCGGCACTTTGATGTAATAAACACTACGATTATTTTAATTTGTCTTATATGGAATAATTGGAGCTCTTACTTGTCAGTTTCTCGTGTCGGCATCTCGTCAATATAAATCTTTTCATTTCGATTATAGTTC